>JAHLMJ010000018.1:600000-947568 GCA_019915105.1 Strobilurus luchuensis | reverse complement strand
CCGTCTGGGGCGTCGTTACGTCTATATAGATGTCGGCATATGTGCCCTCTTTGGTGAGAATATACTTGTACTATTGGAGAGTATCGTGACTGACTCTTTGGCTAGGCGGCTTCACTGTTCTGTCTACCAAAGCTGTCTCAACCCTACTAACCATGCAATGGATAGAGATGTTCACGCATCCTATCACATATCCTGTTATCCTTGTACGTGGACTCGGCTTCCTTCCGTCCGCCGTCATACAGACTTCCAACAGGTTCTCGCCCTGACAGGCGTAGGACAAATAAGATACCTCAACAGAGCGTTGATGAAGTTTGACAGTAAAGTACGTATCTAGACCCTTCCCCTTCTATCGTACCGATGGCTTTCAGGTTGTCATACCCACACAATTCGTCCTATTCAACCTCTCCGCAATTGTTGGCTCGGCCATTCTCTACGGCGACTTCCAAAAAGCCTCTTTCCACCAGATAGTCACCTTCCTCTACGGATGTGCCGCGACATTTGCGGGCGTCTTCATCATCTCGAGTGATGGGCCGGGCGGAACCTCTGCTGGAGCCGAGGCGGAGGAGGAAGCGCATGATGAGGATGTGAACGGAGATCTGACAACACCTTCGAATGAACCTCGCGCTAGGGAGAATCTGGGCATCTCGCCCAGACCAAGAAGGGCGACACTCATTCTACCTCAAGGTTCGCCAGATCTACGACATAGACAGAGCGCCGTCAGTCTGATGGCGCTGTCCAATGCCCATGTAAGCATGGTCTATTTCCCACCCGGCATTTAGCTGACCATCACAGCACCTCCTCCTTGTACACACCCCTCCCATTGGGGGGAGTCAGAATCGTTGGGATTGGGAACGCGGCACACCTGGTACATCCCCAGAAGTGACTCATCGTAGTAGGGCGATGAGTTGGTTCGGAGATGGCTCGCGCGAAGTCCTGCCTCGGGACAGCAGTGTTGGGCGCCGACCAGAATCGGTACACCCCACTAGCAGACCGAGGGTCATGACACTGGATGGGTCTGCAAGATGACGATATTCACCGGTATGCCTTTCTACCTCCCTTGTGTTCTACCATCGGTGCTGACTGTCTTGGTGGAATTTAAAGCTACATGTACACAGTAATGTTGGCTGCATCTCCTTGTGCTTTGCATAAAGAACTTTCGAACTATGGATTTCCTGAAGTAGTCATGGCAACATTGTTGTTATGCAATGTGCAACACAGACTCAGGAAACGCCTGGGTATTTCAGCTTGGCGTCTTGTGTCAAGGGACATCAGCTGAGTGGGAGCTCGATTGACCATGGTGTCAGTTCATCGCTTGACACTAGCAATGATAGGTAACACATTGCCTTGAAGTTGAACGGGACATACCAATCCCCCTCACGAAGGCTTGTCAGTAATCATCTGAGCATACTGCGCGCGAGTAGATACGCATCTACACATTGTGTCAAGTACCGTCCTAAGAAAGCAGACATTGGGGCTTGGCTCTCGGTCTAGGACGCAATGTGCTTGTATACTTACAGTGACACTATCTCGAAATATGTGTGCGCTTGCCGCGGGGCGAATGACTAAATTCAGTGACCGCCCTCGTGTGTAACTGCTCCGCTTCTCCATGTACTACCGCGTCAAACCCGCAATTGCCAATGAGACGCGTACCTATAAGATAAACTCGGCAGTTCCGTCGGGACCCAGTCGAGTATAATACACTTGCTTCTTCCTGATTACCTCGGGATTGGTCCAGGTTCCCAAACCCCAGACATTGACAACGCGAGAAACCTGCGTTTCGATCCCTCGTCCTCGACAACAGCGTCTTCAGCCTGTGGATCACCTCGTTCTGCTTTCCTCTGCACGAACGCGATGCGGCTCAAGGTCAAACTCTCAGTGTTGCTCGCGCTTGCCTGTGCGTCAAGCGTAGCTGCGAACGCAGACGCGAAGGGCAGGAATGGTGCCGTCGTCAGTGAGGTGCTGGAGTGCTCCGAGATTGGTGTGAGCATGTTGGAGATGGGAGGTGCGGCTGCCGATGCGGTGAGTCGCTGTAGTAGACCTTGTCGGGAAATGCTGAGACATGGTGTTCACAGATCATTGCGACGGGACTATGCGTCGGCGTAATTAACGCGTTCCACTCTGGCATAGGCGGTGGTGGGTTCATGATTGTGCGGTCTCCGTCTCTCAACCAACGCCATGCGACGTACGAAACGGTATGGATCCATTCACCTTGTTCCTTTAATATGCTCGAGCTCAGAACTTGGTCAGATCGACTTTCGTGAAACCATGCCTGCACTAGGAAATGAGACTATGTATTCGAACAATTCCAATCCCACCGCATCTACTGTTGGTGGACTGGGCGTTGGTGTACCCGGTGAGCTACGGGGATGGGAGGCACTCCATAAAAGGCACGGAAGACTACCATGGGCATTGCTTTTCCAGCCTGCCATTCACCTCGCGGAGAATGGCTATGTCGTGCCGAAAGATCTGGGCGACGCGTTATCAGGGGGTATGTACATGCATCTTCGTCGTGTCTACGAACTGACTCATGGTGTTCCAGCATTGTACCCTTTCCTCCTCACCGACCCGCTTTGGGCAGAAACTTACGCGCCGAATGGGACTCTCGCTGTACAAGGAGATATCATCTACCGAAAACGCTACGCACGCACCCTCTCGCTCATCGCCGAGCACGGTGCAGGCTACTTCTACTCTGGTGCTCTGGCACGGAACACCAGTGCTGCAGCTATCGCAGCCGGAGGCATACTTATGCCCTCTGACCTCGCCAACTACACTGCCATTATCCGTGAGCCACGCAACATCACCTACGGCGGTGCACGTATCTTTTCTACCGTCGCACCCTCCTCTGGGACAGTCGTACTCTCCGCATTAAACATCTTCAAACCGTATAGGAAATTTGTTGATACGAACGAGACGATCCACCAGCTAATCCAGGCCACGAAGTTTGGGTATGGGCAGAGGACAAACTTTGGGGATCCGGCGTTCACGAGCAACGTTACGGAATTAGAGGGGCTGTATCTGCAGGAGAGTACGGCAGAGGATGTGAGGGCGATTTTGCCACAGAATTCGACCTTCACGCCCGCGTATTATGACCCGAAGGCTTATCAGGTTCTGAGCGATAATGGGACGAGCCATATGGCCGCGGTCGACCGATGGGGAGGAGCGGTCTCGCTAACAACGACGGTGAGTTCGAGCGAAATTCAGCCCAGCTTTGCAGACTGACAGGCACTATCAGGTGAATCTTTACTGGGGATCTCAAGTCATGACCGAGGACGGTGCGGCTCTCCTTCCCGCTGATGGGCATGACTTGGTACTATTTACTACGATTTAGGCATCGTTCTCAACGATGAGATGGACGACTTCAGTTCGCCTGGGCTGACGAATGCCTTCGGTTTCCTCCCCAGCCCTGTGAACTACATCCGACCCGGGAAGCGGCCCCAGTCCTCTATTTCTTCTTCCATCGCTGAAGACCTTGAGACCGGCGAGCTGCTCATTGCCACCGGCTCAGCTGGGGGCTCACGCATCATCACGGCCACGCTTCAGAACCTGCACAACCATCTCGACCTCGGCAAGACTGCTGAGCAGTCTGTCTTCACACCAAGGTGGCACGACCAGCTTGGCACGACGACGTTATTTGAAGGATTGGGTTATGCGTCCGGCGCGCAAGCGCTGGGTATTGCGGTCTACCCGAATACGACGATTAGCTGGTTGGTTAACGAGAGGGGGTATAATGTGAGTGGGGAAGATTATACTGGGAGTACGAGCCATGTTATCGTGAGGAGTAAGGAGGGGGTGTTTGAGGCGGCGAATGATCCTAGGAAGAGTGCGGGCGGAGGTGCTGCATTTTAGATGAGTGCTGAATTTTTGCATTTGTACGCATGAATCCTGCGAGTGACAATTGCATTCTCTGAACGAAAGACAGACATACTTCACTCTGCGTCGGTAACTTACTATTAGGTCAGCAGAACTGAGACAAGAGGTTACAGAGTGGACCTCGAACTTTCTACACGGTCCTGCGTGCTAAATTTCGAAATCTGAATCCCACCAAGTGACCGAGAAGACTTCGTGTGCTCATACGCTGCTCATCGAACTCGAATGAAGAGTGCTCAAAATTAGCTCCGCACTCAGTCCCGACTGAAGCTTGGGCCGACTGCCAATCACTGATGAGTCCCGACAATCACTCGGGGGCTCCCGAGGCCCGCCTCTTCACTCACGAAGTCTCAGGGACCGAGGGCGCACGTCGCGGCGAGCGATTCAAGCGCAGTTTCGAAGCCTCAGACCCACATGAGTCCTGAGCTTCCTCTGCTCACTGCTGGTGAGGCTCAAAATGCCGCTCATTACTAATGCTGGTTACACACCCAAGGGGAGGTATACTTCGTCACGGCACTGGAGCGTGATAACCGTAGTTATTGTAGTCAAGCCTCAAGGCTCACTAGCGCTCACTGCTCACAGTATTCAGTTTCTGGCAATTTTTACAATTTGTTCGACGCCCGTCGCCGTAGGCGGTGAAGCTTGAGAAGCAAAAAGGCACTACCAGGGGTCGAACCTGGGTTATGGGAAATCAATAAAGATCAGAATCCCATGTGATGCCACTACACTATAGCGCCACAATAACTGTTTTCAAAACATATTGAGGTCTCAAAACGATTAAGGACATAAAGTCAATAAAAGAAAGTGGACTGCTATTGCACAAACTTGAGTCCAGACGTGTTACTTGTAAAGCTCAGAGGTGCTACTTGAGCGTTCAAATGGAAGCTGTCTACTCGGATTTTCGAGACCATATCCAAACAGTCAATCAGAATGTATAGCTTAGTTCCTGCAAGGCAAACATGTTAGCACAAGGCACTGATTCCAAAAACAGAATTAAGGCACTTACAAGCTGCTCTGTCCAGCATGCACTCGTATCATAGCCCTCTTCAAACGCCCCCACAATTTTCTCCGAGAATAACTCAATGTTTCCTGTGAGATAGAGCCAGTAACCATATATACCCGAGGCGGTTTGGTCGGGGCAGCGGAACGCTACGAGGTATTGCTCGGACGAAATCGTCAAGTCGGAGTTGACGTAGGCGAAGGAGACGATGCCGGTGGAGGGGTCGACGGCGTAGACGCGTGTTTCACCATAGAAGTCAGGCTCAACGCCCGCAGGATAGTTCGTTGGAGGACTGCCGGCGGGTTCTTGGGGGACACTGGATGAGGAATGAAATCAGCAAGAGTCGAGAATGGGACGTACGATCTAGATGCGCATCGCAGGTGCTGATGTAGACGTAGTTGCCACTGGTCGGGGAGAGGTCGATGGGCGAGGTGTTGGCGGAATAGATGGAGTGTGCGTTGTTTGCGCAGATGTAGTCGATGACTGAACCATCTGTGGTGCCTTGGTAATCGACCTGTTGACAAGATTGAAAAGCGTTGACTAATGGAAAGATGAGAGAAGACATACGGCGTACACAGCATGCGCGCTCTCGCCCTCCGTCGCCGTGAACGCAAACCGAGTGTTGCTGACTGTTGTCTGCACCCTGCCAAGTTGGTTCAGATAGCCGAGAGTTGTGCCGATGGTGTCGCGGCGGACATTGCCTGAAGCAAAAATGTTGACGATGTTGACACTGATAGTGTTGGGGGCACTTCAGAAGGTCTCGGGTCAAAATCAATAATTCTAATGAAGAGATGGACAAAGAACCTTGGCGTGCTAGACGTCTGACTCTGCCTCGCGACGTTTGCGTTGTATAGACGGCGCGGGGGTAGGGGAGTTAAGCCTTCAGATCTTGAGTTCCTATTCATTCACAGGACGAACAACAACCTACCTTCGGCCAAGCGCTTTGCATTGGGAGGAATGTGTGAAGAAAGAGTAACTGGGGTCAGAGATAAGGCAAGTGCAAGAAGGGTATAGAGCTTCATCGTTGGACGTTGAACGGCGAACGACAGCCTGAGGCGAACGGTGAGGGTCAAGAACAAGCCAAGGACAAGACAGATCGAAGCTAAAATGAAGTTTTTGGCATGGACCTGAAGGGACGCTTGAGGGGTCTGTCATACGTCAATGTCATAGTGGTCAGGACATTCGATGCAAGTGAAGATAGGAAGAGATCCCGTTTAACCAGAGAGCTCAGCGCAAATTTGCCGATCTGCATAGAGCTGTGATCGCACAAGGCAACTGCTGAGAACCAGGACGAGAGTGGAACAAGTATGAATGTTACGGCTGAGACAGGGCTAGGATTGATAGCAGTATCAATCCGCGGCCCCTAAGTACGCGAAGCATGTCGACTCGATGTCGATCAGAATCTGAACTCAGGGGGACTAGTGTTAGCGGCCGCAATGCATCATGAAAGCAGAACGACTATGAACTTCAAAGAAACTAGCGTGTCGAGTGAAAGCCTCAAGCAGGACCGAGCGCGGAACTCTTGCTGGGTCTTGGCTAATAGTAAGATGGAGGAGGAGAGAATACAACATGTGTTCGTGGGAAAAACGGACCCTCCACTTTGCGAGTAGTCTCGAGGCCAGACGTTCGCCAACAAGATACTCGATAACAGTCGAATCGGACCGCAATGGCGAAGTGACTGGAGTCGAGTCTACTTTGCGAGCGGCGGTCAATAATAACATTTCTCCGTTGGTACTTGTTCATGCACAGCATCGCATGAGGCAACATCTTGAGCGGCACACATGGCAATGTACCAAGTGTGCTAAAGTGTGCTCTAGAATTTTGAATTCCCGTTTCTGTACATAAGTGCTTAGTATTGAATACATAATGTTCTGCCCTACATGACTTCCATCCCGCCCCACTCCAAAACCCTGAACAGACTTTCATCATTCTGTCGCTCGCGACTGTCGACGCCAACAATATCTCTCCAGAACTCAACATCTTTGAAGGCTCGTTTTCGAGCGCCTTCCCAAGAGCTCAGTTCATCCGGCACGACCTCCCGGAAAACCATAAACACTCGAGTGACAACATCAGGAGCGGGTGTAATGTCCATGGGCGCTGCTTGACTGTATGAGTCCTGGGGTATGAAGCGAAGCGCGACATAATCGTGTTTGAGAAGATCGGGGAGCCAGTACCTACATAGACAATCAGGACATGGGCAGTCATCCGAATGGTGCGTGAACTTGAACTAACGTTATGAAAGATGTCCTCGCTTCGGTGTTCAGCCCAAGAGCCTTCAAGACGGCGTCCAGATAAGGCGTGATGTTAGAGACAGCGAGAACAACGGAGTCAGCGTCGCTGAACGTAGTTTCCATAGGTCGGAATATCGGCACATCGAGAGTCGGCGAAGACGGAGGCGTCAATTCCATGGGAGCTGAGGGGACTGTTCTGATTGGATCGGATGTCAGTCTATCACCAACTCTCAGACGGGGCGCACTCACAAGGCCTCCCAGAAAAGATAGCTGACATCGAGGCCAGTATTGGTCTCCGTCATAGTCCCATCCTTATGGGTTATGACATTCCACACCACCTCTTCGTGGAGTGGCCCATCGAGACGTTTAGTTGGGACAACCGGGTACACAACATCAAACCTCCAATCGCGAAGAAGGGACAACTTGACTGTGGCGGCAATCTCGCTGGGACTGCGTAGGTAAATGACGGGCTTTCCGCCCTTCAGGCGTAGAATCAAGTGGACTGTGTTGTCGTAGCTCTTCTCGCCGCAGTCGACTCGATAGTCTGCAAGGGTGCGGCCATCCTCGAACTGTTTTCCTTGGAAAACAAGTCTTTGCAAATCAACAGGTATGCCTTCAGCAGCGGTTATGAGATCCTTCACCGTCCAAATCGGCACTGAGTCGATCGGGGTGGGGATCTGGAGGGTCGTTGTCTTGCCCGTAAGCGCCTTGATGTACAGTGTTCCCATCCCTATGAGGTCTTCATCGACTGTCGAGTCGGTCAGTGTTGAAGCAGAGCTATAGTCAGTGTAGGCAAATTACCGTGACGTTCCATGAGCACCAATGTAGACCGAGGTTTGATCTGCAAAGACTGTGTATTGTCTGCGTTTTCTACCTCGGTGCCATCGAGAAACAAGCGCTGGCGAGCATAAGGTATTCTTTGGCTGTTCCAGATCAATATCTTGACAAAACCTATGGAGGCGTCATAGTGTACTGTCAAAGGTATCACTCTTTGGCTCGACAGGATCCTGACGAAGATCGGGATCGGTGGCGGGCGTTTTGGGGCGGCACATTGATGTACGGGGGCTAGACTGACATAAGAAGCATTTGCAGAGGACTTGAGAAGGATACGCACGAATAGCAGATGGACCAGCTATAACCTTCTGGACGACCTGACCCTTGAGTGGCCGCGGCTGAGCAGCCTTATATTTGTAACCAGCAAACAGAGCTTCTTGGGCTCGCACAAAAGCAGTGGTGCTGCTACTATTTGCCCCTTGGGGCTCTTGACTTTGAGTAATGTATAGTTCGTCAATGTCGTGAATGGCGTGATGCCAGTCGACTTTGTCGATTGTCTCTAGCGTCCCGTTGAAGATTGTCGTCTGGAACTCGAAGGGATGCTTGGAGAGGCCGCTGATGTTTTCGCGCACATGCCAAACGGCGTGCTGTAGAAGTTGATTTAGCGCCGTGCGTGACGCAAAATTCTGAATGTAGGCTTACTTGATGAGATTTGACGATTTGGTCTCTGTCACAGATGTAGACTCGATTGCGGTAGTGGATAGTGACCCGCCCGCCACTTTCTTGTGGTCGAGACATTGCTGATTAGGTGAGAGAATGTGATGTATATGCGAACAAACCTGGAGGTCCATGGCGTCCTTATATAACCACCTGGTCGACAACCATCATGTTGTCCTGATCCTCGTGAGGTCTTTTGTTCAACCGTAATTGTAGCCTATCAAGTCTTGGAGACTGATACACTCGAGGAGGCGTACAATAGACAATGGGCCTTATTGTGTGAATCATACATGGTAAGAACAACCGGGGTCGCACGAACGAGACTGGCTGGCTGACCTTGCATGCGATTCCGAGTCGTGAGGAACTCGGCCGTCAAAGCATGCTTTTCACTCAGACTTCGATGAACGGTCAAATGTGAGGCTGAGTTGAAGGTTGAACCAACATGCGCCCCACGACGAGAAAGAAGATGTAACATCTATGAGTGGATGTCGACCAGTATCATGGCAATAGAAAGGAGCACGGCGCACGCACCAGTGTCCGACTAGACGGTGCAAAACAAGTCTCAAAGCGGCTACGAAACGGCTGTGACGGTCTCTTGGAGTCTGCCTTACGGCAAAGTCAGATAGGTCAGCATTAGATATCACCGAAGCTGCAGAGTCAGCGTGGCGCAACGAACACGATATTATGAATTCTGAATGCATGGTGGAGTGATGATACAGATGCTACAATTGGTACGTATACCTAGAAGATGAGATAGAACGCAATACGACGGCCAATGTGGGATGCAAAGTAGGATAACGATAAAAAGAGGGAGTCAAGGCGTGTTCGAGATGAATCCCTTCATGTCTGGCCAGGGTGGGCAGTGGCGACAGTCTCGCCAGTGACGACGCTCTGGCTAACATCGATAAACCCCTTTTGCTTGGGGTTAGGGAGGGCGCTGCGCTTGGACCGGTAGTCCCGGATAGCAGAGCGAATTGCGTCCTCGGCCAACACTGCAAAACGGTCAGAACAGTGACCCTGTCAGAGAAAAACGGAGACGAACTGGAGCAGTGAAGTTTGACGGGTGGTAGGCACAACTCCTTGGCAATTTCCGTGTTTTTTATTTTGCCCGCTTCTTCGAGGGACAACCCTTTGACGCGCTCGGTCATGTACGAGCTGGAGGCAATAGCGCTGCCACAGCCAAAGGTCTTGAACTTGACGTCGGAAATGATGCCGTTTTCATCGACGCGGATTTGGAGTTTCATCACGTCACCGCACCTAGGGGGGGAAAAGACGGGTGAGCAGCGCGCTCGGGTGGCGACCCGGAGGCGAGACAACTCACGCAGGAGCACCGACGAGTCCAGTCCCGACATCTATGTCGTTCTTGGGAAGAGAGCCCACCTGAGGAGAAAATTATCAGATAAGCTGGTCCAGACCTGCAGTCGAGGCCACCTACGTTTCGCGGCTTCTCATAATGCGAGATCACTTTCTCGTGGTATCCGCGAGCAAGCACTGGCCGTAAGTTGGCGCGGGCGGCGGCGGGACGAGCAGCAGAGAGGACGGTGCGGGCAATTGTTGAGCGAAACATTGTGGTGGGAATGACGACGAAGCAGGTCTGGCAGAGCCGATATCATTCGTCGTCGGAGTCTGAAGCGCTATCTGATATCGGCCGAAACGTAAGCGGTATCGGTCAGCCGCTGTTCTCCGTTCGGACTCGGTCCGACCCTTTGCCGTCTCCTCCTCCATGTCTCGTCAGGTCGATAATTTACCACCAACTGCCCGGGCAATTGCCCTTCTACTTTCGTCGACTCCTGCCGTCCAGGATGCCCAGCCCGGCGTCTTACATCAGCTGCTTGAGTTCTCCAACAGATACACCCAGCAGGTCTTGACCGACGCCCGCGTCTATGCCGAACACGCTGGTCGCCAGGAGAAAGTAGAGTACGACGATGTCGTGCTCGCCGTACAGGCCCGTGTGGGATGGGAATTCGGAGGACGCGTTCCGAAAGAGGTGCATGCAACCTTGTGTGGTTGGGTGACGGACTGGCTGACGCGTATACTCTACAGTACATACTCTCACTCGCGTCACAAACAAACGCTGTGCCTCTACCTGCCGTGCCCGAAGTCTTTGGCGTCCGACTACCGCAACAGTCAGACTGCTTGACGGCCATTGACTTTGATCTCCTTCCCAACAAGCCGCCGCCGGGCGTTCCTATGTACGACGAAGAAGTGGAGGAGATTGAAGAATCCGAGTCGGAAGACGACGAGGATATGGAGCCCGCACCCATACCCGCTGCTGCAGGTGGATACAACGACAGAAGTATGTCATCTGCCGCCATGTCGCAGGAACCCATGCGCGAGGTGGAGGAGGCACCCTTCCCCATCAGTGCCATCCAGACAGACCTTGTCTCGCAACCACCACCTCCGCCCGTGGCAGAGGAGGGCAGTGACCATGAGGATCTCTTTGCTGGAGGTGATGATGACGACGGAAGCGATGCCATGGAGGAAATCCAGACATCTCTGACGGACGGTGCTACGAATGGCGTGAAGAGGAAACTAGTCGAGGAGGATGATTATGATTGAATGGTACGGTTCTCAGACTTTATTCTCCTTCTTGGGTTGTGTATGATCTTATCTATGTATTGGTGAAAAAGTTGCTCCTCGTTTCGACATCTTCTCCTTTTTGGAGCCAGCTCACCGCGCTGGTTGTACGGCATCATCCGCTCTTCGAAGTGCTGGTAGGATGGGCTATCCGAGCTTGTAGGCCGAGAAATATTGGACGGGATAGAGTATACGTTGGTGTAATCAACGGACACGACCAAGAGCAGGTCGTTTTGCCTACCACATCAACCTCACGTAGGAATTGGATGAGAGTCGTCGGCCCTAAAGTTTTGGCTGCCTGATCAACGTCGCTCCTTCAAGCATGGATGAAGTGGGGAACGAGGATACTAAGTTCGAGTATCAAGTCAGGTTTGGCAGTCAGAACCGGCCATGTTTTGTCCATTGTTCAACACCAAAGCACGTTTTGAAATATATAGTATCATGCACTCGATTCGCCACTTCATAAGATTCCCTCCTTATGAGACCTGACTGAAGAACGAGACAGACTAACAGTATGCATCTGCAACCTTCATTGAGAGAGTCACTTGCAGACCACATCGTGAGTAAAATGAACTGTACATGGACCTCAACTCCTAGCCGACCCTACTTCTTATTGGGTACGAATGAGAAACTGCCCGCAGCGAACCACCTCTCATTCGCCTCCTTCACGCGTTGTGCAGCGGCAGCGCGATTGGTCAACTCAAAGCCTATCATGCGGTCAACCGAGGAACGATACGCCGTACGCAGAAATGACGAACCTTGCGCCGGTGTAACGCTCAACGAAGTAGCGGTACCAGAGGTCGATGCAGCAGCGGACCGTGTTAGCGCCGCCGTCCGTAGCTTGTTCGCCTTCGACATCCGTGCTAGCCACCACAGTCAGACCTGACGCGTAAGTGAACGATAGTGGAGGACAAACCTTTACTATTCGCTTCTCCCAGACCCGCCCGCACTTTCCCAGTGCCAATCATACCCAAGCCCTTGGTCTGGTCGAATGCGCCCACCTCTTGCTCCGCCTCGCCAAACGACATACGGTTCTGCAGCTTGCGAAGTTCAGTTTGTGCATAGGCTTCTTTCGCTTTGCGAGCACTGGCGGAGGATCAACAAGGGGATGTTGCACAGATCGAGGACATACCGTTTCCCACCGCGCCTCTTCTTCGGGCCATCTCCGGGAATCGGAAGGGCTTTCGTGACTTTGGACGGAGGTGGCGCAGCAAGACGGTCGATGTGTTTCTCAATTTTATCCCGTAGTCCCTCGCCATATGAACCTGAACATCTGTGAGCAGGCGATGATAATGTGTAAGACGACCCACCATCTCGAAGCTTGCGCTCAAGATCCATACGCGCGGCCAAGACAGCTTTTGCACCAATCGTCCGCTGTATCTTGAGCTGGTATTCTGGAGGCGTCGTAGTCACCAACTCAGATTGGAAGATGAAGCCAGTGTGCCGCTTCTGCGTGGCGGTGGAGAAACCTGCTGTTATCTTCTTTTGGGCGCCAAGAAGCTAGGGGATCTTTCAGTTGAGAAGATCCAAGAAGTTGGTAACACGGCGTACATGAACATTGCAAGCGGGCATCTTTGCCAACGCACTCAGACCTCCAGCGACACCAAGTAATTTTGCAGCTGTAGTGGTACCAACAATGGCTGAAAGATTGGGTGCTAGGACGTTCATTCTGGAACTGACGTACATGAATATCTGTGCGATTGGTCAATACGGCTACATGGTCCAGATATGAGCAAACGCGCCTTTTTGCGAGCATCCTCGAGACGGTCAGCAAGATCGCATGCACGTTGCACAGCGGACCACTCTGCGTCAGACAGCTGTTTGCCAGACGATGTTGTGGCTGTCACCACCACACTCATGATGATTGCGGCAGGAAGGACACCAGCGAGGTCGACTTTGGTCAAGTCCTAGTGTACATGTCATTCTCAAAGCTTGATGAAGCAGAGGGAAGTACGCGCCTCGCTATTTGCCAGTGCTCTGACTGAACGGATATACATGACTGGATCCGCAACGAGTTGCTCCAATTCCGGGAATCGAATGGCATAATGGTCACGAATGAACTGGAAGCAATGAGTTGGGCTTATGAGCTGAACGACGTGATCGCACCTTGTGAACAAGCATAATTTCGTTGTCAATATCGACAGACAAATTGTTGGCCTGGACAATGACATTGTATTCCGGATTCAAGTGGGCTGGGAGAGCCATGGCTTCAGCTGTGCTAGGGTTGGCCTGATATTTCTCAATTTCCTGCGCTACGATTGAGCATGGTGCCGCAGTAACAGATTGTTGCCCGCACCTTGAGCAGGTCATTCATTCGTTTGCTGCCGTCAAGCTTGGCGATCTTGGTAACGTCCTCGACACTGCCCAGTTCCATCGCCTGCACGTCCTCTACATCAAGCTCCTCCGCCGGCTTCACGCCGCCAGGCAGGATCAACCCGCCTTCCTGGACCTCGCCTTCACCGCCTTCTTCAGGCTCTGACATATCCGCATCTTCGTCGGCCTTGCGCTTCAGTGGGTTCCCGGGGGGTGGCATTTCCTGATCCTCCTGTTGTTCCTCGTCATCTCCGGCGTCGTCGAGGTCGTCAAGATCAGCGAGTAGGTCGTCGGCAATATCAGCCATGATGAAGTGCAAGTCAAAGCCGACGCGTGGGAAGCCGATCACAACTCGCCCTTGTCCGTCATAGACGTCTGGACCCCTCTTCGCCACCCAAAGCCGTGATCGCTGTCCGTCGCGTCGGCGGCGCTGGAGGCCCATTGTCATTCAGGGGGGCAAGTTGACAGCTTCAGTAGGACGTGCAGTCATGCTCATCCTGCCCACAGCCACCTCTAATTGCCCATCCTCGTAATGACTAATGGTGCCAGTCTTCCTTGGGAACTTGGGCAGATCGTGTTCAGTTACCTCTCTCTGCCTGCGCTCCAGAATGCGGCGCTCGCGTCCACCACCTTTCGCGATGAGGCGCAAAAGTACATGTACCAGTCGTTGACTCTCACGGCAAACTTTACGCGCGAGAGAGTCCTCCACTTTCTACAACACAAGGAACGTCCAGACATCGACGACTCACAGCAGCGTCTGGCCTTCTTCTCGTCAGATCCCATATCGAGCTATGTCCGCTCATGTAACGTCCGTATTTTGACGAGAGACCCAGACTTCGATTCGATTCTCGACGCTCTCTGCTTTCAGTTGGCCCACTTCCCGAGACTGAGAGAGGTCTCATTCGACGCTGTTACCATCAACGAACGACGTGCTGAATATCTGGGACGTTGTAGCTCCCTACATTTCCTGTCTCTCAGATCATGCATAATGGCTATCTCGAATCCGGGACGCAATCTGCGGCACAGAATCTCTACCCAGTCATTGTCTATCGAGCGCTACGACGACTCAGACACGACCACTTCGCAGTGGATGTCTCTTATCGATTACCAGAATCTCGTGCATCTTCGCCTCGGCACCAAAAGTTCCGCGATGGATGCATTGGAGGAAATGACCACCTTTGACGAAATGTCCCTGAAATCTCTGGCCATCGATGGTACCGAATCCGTGATGAGATCTGAGCTTCTCTCCTTAGCTCTTTCCAAGTGCCCTCAGCTTTTCAAATTGAGGGTACTAACACCCACACGCGGTGTATCACTGCTCCCCATCCCCGAATCTGTGCAATTGTCTGCCTTTGATGGACCCCAGGACATGCTCAAGTCGGTCCTGGAAACCCAGACAAATCTTCGCCGCGTCCGTCTTAACGGCATGCGATGGGGAGAGACATGCGACACCCTCGATATACGGCTCCAGCTCCCAATACTCCAAGCGTCAGCTCCCAAATTGGAAGCTTTGCAGCTACGCGCTTTCCCCACCATGGCACTCTGCGGCGACATCACGGCCCTATTTCCCAAACTGCGGGCGCTGGCGTTCGAGTTACCCCTCCAAACGCAGAAGGAGGAGCCCATGTTCGCACTCACACGCGAAGTAAGGCTCCGATTCACGTTGCTTTCTGGGCGACGCTAACCTTCTTGTACAGCCGTTCCTCGAGGCTCTTCTCAATCTGACGTTACCGTTAGACTTGCAGCACTTGGTCATCCTCTCCATGATCGCGTCCAACCCAGTCGAAGGACGAGAGATAATCGATACTCTTACCACGAAGTACCCCAGCTTGAGACACATCTACCTGCATTTTCCAAATGACTACTGGATGACTTGGATTGAGTATCCGCCCCGTGCGGATGCTCATGAAGTCAAACAAGGGTTTCAGAGAGGCTACCTTACTGCCGGTTATCTAAATGTCCGCTATGATTGGTTCTAACGTTCCGCTTTCTTCATCTTGTGCTGGTCTATAGGGTATCAAACTCAGGCTTGTGAATGACACGGACTTACCGTACATTTTCCGCAAGCGCTGAGCCATCGAAAATGACGCGTTTTCGAGCGACCGGTGGCCATACCAAACAGTCCGCGGGGCCCTCATCTTGCAGCGTCTCGATTTGGCTCATTGATTTCCGAGGTTCACGAGCGGCCGCTCAAACGCGCACAGTGCGAACAGCTGTCTCGGGTTGCCTAAGCCTCTTTTGTGTAGGGTATCGACTGTACACTGACCTACAGCGTTCATGCTCAACTTGCCATCCCGCGGATCAGAGGACATTTCATTTATGCTGGCGCGTATCCTGGCTCCTTACATCCACAGAAATTTGTTCGCCCGCGTATCAGCTCACGAGTAGTACGTGTTGTACCGTCAATGCATTCCTACTTCATTTCACGCTCCACTAGTGCTCGAAATACTGCAACGTTCTGCCACATGTTCTGCGCCGTTCATTAAGTTACAAGAAACTCTCAATGTCCGTAACCTCCATCACTTCCTCGGGTCTTCCTGATCGACAGCTGCTTACATCTTGAGCCAACAGGTAAAAACGGCTGAGGAACGTCTGGGACGAGTTATAGAGCGATCGACTTCAATGTGCCTTCAAAACCTGTCCAGCTTGATCATCCTTTCCGATTGATATGCGACGCCATTGGTCACGGTGCGCGTACCAGTTGACTAAGGTAAACACATTACTGCCGAGCCCCGTCGAGGCATTATTCACTTAGTGCACTTAAGCCTCGGAACAGTGCTATCTCTTCGTACTAGCTCCGGACGCAGTACGTATCCTTTCTAATCTTCAACCGCAAACGACCATCGAGATTTCCTTTCACTGACCCACACCAGGTCTCTGGACCAGCGTCACAATCTTCATGAGATTGTACTTGAGGTGCGGATATTCTTGAGCTGCCTGCCTAGCTGGCTCCGGATCCGATGACGTGAAGCAAACTCAATAGCCTAGTTGCAAAAGCCTGGTCTCGGTAAGCCATGGCCAGAGGTACGCGATCGCTCTGTGCCTATCTGCGAATGTCAGTTGGTATGCGATGGGGATTTACCCTTCAGCGATACCCATGCAACGGCGATCAGGACATGTCGAAGTTTTTGAATAGAAACGGTGCCAATACGCAGACATATTCCGGCTCTTGACTTATGGCTCTGCAATTCACTCGGTGGAGACATCGCGCGATAGTTCGTGTCTGCAATGCCACATTTCCAACCTGTGACAGACTGTCAAACAGATCTACAGGCCAATTCTATCCCTGGCTGCGAGTGCTAATAGATCAGAACGAATAGAAACTCGCCCTGTCATCTGACGCTGCAAATCGCTAGCGACAACTTGAATGGACAAGCTGGAGTCGAGTATCCCATTTCAAACTCCTCAAGCACTTGTGTCGCAGCATCACTGGTCCAACGAACAGAGCTGGGTATCGATAAATGATTACAGTATGCCCCAACTACTACAGTACAATTGATAATCTAGAGACGTGTATATATATATATCAAAGTGAGTACATTCGGCACACATTACACTGTTATCGACTGTACAAGAGACCAAAAAATACACACTGCTTGCGGTTGTGTCACGTCTCGATGTGGCGGCGCGTACGGTGAATGTCCATGAATGATATCAGAGGGCAGGAGAAACAGAAAGTCCGTGACGCGAGTGAATGATATGGGAATGTCGAGTGACGACAAATGGCGTGTATCCGCGCGCGGGCAGCTCTACATCCTCATTGGGCTCCCGGGATCTATGACCGGGTCGAATGCTGACATGGGTGCGGCAGCAAGAGGGCTCTTAGCACCGACACCACCACGATTGTGCCGACGTCCCAGCAATGTAGCGCCATCTAGATCCAGTTCGAATCCTTTAGCACGGCGCGATTTGGTGGCAGATGCAGAGGTAGATGGCGCAGCCTTCCTCATTTGGGTTGCAGCAGGTGCAGGTGCGAGAGTTCTCCCAGGCTCTGGTGTGTCTTCATCCTCATCATCCTCGTCGTCTTCATTGAGACCGGACAAGAAGCCGCGAGCACCGGCGCCTCCACGACCGTTGTACTTTCGACGACGAGCGCCCTCCTCCTCCATTCGATGTACAGCATATGTAACATCGAAAGCTTCCTTGAGAACGGCCAGGCCTGGACTACGCCCTTCAACGCGACCCCCGCGGGCGGCGGAAAGTAACGGCGAATCTAAAGGAGCAGACATAGGATGATTGTTGTATATGAAGGGAGTAGGGGGAGGTGCGGGTGCGGGTGCGGCATTACACCACGGGTGAGCAAGAAACTCGTCTATGGTATAACGCTGAGCGGGATCAACGCAGAGTAGGTGCTGTATAAGGTCCTTAGCTGCGGACATTCGAATAATGAATCAGCCAAGACAAAAGAAGGGAAGAGCAGCGAGGCACTGACCAGTGCCACTGATGTCATCCCACCAGGGACTCAAAAAGGTGTAGTACCCTCTTGCCACCTTCTCCGTGAGGACATTGATGCTTTCGTCATAGAAGGGCGGGAAGCCGCACAACAGCGTGTACAATACGCAACCCAAGGCCCACATGTCGACGCTCTTGCTGTAACGTTCGTCCTTGACTATTTCCGGCGCAGTGTAACCCACAGTCCCGCATGGAGTCATGGTCTCCTCGTTCCAGACGACTTTGCTGAGCCCGAAATCAGCGATTTTCACTCGGCCAATGCCTCCACCTCCGACGCCAGGTATGAACTCGCCCTCGTCCTCTTTCTCTTCATCATAAGGCCGCTGGATAGGTTGCTTAGAAGGTATTATGGGAATGCGGCTGAAGAGCAGGTTTTCCGGTTTGATATCACGATGAACGACCCCGCGTTCTTCATGTAGATAGCGGATGCCATTTGCGACCTGCAGGATTACGTGCCGAGAGAGGTTTTCGGAGAAATAGGTGAGCTTGACGATTTGGTGGAATAGCTCTCCACCCTCCAACACTGATGACTATGGTAAGCTTCTGAAACGTTGAATTATGATGTCACGCACATTCGAGGACAAGGAAGTAATGTTCTATAGATTCGGAGAAAGACACGAGTTTCACTATCGATGGATGGTGAGTGCCGCGCATGATTTGGACCTCTAATGATGTGTAAGAGCGCAGTTCGTATAAATTAACAACACATCGTACCTTTGAGTATGTTGGCACGCTATGTAAGACACAGATCAGTATGATTTCACGGAAGACACTATTCGAGGAGGAAGCAAGAGAAAGAGAAGGCACCTCTGTGACGCGCGGCTTTTTCTTGAACTTCGGGTTGAGGTGCTTATCACCATCCTGATAGACGAAAGCAAAACCAAACGCGCCCAATCAGTATTGTACAGGGAAAAGGAGATGATATGGTAGATGTTGAAAAGAAAAACTTGACTAACCTGCTGTGCGTTCAGCTCAAATTTGCGGACCACCTTAACTGCAATAAGGTGAGTACCCAGTGGGGTTTGAAAGGCAGATGACAGGCACCAGCGACATTCTTGTTGGTTGTTAGATCGAGCGCACTGTAGACGTTGGAAAAGGCCCCACTGCGCGATTCGAGATCAGGAAGAGCGAGAATGACTGGAATGTTATACGCACTCTCCCATCTTCTCAGTGAGCTTGAAGTTCTCAAGGCCCTTGAGCGTTGGCATCTGGCCCTGTGCCTCTCGTTCCTGCTGTACAATTTGCTCTGCGGCTTCACGGTTGACGGCGGGGTCTTTCTGAGGCTGTTTCTCGGGCTGCGGTGCCTGCTGTTGAGAGGTCCGTGGGGAGCTTGGAGCCGGCGAAGGCTCGGCCTTTGGCGAGGCATGTTGCTGCTGTTGTTGATTGTGATTGTGATGCTTGCCGTGTCGGATGAGGTCTATGAACGAGTTGAGCACGGGAAAAGACATGGTGGTGAGGAATAAAGGGTGAATTACTCTTGAAAGCGTCGACGACTCCCGTGGATGAAGGCATTGTGGATGTTCGGAGCAAAAAGACGGAGCAGTGGTTGACCGTCACCGCACCACCTCGAGTGACGTCAGCATCTGTCATCAGGTTTGATCGAATTACACTGCATCAAACATCGCGCCACCGCGCGGCGCGCGCAGAAAAGCTCAGGAACACTCTGCGATAGTTCGGTAAGTAGCTATTATACGTGGTTCGCTCTCTTTACGCCCACCAAGTCCCATTTAGAATTCAGAATTCGCAAGTCTTGCACGCGTTCATTCTCATTCATCGATATCCTGTGCACCTTTGCTCGCAACGGTTTCAGATCAGGTTGCTTGTTACCGATCAATGAACGTCGCGACTGTGTCTGACCGTCGCCTATTAAGTATTAGTGTTTCCGGAGGGCTCACTTCAAGATTAGGTATCACTCAAGACAAACGACAGGCGCGCTGGTCAGTTTTCTGGCTCGTAAGCCACAGATATGTATCATTCCATCAAGTACGGTTGGAAGAAGGGCGTAGTGCATACGAACCAGACGCACTCCAGGACCTTCTCATTACGGCTGTGCGAAACACAGGATAACGTATCAAATCTGTATTCGTGATGGTCAACCACAACCACCTACAATGTGGAGCAGCCCAAAGCTCTAGAGCTCTGGCACCGAGAATATGACATCGCAGCTTGAAATGGAACGGAACAACCCACGACGGTCAGAAGTCGAAGTGTTCATCGGCGAAGCATTCCGGATCAGAACGCCAATCGCGGAGGTGTTGGATTCATTGAAGTACGTCTAGTCCAATAGCAAAGGGTCCGCAAACTTGTTTGGCCAGATATTCTTTTCGACTGAAGTAGATGGGCGACTCGGAACGGCTGCCGTTATTGTCTGCTAAGAGCACTTACTCGTGAGCAAAGAAACTTCTCTCCGTATGTGTAAACTCATGCCGAACGCCGCCACGAGGTCCTGGAAAACTATGTCCATTGAACTTCAGGTCTTGGCAAGTAAACGTAAATCTTCGATACGTACATCCAGAAGTGACATGACTGTCATGGTGTGGATACATTCCGAGGGCGAGGTTCGAGCCTCTTATGAGAATCACAAGATCAAGACGGCACAGTCCCGCGTCCCTCACGAATGTACACGACAGTCCAGGACAGTCCCGGCCCTTCGCATGGTTCTGAATCAGTGCCCCAGAAATCGAGGATTAGCCGATGTCCGCAGACATGCTGTATCTGCGCCCTTTTCCAGAAAAGCTGTATATGCGTGGACAAAGTAAGACGTTCCGAGTGGCCCGATTTTCGAGAACCCTCCCATTGGTGAGTATATGTAGAGTACTCCGAGTGGCTATGGAGAATTACAAGCTCAGCTCACTGAGGGTTCGGAGCGACTGCCCGACGTCCGTTCTAATGAACTGCAGCGGTTGATGTCCGACGCCACGTTCCGAGATGAGGATAGCCAAGGTGAGCAGGCTGTCCAAGAACATTGACATGAGGTCCCTGAGCATGTATGAAGCCCAGCACCAGCACCATTCGCAAGAACAATGCGACAATGAATGTACTCACAGTAATATGTATATGACCGTCGGATAGTTGCCGAAGGATCAACAGCCCTCGAAAACGACGGACGAGCCAAAGTCAGGGATAGCCTGGCCACAGAACAGACGGGGAGGATAGAATACACCCGACTCACAGGGCTAATGTACGAGGGGAAGGAAACACAGGTCTCCGACCGACGATGATGCTCATGAATGATGAGGCTTAGAGCAAGCTATGGCAGCAGTATCGACGAAAGCCACTAGGAGTACCCAAAGAAGACCGGGAGACATGGAGACCGTGCCATCGCGTCGTAGTTCGAGTCGTGGATTGAAAGCGCCTGGAAAGCTAACGCGGTCTGAACACATATAGACGACTATCCAAGCAGATGAATATCAGATACCTCGATATAACGCCCGTTCGTGTCGACACGTGTCCCTTGTTAGAGTCTGTGGGTCAACTGACAGCTGTGGGTGCGTGCACTTAGCGCTTGTCATCCCTCTACCGGCGGTCAGACCACCAGGTGATGGCACTATTGCGACCACATAAGACGGAGGCATACCGTCCCTCCAGGTATGATAAGTCAACCCTAAAGGCTACGGGATTGACATCACCAGGATCTCATCAAAGACTGCCAGACTGCCGATCTTTCAAATGCTTGCACGCGCTAGTTTATCAGGGTAGACACAAAAGGTGTACGCACTCTGTGTGAAGTATTCGAGATACACCGGTAGTCATAGCATTGATTGGGAGCGCAACGCTTACAAGGCGTACGTGGTGGTAGTTCAATTGAGAACAAGGTCTAACGCAAAGTGGAAAACATAATGGCGCCCCGAAGTCCCGGTTGACGCGTTGACGGCCCTGCCTTGCCTTCATCCGGAATTATTGGCCCTGTACAGCACAGCCACTTGGCTTCGACGATCGCGTTCAGTGCTTCGACAGGCTTCCCCACTTCGAATCGGCCTGCATCTATGTTCTCGAGGGTCCTCATAGCGATCGCGTACGATACATCAGGATCTGCATGCCATTGACGTCGGCGCGCTACCGCCACACCTGGCCGCTGTCCTCGTACCCGCAATGCCCACGCCATCTTTTCGAGACCGAGTTATCCGATATGGCGGACACTATCGTAATTGGTTTTCCACCTCTCTGTAAATCCGAGCCCAGAGCAAGAATTAATTTTCCTGTACAGCGTGACACTGGTGTGGCGCTACCGTATCTTATCTCCTCGCTTGCAAGAGGACTTGGCATCGATGGCTGCGTGTTCACAAATGGATCTACGACCGCCGTGCGGAGTACTTCGTGCGTGATACTCTGTCCCGGCTTCCAAGTGCTGAAATCGTCTCCAAGCAGGCTTGCTCGGAGCCCATTGGCATTGCACTCACAGTCAAACGTCAAGTGATAGCTTGATGCGGATGGTACGTCGTCCAAACTCATGTGCCGCTATACAGTCGCCAAAGCCTTGGAACAACGGACCTTTCTGATGAATCAATCACTTATCACGCCTTGACTTTGACTTAGTGGAATGTTGTGTTTTTGATGGCCTAAGGCTCATGCTTATGTGCATCGTCCAACTGGGGACTTACGGATATGTTCTAAGTACTTAAGCGCATGCCTATGTACCCGGGATCGCATATTAACGCCGGCACATCCCAGCAAGGTTTATGGAGATCTTGAGAAGGTAAGTGGCTGTACCAGATACCTGGCCAACACCCCAGAACGGACTCTATAAGCCATGTCACAATGGGTTTGATTCTTCTCTGCGTCTGCAGATCAGAACCCTAGGGTTCGACGACTCGTCGACCTCTACCCTCAATATGGCATGAAGGTTAATGGAGTGTTAATGGGCAGTAGAGCGAGACTCTTCTCGACGTCACTCCGGGCTGCTAAGTCGTCGAGCGCATTGTCCTCGCTGCTGTTCCGGCCCATTGCGCATCATCAGTGCGCCACGTTACAGTACTTTGGACTAAGCATCATCATTGTATACGCACTTCTATACGACGCTGTACATCGTCATCTCTTCATGTGTTCTCAGACATGCAGCGCACATACCTCTTGCTCTCCTCCATCCCCATCTGCCCACCTGGTGAACTCCGTTACCCAAATTTAGCCACCCACATCGGAACGCCTTTCCTTCTGATCGCCTTCAGGGTCATTCAATGGGGGGTATCATCGGAACGCTGCACACTCGCTGCACTCTCTCACCATAACGTTAACGGGTCTTTCCGTTGTCACTGTGCTACTGGATCCGAATCAGGACCGTTTTCACGCACATGAAGTTTCTATGTGCTGGATGACATTCACCATTGAGATGGAGCATGGACAGATCAGTAATGGGGATGTATGTCCTATGTAATGGCGGGTCAAGTCACGCGTGGAATTCGAGAGGATGTACTAGATGCAGTAAGTTGGGAACAAATCATGATGGCACGCACAGCTGGCATTTGGTATTTCTGTTTTCAGTGTTGCAAGTCTCAGATCTCAAGGTGACATGCAGCGGAAATATCACTGGAACGCTGTCTGACGAAACTCGAGCCGATACCCCAATTCACCTGAGTCATTCATCGGCATCACGGATCGCGAGTGCTTGTTCCTCAGTCTCGAGTACTTTCTGCTATCTGCGACAGTTGGATGCCCGCGATTTGTCTGTGTCTGGGATGCACTCGGAGTAAACCTGCTGTTTGATGGAATGGTGAGTGACCGACCCGGGACGCGTCTCCATCATGACGCGCGTGATCTTCGTCCTCGAGGCTCACAGCCAACCATTGATTGAATATCGGAGTAAAAGGTATTGCCACGTACTTAGAAATCTAGGGTTCGTCCGGTCCAGCCTGCCGGCCATATTGCGAGCTGATCAGTAGTAAATCGGTTCAGCACCCTACATCCGGAAGGTAAGGTATTGCATTCGGAGTTCCAATCACGATGATACATTTGTTGGAAGTTAACTGGAAGGGCAAAGATGAACGGTTTGCAAGAGTACGATCTAGAAACCAGAGACTTCGGATGTCAATTCCGTTAAGCACCCTTTCTGATTTCAAAGTCTCCCTTGAACTCCAGTGATCAATTCTCGTTCACCTGAGCACGAGAGAGCATTGACAGGAATCACCTCAGGTTTTGAGGATAGAACCAGGTGCGAACCTAGGCAGCGATCCTCGAATGGTTCTGGCTACTCTGAAGCCTCCGAGCAATAATGACACATAGTTCCGACGCTCCGAAGTCCGAGTCGAACATAAGCCTGGGGGTGGGGGGGACTTAGGTAGTAGCCGTACTGTTGCGCATGAACAGAGAACCGAGTATTCAATCATCGCATGCACCATGAGTACAGCGCTGAGATCATAACCACTTGGACTTTCCGGAGGGCGTGATTTGCGTGGATATCTCAGTCCCTAGAGGATGATTTGCTGGCGTTATTACGCATCCGGCCCCATGGACATCATGATGCATCGACAGAGGAGAGATGGACAGATGGGTGAGGTCACTGCCTAGATGTAGGTCATGCGCCGCACGCTCGAAATGCGAGTCCACTAGCCAATCTTACCTCTGCATTCCATGATGTGTCAATTCTGATCCCAGTGGCAGATGATGGCAGAGGCCCGTAACAGAATTAACGTTAGCGGAGATTTCCTTCCATAGCCGCTATACACGCGATGCAAGCGTTGAACATCCTCCCGAGCAAGTATAAGCCTGAGACACAAAAACAGCGAGCCTGGAGCGGGTTGGTGAGACTCATACACTATAAGGCCAGAGTGTCGCACCGGGGAAGGAGAAGAGGGTCACCCACGCGTACCAGAACGAGATGGCCCACCCTATCCGGGAAGTTAAACCTGGAGATTTATGTCCTCCTCGGTGCCTGGTGTCTTGCGTCCAATGTGGTCGGGGGTTGCCGTATGCACTCGGAAGATACCTCGTTTCTCGGTGAAGATTCCAAGTACCAGAGAACTGTGCTCCCACCACCGCCGTTCTTATTATAAGCATCTCTCTATCCAACACAAATGGTGGCGAAGACCGGCTCGTGTTTAGTAGCTCCGCGTAGGCTTTCTGTCATTTGTGGTTCTGTCACTTGAGGCTGAGTACCGAGACCTGAGAGCATCACCGAGAAGGATCGATAGCAAGTGGATAGACATCGACACATATGATTTTTATCCTCAGGCGGGTCCGCACGGCGAACATTCGAGCCTGGAAGATGAACCACAGGGCGAGTGGCCGTCTTTGTCGTGCGACCAGTCCGAACGTCGAGATAGAACGAGTCCCTTCATCGGGTGGCGTAAGACGATAGAATCATCATTGACTAAGTGGTAACTCTGGATCGTGATGTGCAGGAAAGACGAGAAGTCAGGACACTAGGCAGCAGCGGTCAGCACAGAGCAGTCCTATCGTGGTCCGCTCTGTATGCGTGTCTCGGAGACCAAATCGGAGTCCAGAAAGAAATGGGGTGATGGTTCTGAAGAAAGAAGCGCACGACGCGACCACGTGCACATATTCTCTCAGATCTTGGGGTTTGGAGTGGGCACGAACCGTCGAGCGACAAACGCCCGGTATACGAGCTCAGAGTTGTATTGTCGGCGTGGTTCGACTGCTCACAAATCAGTCGTCTCGAAAGTGTGGCGCTTCCGGCTGAGCTCGATCCATGTGCCGCAAGAGCATCGCCTTCCGAAACGCGGACGGTGTTCGAGCCAAATAGTCTGGCCTCCAATCAGCCAAGTCTCGCAACTGCTTTCAACAAGTATGTGGCTTTCCGGTGAGCATTGAGATACAACCATCTTTCCCAATCCTCTGTGAAACGAATAGAACAAGCGAGTGCGTATGTAGATACTTGAGAGAACTAGAGAATGTGTGACGGCACTTGAGTAATAATACTAGTAAGTTAAGCTGAGATGATAGTACAGAACAAGACCGGGTCCGTGAGTCCAAGAATGAAGCCACCTTGTGGATGTGGCTGACGAATGCGAGAGAACAAATACAAGGAAGAGACAGGAGAGATCGTGAAGATCGTGAAGATGGAAAAGAAAAGACCACTAGAACCGAAGCGATGAATCACCGCGCCAGTTCGACCTGGGCCATTTCCTCCCCGTCCACTTCGTTCAAGAAGGCAGCCCGTTCTTCCTCGTCCCCTGCTTCCTCACCATTGAGCTCGCCATCAACTTTCCTCCGCACTACCCACGCAAGGTAGACGAAGATGCCAGTACACAGCACAAGGCCCACGATGGTCCAGACCTTGCCAACCATGTTCTCCTCCTCGCCCTCACCGTTCGTCGCATGAGAGCTGAAGTTGCGCAACGACGCGCCGACGAAAGTGTGTATGACAAGTTTGACAAGACTGAGCGCTGTGATGCCGCCGTACACACTGAGACTCATGCCTTCCGCGCCGGCAAGAAGCACGTTCATAACATTGTATGGGTACGGCGCGACGCGGACGGCTAAGAGGAGCTTCGGATTGCGCTCGATCGCTTTGATGGCACGGAAACAGGATGGAGAAGCGCGCAGGAAGCGCTGTATGTGGGGAAGGAGGCCCAATGCGGGGGCCCGAGAAAGGGTGAAGAGAATTAGCGCACCGGCAAGCGCCGATGTGTAGGAGATGATGAATCCAGGTATAGTGCCAAAGGTGTACCCAGAAAGGAGAATGAGGGTGGAGTATAAGGGGACCGGTGCTGCGGGGATGTGAGCTGGCTCAATAGCGAAAAAGCCCCGGGCGACTAACGTATTGTTGTGATAAATATCAAGCAGAAGAGAACGAGCTCGCCGTGATTCTCTGGCTCTTTGAGCCACGTCGAGAGAGCGTCCAGTGCTGTGCGGCGTCGTAAGAAAGCGAAGATCCTGGCGCAGCGATAAAACTTACCAGTGAAGAGCTCCTCCCTGTACCATCCAATGGCGACGAGGAACATAGCCGTCGTCAGGGCGTATAGTATGACTGGAAGCCATGGGCGCCAGCCTCTAGATTCCTCGCAAGCGTTGTAGCCGTGTCCGTATCTGTGCGAGCTGCGTGGCGGCAGTCCGAGCTCGATGTCCTCCATGCGGGACTTTTCGCTGAATGATTGCTGCGAGTTTGAGGAGGCTATGGGTACGCCCGAGTGAGACCTTGATGTGGAAGCCATGGTCCTGCACGGCTGGTTGTTGTCGAGATAGCGAGTGAGCGAAAGGCCAAGTCGAAATGGCTGCGAGAGAGGCACAGACTGGTACAGAAACTTAAGTCACAAGCTCTCGATCGTGACTGCGGAGCTGGGTAAAATGCCAGGCGATGGTCGTCAACGGCGTAAATTTCACCGGGTCGCGGCTGACGGGCTTTTCGCTTTTGCCTATGCGCTGTGCAGCTCAACGTATGTCGGGAAGGACAAGTCAAGGAGAAGTTTCGGCTCAGACTGACGGCAGTTAAATATTTTGTCGGTCAGGTGGAGGCAGTGGATTGATGCGATTCGGTCATAGCACCCTTTGAATGGTTGGCGCGGGTTGATATTTCATCTCCTCATGGATGGGTTGTTATCTCCTCATGGAAGCTCGTGAACGGGATCCTGGATTGTGCATCCTTCCAGTGCATGCTCATACATATCATGACCATTGATTGTGCTTCAACTACACTCAGAGATGGGTGTCTCGCTGAATGAGCGGTACGCAGAAACATATTCCCCAGTCTGGACATACTCTATCCCGGAGGCTATGCATACATCTGCACGCCAATCCACCATCACCCGCACTTTCGGACACCCTGGGCTATCACAATTACCGCAAGCTGGAAGGCACTTGCTTACCAGCCGGAAGGATAATCACAGGCGACGAGACGCGAATTCTCGCAGCCAGACTTGTGTTGTGTGATTTTGACTGTGGCGCAAGACCCCAATCGCCCTCAAACTGCGCACCCGGACCCTGTCGGACGTAGACGTACCACAACTTGAACAACGCTCAATCGTATCACAGTCTTTCACCAGTCTCGGGCCGGCGGATAGGCAAACGGATTCGAGGACAGAGGACTGAGACTCTGAGGAGCTGCAGCGTAGAAAGACAGTCTTGAGTTTTGTACCAAAGTCCGAGGCGCTTTGTAGAGCCGACCTGAATCCACCAACAAAGTCTCATTATAGCGCGCAGCAGCAACGTAACACATACAGTCCACAATCCGTCCATTCCAAACATGGAATCTCGTGTGCACAGTCACGAGGAAAGTGTGGCACACACATTCAGTATGAGAAACTCAGAAAGGAAGACAAACATCTCAATCCGATCTGAGCAGATGCGCACGCACACGTTCACCGTCCAAGCCTTTCGAGAGCATGAGGTTAGAGGACCTGAGATTGGCAGTCCTGGGCCAATGAGCTGCCTCTTCCAGATCGACGTTACGTCCAGAGGTAGCTCATAGAATAGCAGACATATGGCGACATCGCGATACCGTAAGTCGTCGAGTGAGGAGTGCAAACGTTTGTATTGGAGGCCGAGAAAGCAAAGCGAATGAGCCGATATAACACAGTGATTCGGATCTTAGAGCCTGCTCGCATGGGACAGTTGACAGGCAATATGGAAAACATGGTTACGACATGCAGAGCAGGATACACAATTGAAGAAATGCAACCAAGTGTGTCGGAGTGAGTAGCTTGGCCAAAAAGAACGCTGTGAACGCACCACCGTAGATTCAAAAGACGACGGATATGAAAGAGAGCACGAAGAACAACAGAGAGTCGGCTAACGCCGGAGCAGGAGCAAGAGTCGTGCAGAACTGAGCTTCAGCATGGTCCATATCAGTCCTCAGGTGCGTTCAGAAACCTCTGACAACAATGCGAGAAGGGATAACGAAGGCAAGAGGCAAGAGACACCGGCATGTGATCGGCCCCATCAATTCCAAAAGAAATTGATCCCTCACTCTGTCCCGAGCAGTCATGTCAGTATCAGCGCTGGCGCGTTCACGCATACGGTATAACACACCTTTACTACATTCCTTCCCGTCACACCAATGACACCTGCCTTCCAGACCAAGAAACACGCTCTGGCTCCATCCCCGGAATACAACGCGTCGCGCATACTCATCCATCCCGCCTCCGCCACCCCCGCCTGGCGCCAAGCCACCATCGCCCCATGCATCATTCTACTCTGAGCTTCTGCCGAGCACTATACCCGTATTTCTGCTAGGCTCGGCAATATACTTGGGATTACAACTGTGGCGCAACAGTCTGGCACACGAGAAGTTCATGTGGGAGGAGGAAGAGAAGATCAAGGCAGTGGAAGAGCAAATTTCTCAGGCCGAAGCAGCGGCAGCGACTTTGAGTGCTGCTGGCAAGACTGCAGCGCAGGAGGCGACGGAAACACAATCGAAGGGTCGAAGCGGGAGTTGGTGGAAAGTCTGGTAGTAGTTCCTGATCTCAGACTGGAGGAATGAATGAAAATGTACATATACACTAAGCTAAGGCAATATATATATCAAGCACGGAGAAGATCTAATAACACGCTCATAACTTCTTCGCCAACACTCCCCTCTGCTTCTCAACCAGCTTCATGCTGCTCAATACCGCAGCACCCAATCCAGCAACAGTCTTGACTACATCCTTCCCTCGCTGAATGCGCCACAAGTCATAAGAAACGAAGATCAAGTCCAACACGAGCTTGGCACGGGTGATCTGCAGCCAATACGACTTGCGCTCCAGCCGACGGACCTCTTTAGGGTCTACGACGCGCTTGCTAGAACCACCCCCAGGTCCCAGGCTCGTTCCTCCAGCGCCACTCTTCGACAAGGGCACGCCCTCCATCTCGTCTTCGTACACGCGGCCCTCGACCTCGGTAACGAGGCTGCGTTCGACAGCGTTTTCAACGAGGGCGACGATGGTGGAGAGGAACCAGCACCAGTTGGCCATTCGTCCGGCCCGCTCTCCGAGTCGTTTGGGAAGAAGACCAAGGAGGGAGTAAGCGTATAGGTCGTCTGCGAAGGCATTGACGAGTTCAAGGAGGACGGGTGGTGGGGCGTGGAGAAGAGTGTGCAGGAAGGAAGATGTATTGCTCGATTTGAGGGACGAAGAGGGTGATGTGGAAGAGGATTGGAGACGTAGGACAGCGGTAAGCGGCGTCAGCCAATTGAACAGTAGTAGCAGTTTTCTGAGACGATACATCTCGTGTTAAGACCATGATTACCACATATATCGAATCTCACCTGCTGAAGCTGAGCCCCGCCACGGTCTTCTCGAATCTCCAGCCGATGTGCTTAGCGAAGGGTATTATGCTTATTCTTCTGTTCACCAGGAGAATCATTTTCAGCGAATACTGAACGAGTTTGAATGCCTTGTCTCGTCCGTTCGAGGACAGGAAAAGGTCGCGCCAGATTTCTTCTGTCAGAACGAGGCTTTCCTTCGCGTCCACCGGCTCTGCGTCAGACCCATCGTCCGACGGCTCCTTCTCCTTCTCGAGAAACGACTCCTGTTGCGCCTCGGGCTCATATAAGCTCTGCCGCCGCGAGCGCGTGCCACTTGCGTGCGAATGCATGCTCATGATGCTGTCGCGCTGAGGCCGAGATGTTATACTCTGATGCGGAGTGCGTGGTGGATGCTGGCTGAGTGGGTTCATAGTGAAGGATGCGCTCGTGTCGTACACAGACGAGTAGAACTGGCCCTCATCCTCCTCCTCTGGCGTCGGAAAGTTGAGAGAACTGGTCGAATGCGACATGTCCGCCGGCAGAATTAGTGGTATATGCGGACGAGCGCAGTATGGGCGTCAACAGGGAGCAGAAAGGCGGAAAGTGATATCCCAGAGGGCCAACGCGGCGTCGGCTGGTGTCAAGAGTCGACAAGGCAAGAGTCAAGAGCGCTGGGATTACCCGTGGCACGCATTCACCTGGCGCCTGCTTCAGATAAGGGTCGGGACACCGCCACAAATCTAATCTTTGCTCCTCTCTTTTGCCTCCATCGGACACTTGTGCATAATGTCCTCCCCAAGCCCGCCGTCCTACATGTCCTCCCCAAAGGCGCCGCAGCCGAACCCGAACGCATTTCCCGCCGACGTGCTCAAGACGTATATCAAGAAGCTGTTGGAATCGACACTAGCCCCGCCCACCCCGACGTCCGCGTCGTCATCCGTGAAAGCAGGTCACTGTTGCTGGCAACGATCCACATATTCTCACATTGATTGTGAAGGCACCCCACCCCAGTCCCGCGCAGATGCAAGAGATCAGGACGCGCGTCAAGGAGCGGATGTGCGACATCAGAGACAAGGGCTTGTGCGTCCGCTCTATTCCTCATCGGTCCCTTGTCCATGATCTCCATAGTAAATACATTGTTCTCACTCATCTGGCTGAAAATCGTGGCCAGGGCACGCGCGCAGATATCTCGTGCCACTGGGAGGATGCAGACGTCGTCGTGCAAGAAGTATACGTCAATGTGCGCCTCCTGTTCTGTCCTACTCACCCGACACGCGTCGATAAAGGACATTCCTATCTAGGACACAATCATATGCGCATGCATTGCATTCGCCGTTCGCGTCGCCTAGGCCTAGGACCAGCTAGCCAAAATCGCTGTGATTGAGATATACCTGTACACTACTTTCGCGCCTAACTTATAACGTAGGCGAACCTTCCTGTAACGATATCACTGACACCAATATATTTCAGGAACCCTCTCTTTCCACTCTTACTGACTATATTTGTGCAATTGATCTGAATGAACACCAGACTCGCTCACGATTCAAGTTCCGCGGGTAGACCTACTTGCGTATCACCACTACGACTTGCTGTACAGTCTCACGTACGGCAATGTGGAACCGCTTAGGCTTGGACCTCATACACGGGGAAAGGCTTTCAAATCGTGACCGTATTCACCGCGTCAGCTGCCGTCAGCCGCACCCATCCCCCTCTCTTGTTTGTCTCTCCCAAACAAATCAACACCATATAGATGTCCACAATGACCAAAGCAAGCCTCAAAGTGTACTCCGCATCATACCACTGGTGACCACCGTTGACGCTGAACACCGAACGCATCTCAGCTACCATGTTTCCGCAATCGGGATCAGTAGTAGCGCACGGCATTCGTGAATTGATTTGCTGGGGCACACCGTCAATCCCGACGTACTAAGTCCCATTACTGATAGCACCGCCCCCGCTGAATCTCGGACGTTCAGATACTGTCCGTCAACTACCGCATCGCCGACTTCTCGAAACGCAAGATCTGTGCAGAGAACCCAAGCTAATGTACGTGTATGTACTTCTTTTGCTCATTATTCTTCGCAACACCGTCATTTCAATCCGAGAGACACACCTTTTCGCGTTCCTGGCTATTGGATGTGGAGAATCAACGGAATGGGTGTCCTGCACGTGTGTAACGCGTTGCCCGTACAACGTTTGTTGGGACAGTACAGTAATATCGAGGTATTGAATCCCGGTGGTTTCGGTTAGCAGGCATATTCCACTGAGGCGTCGCGGCTGATTACGATGGGCTACACGGTCAGAGTCTCGGTGATGTGCATCCACTCTCAACTTTCCGAATTGCGATGGATCTACTGCTGACGTCCTATACCCTGAAGATCGCTCATCTGGGGTGCTATAGGCAGCTTTAGTAGCTCCGTCTCGAGGACAAGAGCCCCGAAACAATTGATTTCGTCACGCAACGTCTGATGGAGGCCGACCATCGTGACGGGGTACCTCAGTGAAAGTACCCACCTCTGATAGACATCCGCCCCACGCTAAATTGCGTGATTGTTTTAGATAGACGCGTCCTGCAGAGCCACACCTTCTCCTTCTAACCTGTATCAGCCTTCTCGCCCGCCAATCATCCTTCTACCATGGCCTACGTGAGTGGACGCCCCCTCCCATGCGCCCGGTCCGCCCAACCGGGCGTCTAAGTAGCTCACACCGCCAATCCCGACACACCATCATGCATCATCACGCTCTGCATCAATCTCTCGTGGATTTTTTACCCTTGGTGTGGAATCACTGGCATCACATTACGGGTAATCACAGCGATCAGGAATTGGTGAATACTCAGCTTCGGGACCTCTAGTAGTCAGCCACGGTGTGAGAGTATTCAGAATTTGTCCGTGTCTCTCCGCACCGCCGACACGATAATCGCCCATACAGTTTCATTCCAGTGGAAGAGGTTGGTAGATAGACAACATCAGCTCTCACGTCGTTGACATCGTTATGCAGGTGATGGTCAACGTAGTGGTCAAAACCATCTTGCACCCGTCGGGATGACAGTTTTGGGGTAGGGATCTCCTCTGCCGGCAAGCTCATTTCAGACTCAATGGACCCTCTCCTCAAGACGTGTTCAATGTTCGAGTGTGACGCTGAATGTGTGGGGAAAGTATGGCATTGGTGTCGTCACCCACTCGCACATTGCGGTCGTGAAAAGCTTATGATAGTGCGTTACGCCTATAGCGCTGACGTGAGGTGGGCTTTGCGAGTGCATCACCGTACCGTAGGCACTACCGGTAAGTCCTATTTTCACAGACACCTCTAATGCTCCATTGGAATAGTCCGAAATGAAAACAAGACTTGATGCGCATTCATCTCATCAAGACATGCATGTCCTCAGCCTACAGAGTTCCTTTGTTGGTGCTCTAACACCAAAGACATAGAGGACAGATGGCGCGATGCGGGCAAGTAGGCGGTTATTCTTAGCAATGTGGACATCCCGGCACCCTGACGATCCTCCATACCTGGAGCGCCTGTCGCGTTGTTCCGCCTCTTGGCCCTCCTTGAAGAACTGTTGAAGAAGCAGCACTGTTGATGCCGACAATTGTTTCGGAAGACTCCGCCAGGAAGATTCGACCGTCTTACGATATCCCACTAGAACTTAGCGGTGGTATGAAGGTACAGCCTCCCTCTGCGTATGTCTTATGTCTCTCGCGCCGCCCTACAGGAGTATGCATAAGTGACTTATACCATCAGGCTGTGTAGATACTGCGATCTCAGTCGTAGTTTCAAGGGACTCTGTTCAATGATAGCTCGAGTCAGACTCTGGGACCATGGACCCACTCAAAACCTGGGTCTGCTACCTCTCTCAAGGATTCGACGGGTAGGCGACGCGGTTTCTACCTTAAAGCCCTCTCACAGCGTCGGCGGCGGCGGCGGATTTTTCAATTTTTCAGACCCACTCGACGTCGGGTAGTACGTTAGCAAAGGTAATGTGTGTCCCGTTCCTCGTCTTCTTACCCGTAAATCACCATGGAATCAAGCATCACATCTTCGACTTCGGCCTCGCCAATCATCGCACTAGCTCTCGCGCGAACTTCCTTCATTGGGGTGTCTCTGGATCTCTTCCGATCTCGCAACTGGCCAGTCCGTTATTTAGTGGGTATGGGCCTTCGCGGCTCAGAAATCGTTAGCTGACTAAGCCATCAAACTGCCGAAATCGTCTCCGCATTCGCTCCCTCTCTCTTTACGACCATCTTCTTGTTTCCTCGCGGTCTATACATCCAATGGGACTTCCGTTTCGATGAAGGAGATGCTATAGTGTATTATTAAGGTGAAATATGATATATTATTGATAACATTCCTCTTCAGAGTAAAGATCTGCAGAATCAGTGTCTGAGCCAAGATCTCCTACGGTAACTTCCTCCTTGTCCATTTCGTCGCCTTCTGAGGCAGCCTCTGGACCGTCGCTGGATGGCTCGCTTCCCTCTCTTCTCATTCGTATGTGCCTTGGGAATAAACTCCTTCGCGTCTTCGGTGCCATATTTTCGGTGCCAGTCAAGTTGGAGGTCGATTAACGGTATCGTCATGTAGCCAGATGAATTTGGATCGTGTCGGGACGCGTATATTGAGCAGGACGGAGACGCGATGGGTGTGTTTACCTCTATTTACTATTGCTATCTTGAGGTCGCGATTCCAAAAACCATTTTTGGCTTGCGCGCCCGCTACAAACTCGGAAATGCTCGGGATATGCCTTTTCTGGTTATCCCTTTGTAATCACCGGAGGAAATTGTGGCGGGATCACTATTCACAGATTTAGAGATGCTGGCTATATCATTTCTGAAGATCCTGAAAAATTACACGGTAAATACTTTCATCTCATGATTTAATCAATATTCAGTCAGAAAAAACTTGGGCTTGCGTCTCTAGTTCATGATTTGGAAAACGCGACGAAAGATCAAGATGATTTAGCGCGTGTCCATTTTGGGACAGGAATGATCGATCAGTCCCTTTGGCGGCAAATGGCCCATACCCACTAAATTATTTAGTGCATCATTCCGTTATTCTCTGAACGTGAGCGTTCTAGAGGGCGGTGTAATTCTTCCTAAGCCCTCAATTACGTGGGAACAGTTCCGGACGTCAGTGCCTCGACGAAGCAATCTCTATTGCGTGGGAGTCTACAGTTGATCGCGGCACGACGGGAAATTTTCGCATTTCCGTTACCGCCACACATCATCCGTGAAGTCTTCCATTCATTCTCCTTCACAACCAACCTTTACAGCTTTCTCGAATTGCGAACTCGATAGCGATGGTGCAAGTATACAGAGCACTCCGGGCCGCCGGCAAACTTTCATCGTTTCGGCCTTCGCACTGCAATACAGCGATCATTGCTTTTCTGTTTCTGGGCTCTTCACTTGATCATGGCGATGGCCTTGATGGTTTCGTTACCTCGTCCGGACAGGTCTGGCTACTCGCGGTCTCTAAATTCGGACGCGTATACAAAACTTTCTACACTGCGCCTGCCAAGTCGTGGATCTGACTTCGCAGAATTGGGCCAGACTCTTCGTGATGTGATGATGTAGAGGTAAGGGCGCCATCAAGCTTCGGACGTTAATGGACTCCTTCGCGTCAGAACGTCGTTTCTTAGCTCGGTCCCTCGATAAATGGCAAGCAGTTTACTTCCCGCGATCACTGAGTTTGAATGAGTACCGCTGACTACCACCAGCGGTTGTACATGGGGCAACTTACGCGAGTCGCCTCCAACAAGGCATGACCTTGTACCGTTTTGGTGACACTTCATGGCCAATCAGATTGAAGGCTATTGCTCTTGTGTTCTGCTTGGAGATGGACATGATCGCTCTCACACTAACAACCCCAAAGATTCCGGACAGTAGGATATTCACACAGCTCGCGGACGATTATTCTCCTTCATAGACAGCGATATCTAGTGGAGTAGCTCAGGAACGTGTTCCTTCTTTTGCTGATGCGATGAATGAATGAAGGAATGAATACTAGACCGCGTTAACGTCTACGCCCGTACGAATATCACGGCCAGGCAGATGGTCCCTCAATGAAAGAAAAAAAAGTGCTAGCTGGTCTTCACGAGTGCCCGCAATCAGCACCATCGCGCTGATCCTCCTTATCCCAACCATGCCGTCTCTTCCCCGCCCTTTTCCCTCCTCCCCATCGTCCATCGCGTTTGCCTTCTTACTTCCGTTCAACTTGAGTTCTCAGTTCACGTGGCGTCGGTCACTAAAGAGCACACCCTCGGAGTCCGCATGCTTTTAATGGTTTTAAACTGATGCTCTGCTAGTCCCGGGCGGCTTCAGCGATACGTACAGTCTGCGCGACAAGTTGCTAGCAGGCGGGCGACGCGAAGAGATCGTCGTTCCGGCGGAGATGGGATCAATGGGACCAGTAGCAGTCCGGAGCACTCTCGTGTTGACATTCGGCCCAGAAATGCACAAGGTTGATGCGGACGCGTTGTTTGCCTGCCTCCAGACCCAGCGTGTGCCCTCTGGAGGACTGGAGCGGTTGCAAGTGACTGAGTGTTGAGTTCTCCTCCCCAACCCCGAAGCCGACCCAGCCGTACGGTAACCCCGAGCCGATCAGAATGTTCGATCGAGGACGCTGCATCCCCAGATGGGCATCCACATCCCACGCGTCGCGAAACTAAATAAATAAATATCAGTGCAGAGATTGCAAAGATGAGGAGGAGGCTGGGAGGCAGGCAATTCGGATTTGAATCGTGTACGGTGTCCAGGAAGGGTCAGGATTGAATTTCGCATGTGTTGTCTTGTTTCCACGGCCGAGGCCCGATCAAACCCGGTCACAAACCTGTCATTCAATTTTGTCATACCCTCAGCTGGTGCAGCCGTTGCTTGGCGCCGCTGCCGCCCGACATCCCGCCTGCTTACTGCCTGCTTGCTAGCAGTTTGTCGGCCAAGCCTGTTATAATACAACCCTGGTTCCACACTTGTAGATTGCTGAAGTACACCCGGCAACATAAATATGGTGCCCTACACATGTATAGCATGAACTGAGAGCACTGATAAATGCTCCTGAAGCAGCACTGACCAAACTGATTGAACGAATGCGGTGTGCGCACCCGGGCTTGCTACATCAGGGTGGCTATGACCGTCGGGCGACGGGAAGAGATCAACGGGCCGAGTACCGGGAAAATCTCATCAAATGAGATTCTTGGGCTTGAAACCCTAATAACCCAAAGGTTGAGTGTTGAACTGAGGGCGCCTGGAAGACTCGCGAGTGTGGCTGAAAGTGCCTTGGTATCAAATACACACCTTGTGATGAGTGCAAGCAGAGAGTTGACAAAATGCGGACAGGTGGACCGAAGAGGGTCTCAAACTATTAAGCCTAATGTCACTGTGTGAACTCAAGTGTCGGTCACTGTTAGGTTGTCAATGAAAGTTGTAAGACAGCTGTATTATGTGTTTTTGTGTGTTCATCAATTGGAAATCATGAATAGCAGTTGCAATGCAGTACAGTAGGAGAGCGGGAGGGAATGGTACAGGTAATCAACAGGGTGTTACATTAGTTATTGAGATATCCAAGTAGTAAAGCTGCCATGATAGTCAGTGAGGCAAAGAAGAGGCATGTTGGGGCAGGCGGCGGCACGGGTGATGACGGGCGGGATGGCAGGCGGGATGGCGGGCAGAAGTCGGGCAATGACATGTCATAGTGGACCCTGAATGGACCCTGTGTGACTGGGCCTCGGCCGTGGAAACAAGACAACACATGCGAAATTCAATCCTGACCCTTCCTGGACACCGTAATCGTGGCAGAAAGTTGTTGAACGATAACTGCGATAGCCACTGGGTGGGCATGCGTCAACACAGTCGTCCGGTCAACAACAGCTCGATACTTTTTCAAATGTCGCCAGAATCCGTACAACGGGTCAAAAATATTGAAGGGTCGTCTTACCACCTACGCGGACCAGATAAGCAGTGGCTTATGGTTCGATGACGGCAAGCATTGAAATAACAGGACACAGACTACTGTGATAGTGATATCTGCTGTTGTACGCTCGCAGTCATTCAACCTACTGTATCTACCTGTACAGCTATAGAACAGACGATCATTCCAAGCAAGCTCCTGTTTGAACGAGGGAAATGATGGGCGCGGGGGATCGGAGGCCAAGCCAATCATCATTGGCAATATCGCAAAAACAAATTATACCCTACGCACGCGCGCCTGACATAACGGGACTGGATCACACACGCGAAAGTTGAGCGAAGGTCAAAGTTGCTAGATACCTATAACGACACAGTGGTATGAAACACAAATACAGCTGAAATAATAGTGGTTAAGAAACGAGAAGACGAAAGTCCATCGACAGCAAAGATCAAACAGAAACAGAATACAGAGACAACACAGTGTGTGAAAGAAAATCGTCAATAATCGTCGCGAAAAAGCTGGAACCTCTCTCTACATTTCCTTGACATAGCCGTTGGTGACTGGGGCAGAGAGATGCTCGTTCATCTGCATGTAACCAAAGTCCGGAGAGTCATCTGAATGGCCAGCAAGTCAGCACACAAACGAACGGGTAATATATACCAAGGGAGACTCACATCGGTTGATGTCTGTCCCCCCGCCAAACCCGTCGGTCACGGGAGGCGTGTTCGCATGTGAACTCGACGTTGCGGACGTCCCGGTAGACGGACGACCATTGCCCGTCGACGGACGATAGTCCATCGGGCCAGGTCCAGAGTACGCAAACTCTGCCTGAGGACTGAACGAGTATTGGTCCACGGGAGGCAGCACAGACGGAAGCTGGATCATGCTCCGCACTCGCGGTACTCCGCCGCCTGAAGGTTGTTGCGAGTGTTGCAAATGGTGCGCGTGATGCGCGTGATGCTCGCTGGTGGGCTGGGGAGACGTGGATGGCCTCTGATCAGCCTCGTACATCGGACTTGGGTATGGACTTAGAGCTTGGCTATGGCGCCGCGCCCGACGGACACTGAGTGCGTTGGAGTAGGGCGATTTTGAGGAAGAGGGACGAGGTGGCGTCATGGGCCGACCATGATGATGACTCGAGCTAGGCCGCGAATTGGAGTGGTAGTCGTGCTGCATGTGATCGTCTGCGTAGCCCACAGAGGACACAGACGAAGACATGGAGTAGCCAGTAGTCGGACGACTGTGACCATCAGGGGAAAGTGAAGACGATGAATGCTCCATAGGCATTGATGAGAACGGCGAGGAAGTATAAGAGGTGTTGATGGTCGGAGTGGGGCGAGAATAGCCAGTATTGTGATTACTGGGATTCAGAAGGGAAGAAAGACTGCCGTTAGACGAGCCGCTGCTGACAGGTGAGAAAGACCAATTGTTTCCTTGGTCGGGGTATGCGTTAGATGGCGGGTATGGGTTTGAGTTGTATGCAAAAGTGGAGGATTCGTCGGCCGGGCTTATGGGTGGAGGAATGTGGTGGTGCGTGGAGTGATAGTTGCTGTGCATATTGTGCTGCGGCTCGGGGACGGTCAGAGGAGGCAGAGCACTGCGATGAGGATAGGTCGAGTTGCTCCAACCTCCGGGTCCACTCTGAGACAAGGGTGTGAAAGAGCCTGGCGCAGAGAAACCGCGAGCTCGACCGATTTGAGGGGGTATAGGCTTATGCGACGAGGGGACAGTCAATGGCACGGGACCGAGACCAAGAGCAGAGCGCGGAGGGGGTATATTAAGCGCGTCTGTCGATTCGCGCTTGCGGGGCTTGGGAAGACGCGGAGGAACGCGCCGTTTGAAGTTGGCGACGACCTCTGGCGGCGAGTGACGGTTCAATGTTGGATGGGCTGTGGGAATGTCAGTGGATAGAACACCAAGCAGACGAAGAGAGCGTACACCAAGTGCTAGCGTCTGGATCGTCAATGGCAGGGTCGACATTTCGGAGGTTCACCTTCCGCATGAAACCGTAGATCTGAGGGTCTTGTCAGGAATTTGACTTTGCCAAAAAGCGTGACGCATACGTTCAGCTGGCGAGAGAAACTGGCAAAACGGGATTGACGATAAATGCTGGGCAGAACGTGCAAGGCGAGTTGTTCTGGACGTTCGACAATGATGTGTTCGCCTTGTGGATCCCAGCGTATCATGTGGTGATTCTCCGGGCGTTCTAGCAGGCTGTAGAGGGCGATGAGAGAGGTCCGCAATGACGGGCCCGACAACATACGCGTATAGTTTGGTGAGGAACGTCGCCTGGGGCTTGGTCTCGTTTTTGGGTGGCTGCGAGGACCTCTGGTCACCGTTGCCGGCACCATCAGTGTCCGTGTCGTCGTTCGTGTCGGCGACGGGAGGCGGGGCGTAGAGCATTGACGAGTTCTGTGCAAAATGGCGGGAGGGAGGATAGAGGTCGGCCATCTTGGTGGGATGGGATGTGAGTACAAGGCTGGAGGACGAATTTCGCTGCGTTCGCTGGTTATATCCGTTCGATCTGGTAATTTCGATTAAATATTTATGCGCGCCAGAAAAGTCCTCGTCCGTTCTGTACGTAAATCTCAAATTATGTCAGCAATGAGCAAATCCAACCTCGCCAGATGAGATCTGGGCGATCGATATCTCCATCTGGCACAAAACGGTCACCCGCCGTAATTTGGGCCAGTTAACTCTGCTCCCTCGGCGCCGAGGTAGCACACTGGTCGCTGCCACTGGCTGCCCATCAGCTCTTCGAAAGAGAAAAGCTTACAGGCAATGCCAGCTCACTGCTAATCAGTCTCAGTCTCTCAAGCCATCCATTTCCAGTTCCATTAGTATATTGAGCAGACAGAACGACCCCCACGATAGCCCGAGCGCAGATCCTCTATAGCAACCACCTCCACAGCTCATTCTCCGTCGTAATGCAGAGTCACACTCGAAAATGCACCAAACAGATCATCGTCCGACGCTCCCAGCACTCCTCGAGCAGGCGACCCACCCTCCAGATGTAACGAGTGGGACTCCTTCAGATGGCGGAAATTAACGGTATCAACTCCATTCGACGACGTTGGTTCAATCTGTTGGTACTCCCGTCAGCATGACAGATCAGCCAACAGTATGATAGAGCACATGAGCGCATCAGCGTCGTTCCATGCGTGTCTGCGCTCTCCCACACCCCCCATCACCGTTTGCAAGGCAATGCGCGAGACTCACCGGTGGTTTCGTATTCCTCAACAGCCCCCAGTTAATCTTCGCAAACCATTTATGCTGCTTTACCTCGCTAGCTCCGCTCCGGCTGCCCAATCGTGTCCGCTCGTCCTTGTCCAACAGCCGCGTGATACAGTCTTTCCCAGCACTATACAATCAAGATATTCGTTCAGCTCAACGTAATGGACATCCGGAACGGGAATTAGATGTCCGATAATCCCTCTAAAAGGCCACTCGGAAAGGCCACCACCTCACGCGCCCAAAAAGGCATGGACAAATACGATACTCACCTTGAGACCTTTGCCGTATCCTTGAATTTCACAGCTTCCATTCGGATTTTCTCGAACGTTTGCGTGCGTTGGTCGCCTTTGAACGGCGTGGTAGCGTACTGCATACGTCGAATGTGAGGCGGGCAAGGCCATGGCTGCAAGGATACTCACAATCATCTCGTAAATCAGAATTCCCAACGTCCACCAGTCCACTGCCGCCGTATGGCCTTGCGCTGATATTACTTCAGGTGCAATGTATTCTAAACAGTTGGGGAGACATCATCAGTCCTAGACTGACATCAGTATCATTTGCCAGACATCGCACCTTCCGTGCCAACGAATGAGTTCGTGCGAAAGTTGGCCGTGCACGACGTGTTGACTAACGGAATCTAGGAGTCGGAACAATAGAGTCAGGATTATCGATGGGCGACGAAGGATGTGCATGCTCACCCCATTAGTCTCGGAATGCACCATTGCGGGCATGGCGTTGAGCTCGCTAGACTGTTTCGCCAAGTCGAAATCCGAAAGCATAATGTGGCCAGACTGATGGAGTAATATGTCTGTAGATGAAGCTGAGCACGGATATGGCATAAAGGTACTAAACCAAATGCTCACTCTCTGGTTTCAGATCGCGGTAGATAAATCCCATAAGATGGAGATACTCCAAAGCCGCGGTGACCTCAGCCGCGTAGAACCGTGCAGAGTCCTCTGGTAGACATTTTCCTGGCCGGTTTTGGAGCGCACGGAAGAATTCGCCACCCATGCAGTATTCCATGCAGAAATATAGGTACAAGGGCGATTGGAAAGAATGGTGGAGGGTGACAATGAAAGGATGGTTCGCGGTTGCAAGAATCTCTTGTTCTGTCAAGGCGCGCTTGATCTTCTTGCGTTCGATCATTTCTTTTTTGGAGAGAACTGCATCACATATGTTAGAAGTATGGCACCATGGAATGGAACTACCAGGTACCTTTCATAGCATAGAGCTTCCCAGATTTCTTCTCGCGGACAAGAAAGACCTTGCCCACGTCACCTTTGCCGAGGAGTTTAATCTTGACAAAGCTGGATGGACCTACTTCGACCTAGTATTACAACGTGAGCCACTAGAGCGGTCGAAGAGTAATGGGCACACACCTCTCGCACTTTGATCGAGTTACTAGAGTATGTACGTCGGAATGCAACTTTGCCGGGACCATCGTAGAGGTTGCTAGTGCTCAAGCGAGTCTTGGTGATCGCTGGAGGCATCATGCCTGTCGATAGTGACGGGCCCGGAACACGAGACGAGCCGACGGAAGATATGGTTTCAAGGGAGTCCGTGCCCTGTTCGGAGGACGTGGAAGGGAGGGGGAGAGGCGGGGGATTCGGAGGATGTGATGGCGCCAGGAGACCATTTCGTATTGTCGGAGTCGAAGGCGACGGCGCAGTCGACTTGAAGAGGCCCTTGGCGTTGGGGGCAGACGCCACTCTGCGTATGAAGCGCGACATGGAGCCCGGAGAGAGCAGCGGCCGTGACGACGTCGAGGACGAGCCCTGAGAGGGGGTCATGGACGGCTTGGGCAGAGGAGGCGAATGGTGAGCTTGTTGGCGCTTCTCCGACTTTGTGCGCTGCCTGGACTGCTTGGAGCCAGACTGCAGAGGGCTGTCCTGCGGTATCGAGTCGCTGGACTGGGTGTTGGACGAGTTGTAGGAGGAACGCGCCGAGGCAGTCGCGGCCGAGTTGAGCGTCGGGCTCAGGCCGCCGACCGACGCATTGACCGACAGCTTCTTCGACGAGCCGTTGAGCGAGCTGTTGAATCGGAAGACCGACTTCCAGGGCGATTCCAGCGTCGTCGATGAAGGCATAACAAAACAAAAGCCAAGACCCTTCCAAGACGATGTCAGGGTTCTCACCAATTATAATTAGCTCGCTGACCTGAGCCACGTGCCTGGCCACAGCTGTTCGCTTCGCCTTCCTCGTATTTCTCTGGTCTCTACGCTACACCTTCGCAAGTCTTTTAGCGATAGCCTCCTTAGCTCCGGATCGACCGCATCCTTGCCATGCCGCCGAGTGCTCGCATCTCCAGCACTCGGTAACTCTGCTGATCTTCTTTCAGGGCTCGTGCGTCTGTTTTTTCATGTCTTTGCAACTTGTTGCTCGAACTCGACAACTCGGGAATACTCTTCTGCTACCGTCTGTCGCGACACCGCTTGATTGCGGTGTTTCACAATTGGAATTCGCGTGACACAAACGCGCGGCAACAGCACTGTCAGCAGCTGTCGCGTCTGGGACTCTTCTAGCCTGGCGATTACTCGGCTGACTCTCCATGTGTCCTGCACTATATTGCTCTGCATTATGGATCAATTGTCGGCATGTAGATCCCCGACCTTCGCACGATTCGTAGAGAAATATCCGATCATGAACGTCGCTACGCGTCGACGCTCTCCTGAAGCACTGTGACAGCAACCTGCAGCTATTGCGAGAACTAACTTGTCGTGCATATCGTGCTATCCTAGTATGCAGGTCCGCCTTTCCTTATTCCCTTGTCTTTCACCCTGGCGTCATTTTCGCCAGACTTACCGCCCATTGTTTCCGAGTCGGGTTCAGCACCAGGCTTCAAATACTCACCACCACAGCTCTGAGCTCTTTGAACATCTGCCTTTGCCAGGCTCGCTTTCAATAGCTGTATTTTGCCTGCCAGGGCGCGTACAATCAGCCGGATCGTCATCAAAACTTACACTGCGCTCAATAATATCGGAGAGTTTGTTACTAAAGTCCGCTTCGGATACTACACCCGTCATGCTTTTGTATGTCCGCATCGGAAATCATCAGTACGACCTCAGCTCGGTCTCTTCCCCAGAGTTGGTCACCCCGCATCGGTTGATAACCACTTAGCGCATTGACAGTCTATCAACTGGACACGAGTCCGACGTCCAGCCCTCATCTACTCCCCGCGCATAAGCCTTTCGAGGCAATCTGCCTAAGTACATATCACATAGACATACATCCTCCCGAGGAGACCGTCCCTTCCCGCGTCGGATACAGTCCAAAGCAGCTACAGGCTATGCGCGCCGTGATACTACCAATGTACCGGTGATGTTCTTGGTCAGGCTTAGACTATCAACCGATGCAACCGCAGTGCATGTACTCGAAAACCATGACGCTCATCAGTCCATGCATCGTGTATTCTTGGTGACTTGACCATCTGCCTATGTGTGGCGTCAGTAAATTGGAGATGTCTGCGCGAAGGTCCGACAAGATTGCTCAATACTTTCGGGTCCACATGCATCTAGTAAATCGTACGTGGATGTGATTGCGGACGCTGCCGGCAATGTCAATTCCGCTAGCCATGCATGCGCCAGCTCATAGGACGTCGATAGGCCACGTCTTGAGCCCCCTTCTGAGCCGCAGGAAGAGAATTCAGCCATCTGGTTTTCGCTATCGGTGCTTCCTGTTGTGTGTATGGCGCGTGGCGCAATCAGCCACGGAGCTTTCCGAAGGCGCTTTCCAGTGGGCACTGGGCGGTCTCTCCCGGGCCGATACTCAACGGAGGATCCTTCAGGCAGCGATGTTGATTTCAAGAGCGCCCTCAAGTTCGTCATACATAAGTTACTAGAGCACCACGGGCACCCCGCCCCGCGCGGCTGTGTCTAAAGGCTAAATAGACTTCGGCTTCCACGCGCCCACATGCTCAAACAACTTGACCTATGTCGTTGATAGGAGGTGCTTAAGTCTGACGATCTTCTTAAGTCCCAAGACTTCCTTTTCGTCGATCATTGATAGACGTGAATAACAAATACGGCTTTCGGTGGTTCTCATGATCAACAAGTCGGGCCAAGACTCAACGCGACTATGTCTGAGGGATTTGAGGAGGACGCCCGTGATCAATTGGAAGCTAGATACCAAGATAGGTATATTGGGAGCGCCTCAAAGAAACACAGCACGGTCCGTATCACCATCTCTGAAGTACAATTCAACCGGTACCGTGAGTATTGTTTGCCACACTTGGCACTTTGCGCTTCAGCAGTGTCGCATGTTCGTTATCCGTCTGAGGGGGCTGAGCACAAGTTGCTACATTGTTAGGCTAATGACCACATGGTGTCAATTCGACGCGAATCCTTCAAGAACGAGACAGCTGAGCAACGATTGCGCTTTCAAACATTGACAAGAACTCTATCCGATACTGTACTGTCTTGGTTGGTGAAGTACATATCCGGCTGGGAAGCAGGGCCAAGATAGCACGGCTCATCTTCAAGGCTTGCAAAGTCTGGGGAGTACTCTTCTTGAGGCCGACAGGCGCGTCTAACGCGATGATGAAGATATGAAGATATATGAGCAGGAGGATGACCATGATGCGGGCGATTAGAACCACCTACGATTGATTGTATAGCTCATGGACCGGCTGGTTCCGCCAACTGGCTGTTCTACCAATACTGCTACGCGGGCCGCAAATACGCCGTTCGCGGAAACACATGGGCGCGCCTCCCCGCCCAGTAAGCATGACTGAGGACTCGGTGGATCATATGGGTCGTGGGGTTGCGGGACAAACAACAGGCATACCCTAGGTATGTAAGCAATAGTCAGCAATCATGGGCTCAGGGAGTTTTTCAGGAGTGTGAAGCTCACTCATTGTCAAGGAGGCGGCGATGAGTATCCCGTGGGGTATCCCCGACACCGTCGGAAGGCCACCACTTGACACCAGGACTTCTCGGGTCAAAAGGCGTTTGGAGTTCGAAATTTCATGGCTAGCTGTGCAGTAGAACCGTACCGGTATAGCCGGGGGCAGGAGTAACCCGACAAGCATGGGTTGATGGTGGCGAGAATACTATATAATCTTTCCAGAGAAAGTCGGAATGAAAGTTAGGCGCTCTGATAGCGGATGTCGCTGGTAACATTCCTGTTTGTCCTCTCAAAGGTGCACATCGATTCTCGTTCAGCCCTTGTCGTCGGTGGCTGAGGAATTCGTACTACATATGTGTCAATCTCGGCGAACTTTCCGATTGGTACTGACCATCACCTGCTTCAGTCCGTCAACGTCTAAGCACTCTGCCAGTCGTGCGGATGTGCTATATCCTGATGGTCCTATTCCATGGGCCACGGACGTTAGGATATGTTTCTCAAGATAGGTGCATTGCTGAAGCTTGAATCCTGTGGATGGAAGTCATTCATTTATGCCAAAACATGACCACAAGGTTACCAACGGTAAAATTGTCCGCATGGATGTTATGTTACGCGACAGGATTGGTGGAGCTTCACTGAGGTTGAAAGATCCTTGAGTCGTGAGTCAGGCCTACTACGTAACAAATAATGGTCCCTTGAGCAGGTAGACTCCCGAACGAGCTCATGATCATCATAGTGACACATACCGAGATGGTCTTGTGAAGAGTGGGTGAAGATAGAGCGGAAGAGATACTGGCTGAGAACGGAACGATGCTCCTTGCTTCGTGACATACATCCATTCAACAGTCAAATACCATCAGTTTTCCTTGAAATCGCGACGTGGGAGGCTGATGCACGTCATGTACGGCAATGAGGTCAAGCATGAGTGGTGCGTTCATGCGCAGAAGGAAGCATGGAGAAGTAGTACATTGTCGACAAGATCTCTATCATCAGATGAAGAGTCGATACGACTAACCACGCGTCAATCTTATCAATTCTGATAGTAGAACGGCTGATACCTTCATGGTCCCTTTCAAACAGCTGACAGCGAGCGCCGGCTCCTGGTACTATCTCGGAGTATGACAATATGTTTCCATTCCAGAGTCCGTGAGTTGACCGCAGACGAGAGTTGAGCGGGAAACACGGGTTCATGAGGATACGTCAGAGAGACGAGGAAACTCGCCTCCAGTCAATATACCAGGGAACAGATCGGCCAAAGGTGGATGCAGATGGCCAGACTGCGTTGTAATATTCCGCGTTTATCTGCAAGTTCAACAGATTAGGGGATGCCAAGCTGAAGGACCCAGCTGACTGTTGACAATACCAGAAGAAAAACGCGTGTCGCGGCGATATGAGAGATGACAGAGTGTCCCTATAAGCGCTTTGAAGACCGATGCCTTCAAACTGCGAGAAAGACACGGAGGATTATCAAGGACGCGATTCGGCCATGATGGGAGTACGAGCTCGCGGATGCGCATGGGTATGGGAGTCTAGAAAGTCTCAGACTGTCAGTCATCGTCTGTGTTGACAATCCGGTCGGAGAGAATAGAACTCAACACGTGTTTCGCGCGACTTGCCTCCTGCCTCGTACCATGAGTATTACCGCGATCGGCCACACACTTGGAGACCATTGCACACGTACCTCTACTACAGGGATCCATTGTCTTTGAGGACGAGCCACGCCACAAGGCGGAGGACCAAGTCAAGAACTGGGCGGGATTGAGTAATGATGCCTCCAGGACACCTTCCTCTCTATATGGAATAACCGCAAGGGTCTTTCTGGTCGAGCGCGATCACAGAGAATCACAAGTTCATGATGAGGACCCACAGAACGACTTTTTCGAACGGGTTCAAAACGCCAGGTAGTTTGGTCATTGGCTCGGGCTGCCTTCGTGCCTGTCGGCGATGCTGGATATTTCATCATGGACATCAGCACCAGGCGACGCTGCCCCGGGGAATGAACGTACAGCGCTGCTAATGACCTGCAGAGACTCCTCAGTGACTTGGTCGTTGTCGTGATGATACATCACGTAGCGTAGGCTAAGGTAGCAGCTTAGTCCTTCGGCTGTTCCGGCATAGTGCGTGTAATAGCTCCGGGTCCGAAGGGTCGGCCGGTTATACCACCCAAATATGCGCCGATGAATACGGAACTGACAGAAATTGTGTCAGGCAGGTTCACTCATACGAGATATGTGCACGAGCTTTTTCGAAATTCAATCTCTACCAGACCGCCCAGTACTTAAACCTTAAAGCTCAGTTACCATTACCTGGGAAAACTGGCCTACTATCCCTCTATACCTGGCTGCCTACCCGCCTCCCTCGCTCAACAATCCTCTGATAACGGGCGATCCCTGACGCTACTATCCGCTCCTTCATGACCAGGCCCCCGTCCCCCCGCGAAACGCGCCCGTTGCTGCTAGAGCGGTCACCCTCATACCAGACCATCGTCGCCGATGATGACGATTCATTAGCCTCTCAGTCGACGTGCGGTGTTGATACATTTCCCATCAACAAGTTTTCCAGAGGCGAAACGGTGTGGATTCTGGCAGGATTATGGAGCGCGGTGTTCTTGGGCGCATTGGACGGTTCGTATCTTTCCTTGATGTCATGAGTGCCGTTGGCATCTCTAAATGGCGTGGAGGTGCCTGACGCACTTTTCATTATAGGAACTGTTGTAGCAACTTTGCTGAGTCCTATAGGAAGCCACTTCAACAAATCCAATCAGGCGTCCTATATCGGTACTTCATATCTCTTGTCCGTATGCTGTTTCACACCACTGTACGGTTCGTGTTGCGGCTTTTGAAACAACGGTCCAGAATCATTAACGGAATCTACAGGACGCCTCGCTGACATACTGGGTCGCAAAGGAGCGATGTTGCTGGCGCTTTCCTTGTTTGGCATGTCCACTGTTGTTTCATCAGACCCGAGCTCATCCTGCGGCACAGGCTCTGGGACAATATTCTGCGGATTCGCACCCTCAATGGAAACGCTTATTCTAGCCCGAGCGGTGGCGGGCATGGGCGGTGGGGGGTACGTTTTCCGTCTGGTGCGTTGTGCTCGTGTTGATCGCCTTGTATTGTACGCTAGGGTCATGACTGGTGAGTAATGTGGCGTCCTCGCGGCTGCCTTCTGAGCTCTTTCCTCAAGTTTCGAGCATTACTGTTACGGATCTCATTCCCTTGTACGTCGTCATCCGCTAAGACTCGATTGTGTTCCGACTCAGACGGTAGGAAACAACGGGGCTTGTACCAGGGAATGGCAAATATGTATGTTCCTCCTCGGTTATCGATGGCATAAGCCACGACCCTAACTCTCTGCAGTCTTTTCGGCCTAGGCGCGGGTATAGGCGGCCCGCTCGGTGGCTGGATCAACGACTCATTTGGCTGGTCGGTGTCGTTGTTTGCCTAGTCGGCCAGTGCTGACTTTCTGAGTTTGCGTTTAGGGAGGCAGCCTTCTACTTCCAGGTACCTTGATTACTTCAAAGTATCTTTCCTCCTTCTGATAAACTCGCAGACACCAGTTCTTCTATTCAGTGTTATCCTTGTCGCTCTCAAAGTGAACATTGTGCTTCCCGATGAGATTCAAAACCAGCCGTTGCAGGAGAAACTGCGACGAATCGATGTCATGGGATCTTTGACTCTGGTTGGGACCGTAGGATGCCTGCTCCTTGGCTTCAGTCTGAAAACCACGGAAGAAATGGCCTGGTCTAGTCCTACTATTTCTGGGTTATTCGCGGCCAGCACCATCTTTGGGGTCTCTTTCGTACTCGTTGAAAAGTACTGGTCTCCGTACCCGGTGATGCCTTTACGGCTGATAACTCAGCGCACACCCTTGGCAGTATCCGTGTGCAATCTTTTTGGCAGTATGGCCGCATTCTCAGTGGTAAGTCCCCTCTATCAAGGCAAGTCGGTCAACTGACCTGAGCAATTGGTGAAAAGATATACAACATTCCGTTGGTATGCCCATAATTCTCACATAAGCACTCCGACGCTCATGGAAGTATGATCTTGTTATCACAGTATTTTTCGGCGGTACGGCTATATCCAGCAGCGGAAGCTGGTGCGTGAAGTCTTCCTCACATCTCCATGTTCATTTACCCGCTGACTGAGGATGATTGCTTTTTGATCAGGTCTACATCTACTCCCGCATTCCGTAAGTGCTGTAAGAGACTTTCACCTTCTCTCGTCTCAATGCTGGCCGATAGATTGCTATATCGACGGGTAGTGTCTTTGCTGGATGGTGAATCTCTCATGAATTTGATTCTTATAGAGCAATATGCTAACGAACAGCAAGGATGATGCGAAGAACGGGAAAACTCTATTCACTGACCCTTGTATCATCTGGCCTTACGATCCTGGCGAGTGTTCTGGTGATTCGCTGGAATGACCATTCGTCTGCCTTTCATATGTGGTTTGACATTGTGCCTCAAGCTTTCGGCATGGCAAGTGTCATTACGACTACGCTCATTGTACGTGGGGTTTTATTATAGTTGTGTGGGCTTGTTCTCAAGGAGCCCGTAGGCAATGATAGCTGGCGTCTACAAGGAGGATATGGCGATAGCCACGGGCAGTAAGCAGCTCTGTGATTCTCGTGGAAGAGAGTGAGTAATCCTTACGCCACAAACAGTCACCTATCTGTTTCGTACTACGGGACAAGTCTTGGGGGTCAGTCTCAGTGGTGCAATCCTGCAAGCTGTCTTACTGGAGCAACTACGGGAACGTATCAAGGGTCCTGGTTCAGCGGAGGTCAGTCATCTCGCTGTTATCATGCCCAACTTCCGGAATTGACTTGGGATTTGGTCTAGATTATCAACGAGATCCGGTAGGTTTCGTATACCATGCGCCCTTTCGGTATTGACAGTTGCAACACAGTCACTCGACGGCTATAATACCAGAATTGGACCCTCTACACATGCGCGCTGCTATCGATTCGTACGCAAGCGCCTTGAAGGTCGTGTTCATTGTCCAGGCTTCATGGAATTTCCTCGCGTTCCTCGCGTGTTTGCCTATCCAGGAGAATCATTTACCGTAAGTCCAGGATACGACGCCGTGTCAGCCCTACTTTGCGACTCATCCAAATTCTATCTTGACAGAGGCTCTCCAGAAGAACAGGAACAACACCCACGGACCAGATGGCTCGACAGGAGGCTGAGGAGAGCTGATGCTTCTTGACATCTTCGATTACGTGCGGTGGCAAGTTCGCCTGGTGAACCTTGTGTCGCGCCAACTGTGACATTAGCAAGAAGGACTATGTGCCTACCATGATCCCTCGCTGCGCAATGACACACGCTTCTGTCGCTTCCTGTGTTCGCAAAAGTCCCATCAACACACAGAGTTGCTTGACTCACGTAGAGAAGTAAGGTCGGGTCAGCGAGGTTGGCATGCGAATTTCATGATGCCTAGTCAAGAAGAGAGCAGTGTAAAGCGAATGATACCATGGTGAGTAGGAGCCTGGTGTTCGATTTCGACTATTTTCTTCGCATTTTTATTGGGTTATTAAGCTGTATATTATGTTCCATCAAGTCTCGACGATAGGCTGCGGGAGCAAATACAGTAAGCAATTTGGTGCTGGTGATATACCAACAGACCTGTCTAACAGCTGGCCTCGAACACCGTTGAGTTCACTCGCGAGGCTTGCAGACGAATTGATACTGTTGAGAGTTGAACGAATAAGAAGGGCCAAAGTACGTATAAACGACTCTTGCAAAGTGCGAATTCGCTCATGACAACCGCGACTCACCTTCCTGTCTTCAAAACATCTGTAACTTCACATGCTTGACGGTCGCGAGATTTGTCGAATGAATTGTGGCTGCAGTTGCGTGCCTGATGGCGAACCTGGGGCGGCAGAGACTTTGCGGCAACAAACAGGTATGCACGGGCGGACAACCTCGTTGCAAAAAGCTGTCGCGCCTTAGAAGTCGCAGGACCGCGCGTTGCGTAAGCGGGCATGCGGTAAGAAGAAACGTTATCATATCAGATAAAACACGGACACACAATAAGGCGGGCGCAAAGTTCGGAATCAATTTTTGACTTACAGACGCACCACGACAAGCATTCAGCGCTTGCCGACTTGTCTTTCTTTTCCTCGAGGCTTCCAGTGTGGGCTATGGTGCGTCTGCCATCTGTGCAATTGACAGCTCTCACTCAAACTGCCGTCTATCCAGTTCTAGAATGTCCTTTTTCCAAGCACGAGATATGCCCAGAACGCACATTCGTCTCCTCCGTCTTTGCGCGACCATTCATCGCTGCCGTTCTCACCGTTCTGCGTCCAGCATCTTACCATGCCCGTGCGGCCTGATGAAATCTCGCTATATGGTGGACGACACCCTAAATGCCGAGATACTCCCCGCTCTCTGGCAAAGTAATAAACCCGAAAACGGCGCGTAAGGTGGATAGAGGAGAAGCAGCCGAACGTTCAGAGTTTCCATCCTACGAGGAGTACTCGGAGCAGAGACGGAGGCAATCACAATGAATTTTATCCCGTCCATTCCGATTCTCATAAGAACGAAGCATTGCCGCTTGCTCAGCCTAACAATTTCCGGTGGTACGACCACAACATCAAGCAACTGGACAATAGGCTGTTTATCATCAAGTATCTCTCTGTCCTTTTGAACTTCCAGGATATGTCTCATTTCTAGCTCAACCTCGAGTTATGTCAATTTTCGCGTTCTCGTCTTGGCCAACTCGAAAGAATCTCCGATCGATCTCGGTTTTTTCCTGGTTGTTCAATTCAGTCCGTATCCCGTAGTCTCTCATTCTGTTGACATCCTTCCAGCTGCGTTACAAGGCTCTCTCTGCTCGTGACTAGACCTTACAACTCTCGGTAGGCTGTCAAACCAGTTTCATATCACAAAAGTTCTGTCATCTTCTGATTTGAACGTTGGGATCAGCGAGGTTTCGCACGGCCCAAAATAAGGGAGGATAGACCCATCCCGAATTGATCTGCTGCTTGTACACGCTCGCGTCCTTGCGTCTTGATCATTTGTCTAATCTCATCCTTCCGTAACCACTGCAAGGTCTTTACAAAGGTCGAGGAGGCTGCGCGATACACTATGGAGGGGAAGCCGAGGACAACCTTGAGCATCTTCATGTTTCAGCTGAATGCCTTCAAATGATGTGAGCATCAAGTAGCTTCGAATCGGTCAAATGGTGCTCACATCCCAAGTGTCAGGCATGCTGGCATGACCCTCTTTTACGAGCGGATGCAGGAGCCTTGCGCGTCCCACCGCATGCTTCAACACAACTAAATCTGCGCTTCTCGATGAGCGCACTCCAGACGGCTTGAAAGCTCGGACCCACCGTCACATCGTTGCGTGCGCGGAATGGGAAGGATAAGTAGTGACCCTCATTGTCATCGTCGGCGTAAGAGCTTTGTCGTCGTTGCCGGACGAAGTCCGGGCCCTGCGGATGCTTTTCATAAGCGAAAGGCATCCAGACTTCTTTATGCTTTCGATAGATGGGTTTAGTACTCGACTCTCGCTTGGCGAGGCATCACGACGTATCCCTTTGTGCTCAACCGGATGACTTCGAAGAGATCTTGTACTCCAAGGAAGGTGCAGCCCTGAAAACGTCCGTCTAGAAGAGCGGGGCGCACGACAATCATGGGCCCAGGGGCGTTCACGGCGGACCTACTTCCACAGCTGAGTCGAGGAGTCCGTGAGAGCAGAACAGACCGCCACCCAATCCTAGCACTGGCGATAATCAAGGATATGCTTGGGACAATGTTCTCGCCTGTGTTTAGTCTTAGATTTGCGCGTCAATAAACCGAGCCTCTTCAGGTCAGCCACAAGTATGATCATATCGGTGTTCAAAACTCGGAGCCTTTGTCGTTCTATACGACGTACACGTGCGCCACATGGCCGCATTACTGCAGATCCAGACTAACTGTATGTCTGATAACTGTTTCGGGCTCGTCAATACAACATAGTCATTAGAGTGGCGTTGAACTTGCCCGGCAAGTCCAACTGCATTGCTTGTGGGCCTTCATGCAGGTACAACCGAGGCACGGGTGCCGTGTTCATCCGTGCCGATGGTACAGTATCTGACACGGTCTTACCAAGACAGGAGGTCCGAAGTTCTCTCCTCTGCAATGATCCTGAGTCGCGCGAAAGACATCGGAGGTGTTTGTCGTCCGAGCCGCTAGGACCTAACTGATAAAATCGGTATACACTGAGGAAGATTAGATGATTGAACACAGTAACTTGAGCCGATATCGCGTTCGCATGTGAGTCGAAGGACGAAGGGAATTGAACCCGCAGAACGATATTCAATAGTCCTGAGTCTCTGACAAGCTTGCTAACCAAACTATGAAGCTACAGTACAGTTCACGATACACACAGGTCTGAAACCTGCGAAGATTCGTTGTCCGAGGGATCCATTATGGTACAAGTACTGTAATCTACGAGAAAGCGATATTATATAATCTAACATAATAACGATTAACACGACAAAGACTCAAGAAGCCCGATCCAGAGTCGATGTTCCAGCACTGGCGATATCGGAGAGACAAGTCGGGTTCCCCCGTAGTCCCTCCGCTCCAGCGGTTCTGAAGTTTACAGCGTCGCTTGCTCACGAGGAATATCCCACGTCTAACCATTAGTTGAGGACTGACCGCATAATGTGCAACTGTTTCAGACTACCCATAAGAGCCGAAGCCATTTTCTCGTTACTCCTCCCAATTACTATGGGCTAGAACGTCTCACCGTGGATAGATAACGCATTTCTGTAGTCCAGAAGACATGTCGAACGAGGTCGAATCGTCCCTCGAAGGAGTATCAATCTGTCACGCACTCGGGGTGAAGATACGTCGATGACACTCTCTACAAACTGCAATCGAACTGGGGTGGCACTTGTATGGCGGCAAACACTAACCATGTGGGACCGTTCTAGTGAAAGTTCATTAGTTCAGAGCGCACAATCAGACGCGAAGCCGACTTACTCTGGACAAGTGTAGGCCGCAAAGACGAGGGTAAACAGTACGCACTATTTACGCTTATAATTGTCAGATTATAACTACCAGAATCTGTAAGCTTGTTCACATGACAATTGCAGGGAAAGCGTACTGATGAGTTTATACGCCTCATGTTTGTTGGGTCATCGTCTTCACCTCAAGACCGTCAGGGCAGCAGGTGTTTGTTAGCAACGACGGGGTCATTCCGGAGGCAGAGGAAGGCGTGAATGGGCATAGAAGTGAAGAGTTGTCGTATGTTCAATACATTTTGGGACGTAGATTGATGCACATTCGAGCTGGGGCCCACCGTTGTATGATTGAAGAGTTTCCTGCGCTATTGGGAGCTGCATGAGCACAGATTGTCGTATTGTCACATGGTCGGAGAAGACAGACCAATTGCCGTCGTGTGCGGACAGCGTGTAATAGGGGAATAGACGAGCCTGACGGCATGCCTTGATTCATGTACATCATCATGTATCCTGGACTGCGTGCGTCTTGCCTATGCTTTCTTGATGGGAGGACTGTCATCATCGTGCTGGACGCTTTTTGCCCGCCTAGTAGACTCCCTGTGCTCGGCGTTACTTCTCCGTCGCTGATTCCCTTCCCAATCCGTGTCGTCCCTCCATCCTGTTTATGAGTTTGGTCCAAAGTCGGACATTTGCCAGCCAAGCTTGGGTAGAAGGCCACCTGCGCCTATCACCACATATGAACTCTGAAAGACTCCTTCACAGACCTCGGAGGTTTGGTTCTCTGCCATGAGGTCTGCACGACGACGATCAGGAAACGACCAGGCTCAACAGCGCGAGTTATGGTCCACTGACCTTGAGGATGTTGCGGCATTTCGCCGGCGACCTCATCCTTGCCGCCCATATAGTAATTTCGACTCTTGCCTCGAGATCGCGAATCTGCGTCTTGGTCAGCAACACGGCGGCGAGCACGAGGCCGTACCCTCTGTCGCTTGGCGCAACTCTGAATTCGCGCCCCCAGGCGATGCGGTTCTGGTCACGTCGATGCAGCCTCAGCTGCACAGCGGGACTAAGCACAATTGCACGGCATTGCCATCGAAAATTACAAACTTTTGATTTTTCTTGCGGCCAGGCTTGCCATGCGCTGTCGACCCGCCTGGGACTCGCCGTCGAGAATCCTTGGGACTGCCATGTAGATCCAGCGTGCAAGCAAGCCGGGCAGACTACCTCGGTCTGCGACGAAATGCTTCGTCTTCAGCGGTCGGCATTTGATGCAGGATGTGGAGGAGTAAAAAGGCTTACACCCGCTTCGGCATCCCGACAATGACCTCATGTTGTTTTTTGAGACGCATCAGGTGATTGTGCCTCTCATCACTCCATGCACACGCAAAATGAGCATGCAGGCTTGACTTCCCCTGCGCGTTGCCGAATTCACAAAGATACGAAACGTGCATTAATCACACACATACTGCAGATCTTTCTTCCTCAGTCACTACTCCTATTTACCCATCGCTCTGACGTCATTCTCCGTTTCTGAAGCCATTGCAAAGAACGTCAACGATAGACTGCCTCCCTCTTGAACCTGCTGCATTACTGGCGCTTTTCCTTCCCGACACGCCACGCGTACTACACCGGCTCTCGTCCCACCCTCAACGTTGATGCCTGGTAGACTGATAATATCCATCGATCCAATTTTGCCTATCATTTCTCCGCCGGTCTTGGGGACAGCAAAGCCAAGAGAACTGCATTTCCTTTGTGCTCGCGCATGTCCCCATCCGAATTGATTTAGCGCAGCTCTGGGTACATGAACAGAGGCATTCCGTCAGTCCGGATGGCGTATTTGAACCCGTGAATTCTCAGAATCGATCCCAACTAACTTGCTATCACTTCCGAGGCCACGTTCCTCATTCCGCTGTTCGCTGTTCCTCATCTCCCTGAGCATTTTTTCCTCGTGTAGCCGGAGCGATGGATGAGATTGTCCACTTAGATCGATGGAACACGCTCGCTCTCTCGCGCCGCCTGAGGACTTAAAAAAAAAACCGGGGGCGGGAGTGCGGTGGATCATTCGTCAACCGTTTGGATAAGGATAAGCGCCTTGCCTATGTTCTCCGAACACTCTGACACGGTGTCATGATCCTTTCATCTGCTTATAAAGGCGGCCCTACTCCCAGCCGTCCTGAAACTCGACCAGCATGTCTGTATCAGCCTTCGCTTCGAGGTACACAGCCTCTGAGGATTTTTGACATGCTACGTTCAAGGTTTACCAAAGCTCCAGACGCGCCGAAGGCACTGAATCTAGCTCTATCGGTGGGCGTCATGCTGCGTTTTTTACTCATAGCCCCGGCTGAGCAGTTCACGCTAGTTTTTTCACCCCTTGACGGCCTAACGACGGGTCGACAAGCTATCCATCCGACAAAATCTCAAGACAGTGCGTATTTTTCGCTCGGCAGGATCGTGGAGTGGTTCTCCAATCACAACGCACGTGCAGTTCGGCGTGACACAGGTGCGGAACACTCTCATCGTCAACAGATACGACTCTTGTTCACTCACCCGTCCAAAATTAGTGTCAATATCCGAAGAGCTCATAAGGCCAAAAAGTCCAAAGAGCGAGTGTGAGATTTGATCCTGATGATCCGCGGGAATCTATTACTCTAGAGCATTATTCATTCGGAACCTAGCATCCGCGTTTCCAAGGCAGAAATGCCGATACAAGTGGAGGATCTATGCAGACAACGAAACTGACATATTCGTAAGGCTCAGTATCAGTTCATTGCCTCGCGATAACTGAATGGGACCTTATGCGTTGACTTCGAAAGGAAAGACGTTGCCTCTTGTCCCAACACATCTCACCCTTTCCGTTTCGTCGAAAGTGGACCGGGAGTCCTGGGACCGTGTGTTGTCACCTTTCCTCAACCTTTGGTAATGCACATTGGAGATTGGTAGCATCTTTCAGGCGGGATCAACATATATAACAACGTGTATAAGTATAATTCAGCCTGAACATTATCCAGGTCAAGGACGTTCGGCTTCTCAAATGCCAGCAATGTGCCGTCAGATAGCCGTGTAAGCCACATTGCAGCCTGCTGCCCGCAAAAAAATTTGTGTGACCACCGGAATCCTCCATAACCCGGTTGTCACCGAGATACACAGTATGAACAAGTGTATGTCGATCCTGGTCTTTGGATACCTCTCTGCGTTGCTCAATACAACTGACAGGGCGCCAACTACACAGAAAAGAGACTGGAGAGGAAGAATCACCTGCCTGAGTTTTCCTTCAAGCATCCGTTGCGAAAGCCTAACAAAAGCATTGATGCTTGAAGGCTCCATCAATCAGTGTGGCAAGAGACCTCGATGGTTGCTAATGCGAGTTAGAAAATGATCTTCACACATAATGTGTACCAGGATCGCAACAACCATCACTTGGCATGATGGACGTTCGTAGGCGCGGATAAGAAAGAAACAACGGAGCTTCGGGCCGTTCCATTCATCTAGAGTCGTATCGCGGACACGGTATGGGTCCATCCTCCCATCACGATCAACTCGAGTGTCAACGCAGAATGCAGACTGCGTCCATTGCTGTGCACTCAGTAGGCCGGTTTTCCAGCGCTCTGTTGGTCTGGACGTTCCCTTCCCGTTTCGTCCATCCTTCGTGGAGCGACACGGTGCATTGGCTCGATTTGCGTATATATGCTGCAACATCTGGGCGGTTACCGCTGTCCGTGAATGCACGTGAATAGTCGAGCAAAGTAAGTCCATCGCCCGCCCCAGCCGACCTACAGCACTTCGGGCGAGCTGCTGTGCCGACAGCGTATCCAGGAATACCCAGCGTATTTTAACACGGGCCGCGTCATGATACTATACTACCTCCGTCATTTTACGCATCAGGGATCCAATAAGGCTCAGGAATGTTGTTTTGAATGCACCCCAGGCCCAATCAGCAACCCTCAACAGGCAGTCTCCTTGCGACCGGAACTGATCTGTGCAATTAACGCCCGAGAGAGGGCCTGTACAAGCTCGCGGCGGTATTGAACATGGCCTAACAACATGACCGTGGCTGTTGTCTAGAGAAGGTATTCCGCCTATCCCTTTAATAAACACGGATCTCCTGAGAGTCTTCAGTACCCCCCACCGAACGCACCTCTTCGCAAAAGGCACTCCCTCCCAGACTCTGTCACATACACTCTGCATCCTTTGTCGAATTGATGTCCAACGCTGGGGGTCGAATCTACCAGCCGGCCGCAGTACGATGGCCGCGTCGTCGCCGCACTACCTCCCCGCTTCGGTTTCCCCGACAATCATCCGTCATCTGGTACGCCGACACGATCCAAGTCGAGTCCGTTCCTCCGCGAACCTACCCATCGCGCTACGGCTCGCTATTCTCCTTATCATCCGACACTGGTGTTGGCTACGTCATTCCACCCTCCTGAATCTTAATTGAATTTTGAAACCTTCATCCAGCTATACTCTCGACCGAAGCATATCGTCCTTGTCGTCTAATCCTTCCCTCATCTTCTTTTTCGTCTCCGACCTGAACGGCGTAACTGCCCGTAAGTCACGTCTCTTTGTGCTTCTGATTGATTCGCCCGTCCTGACGACAAACTTCGAAAGGACTCTCCCCGTCACAGCGTCATCTCCTCCTCGACGCCGACGCAAGGACAACAAAAATGACTGTCAACATCGTTTTGGCTCGCCACGGATTTGCGCCAAACACGCCCATATCTATTTACGTGCGGCGTAGACACCCGGCGCGTCGCCCACGTCCTCTGTTTCTAATGGCTCTAGTAGCTCCCCGAAAGTTCGCCAGGCCATATCCCCCAATGCCGTCTCCCTCCCGACTCTCCCACGCCTTATCAGCACATTCATGAACATTTCCCATCGCATAATCGATTCGATATGAAGCGACCCGGCGTTGACTGATCCACAATTCGCGATCGCACCTACATATCCTCTTCACAAAGCAGGAGCCTTTCCGGATAAGTATTCGAAGGGCGTTTCTTTGGGACGCAATTTTCCGCTCATACTGTTATTCGCATTTCCTCCCCCGCATCATCACCGATGACATGGACCCCCGTCCCCGCACCATACATCTCATTGAATGTGATCTTACGATGTAGCATCAGCATCGGCTACTCGTTGTATATTTTGCGGACTTTCGAAGACCACTTATTTGTAATATAATCCAGACTCATCCCTCTTGTCCGCCTTTTCCTATGGCCACCATATACCACCACACACTTTGACGCTTCCGCTCCTATTTTGGTTCTCTGTTTCTGTGCTCATTTTGTTGATGGGACTGCTGTGCTAGAAGTAACACGTTAATGCTGTTTCCATGACAAGTGCCCCACTGCGCCATGCGTACAACACTCCCTACCATTGCTGTTTCACTGATTCTTGTTGTGTCGTGAAGGAATTGAACAATCACATCACGAAATACACTGCGCAGCAACAGACCAAGAGTTCGATGGAACAAGGGGATACGGCGCCGCTCACAGGTATGTATATACTAATGATCGATCTTCCTTGACACCCGGACAACGCCAGCCTCCGATGGTCGTCTGTCGTCCTCAAACTGACTGCCAAACCAAAAACCGTAACGCAATATATGATCGGAGTAGGACAGAAGCGTCAATTCAAGGACTATCTTTTGCCTGAGTACCTCGAAATTATGGCAACGAAGTATATTGCTATCACTCTCAAACGAACCTGGAGACGCAGGAACTGTGTCCACACCACCTATGACATCCGTGAGTCCACTCAGGATATACCCTCACTTGGGTGGCGTCATCTTCTCTCGAGAGCCTGGAGCGCTTCTGAATTCTCATCCGTACACGTCGAAGACGCTTGCGGCGTCGCGCGCAAAGGGTAGGAGCCGCACGCACCCACCGTGCCGTTTCTCAGCGCATCATCAGGCAGAGGAAACGAGTCCGATTAGTGGGATTCAACACAAGACGTGAACTGAAAGATGATCAACCGGTAAGTATAAAACAATAATGCGAGATAATTGCCTAAGGTTGGGCCACGGACGTTCTTCCCGTTCTTCTCATCAAGAGTAACGCAGGTCCGTTGCGCCGTACAGTGGATGAATTCTCGGCGTTGGCTTTATCTTGTAGCGACTCTGCAGGCGGAAACTTACCTAATTGGACCTTCACCCACGCCTGCTATTCCGGCTTGGCGCGGTCACGGAAGTTATGACTGTGGCTGATGTTTCGGCCATCTAGGCCATCTTAGCGGATACTCTGGGCGCTTTTGAGACAGAGTCCCGTTTGCGGTGTCCCGATTACCCTTCCTGCCTAAAGAAACAAAGGCAGAGTGATGCCACAACTTGGAGACGCGCCGATCCATGGACACACCTTCCCATCATTTAGCGGAGTGGGTTCCGTCTTGTGTCGCACTCTTGGAGGAGTGTCGCAACGGTCCTGGTTGGACGACGACCAGGCAGGAGTTTTGTACTTCAACGGTACCTCGCTTGTCGCAGTATCTCAAAGAGACTGCCAGGCTTGAAGCCTCATCTTTAGCATCATCGCCATAGCTTTGTTGCCCGAGCCTATTTCTTCGTTCCTACTTGGTCCGCGTCAAAAGACTATGCTGAGCCCTTCCTCGCGTGCATCGAGTTCCATTCCCGACGGCTTTCTGGTCGTATCTGCTGGTCTTTTATGATCCTGTTTTCTGCTTCTGATGATATCGGCATAGTCTTTTTGTTTCGAGGTATGATGCAGAGACTCGACAAGGAATTTATCGAAGGTAGTCGTCCTCGTATCATCGTGACATGGCCAAAGGTGAAGCATAATGGTGGCACGATCCAGGTGTTCGATCGTGATCCATTTGTTACTTCAAGGTTAACAAGCAAGCTCAAGTGGCTCAAATCTACGAAGATAATCGAAGAATCATAAACGTCTCGTTAATCGAAAGACAACGCACAGTGGCGTTTTACGATAAGACGGGTAGCGACCACGACACGTCGACTACTTCAAGCTATGGAAATAAAAGTATTGACGTGGGAACAAAGATATCAATATCTCGATTCACTGGGAAATAAAGGCGTCGTGTGCGACGTGATGTATGGACAGCATGGATGAACAAGTGAGTGTGTGTGAGCGTTATCCTGTAGTCATGAGATCAGACGGCGACAAACGGTGGCTTCACCCGCGGGGGCGGGCGTCAGCCTCTGCAGCAGCACACCATCCTCACCGTCTTCGTCGTGGGCGTGTTTGAACGGTCAATCCTTGACGGCAAGTTCCTTCCACCGACTTCCTTGCCCTCAGAGCTCAAGAGCCTTCACAGCTGCTGCTCCTGGCTGCCGACGCAACAAAGCCATAGCCCTTGCTGCGCCTGGGCTGGCCCCAGCGCTGCGACCAATGCTCGCAGACACGACGTCTGATGCTGGCCTCGGTAAGAGGGCTTTAGAGACCGTCGTCGACGATGTTGAGCCGAGGGTTGGCGACCACGAGCATGGTCGGGACCGGCTCCCGCCCTGCGGGAGCCTCGCCACCGGGCGCGGGGCACGTGGTGTCTTGGGCTTGGCGCCCGCTTCTTCTTGGGAGCGGCTGCGTCTGCGGCGGTTTCGCCCTCTGCGTGGTGACAGGGGCGGCGGACTCGCGCCTCGCCGGCGTCTTTGGCCTTGCTCTTGCGCGTGTGCACGGATGAGACACCCCAGAGAGACACAACGCACACGTCCGCGCTCTTCTTTTCTTCTTGGCTTGGCTGCTCATCGGTGCCCGCGGGAGGCAGGGGCCCCTTCATTCGGAGCGGCTGCCGCGCATTGCCTCGGCCTCTGTGAACCTCCCCGGAACACCATGCTTGACCTCGCCTGCGGGGTCTCTCTTGGCCCTTTTCTCCTTCCTCTCCTTGTCCTTCTGTCGAGACGGTTTGGTGCGATACGATGATGACCTGCCCGACCATCGAGCTCCTTCTGGTTCAGAGCGTCGACGGCCTTCTTCGCGGCATCCTCAGTGGCCAAAGCAACAAAGCCGTAGCCAGCAGAGCGGGTGCCGCGCAAGATAACCTGGGCGGAGAGACTGCGAGGGCAAGGCAGGTGAGATTGTGGCGCGATGGCGAGGCTGTGCAGACATACACGTCGCTTTGAACAGGCGCGAAGAACGCCTTCAACCCTCATCCGTGGTAGAATACGCAAGATTGCCAGCAAAGACCTGGGCGAGTCAGCACAAGCCCGGAAGGCGACGGAAAAGGCAGAGACGCACCTTGAAGCCAGGCGTTTCTTCCTTTTCTTGCGTAGCCGGAGGCGCGCCGTTCTGAGGGACTTGGGCGGCGGGGGCGTCAGACATTTTGAGGTGGTGCGTGGGGAATGTAATCGAGCAAAGCTGGGGAGCGAACCGGTTGTTCTTGTCAGTGAAAGGTTAAAGACACGAGGCCCTAAGATTCGGTTACGACCATCACTTTGTCCTTGTTGCTCTGCAGCTTTCCATGCCGCGCCGGCACTGTCCACTCTATGATGCCTCAATTGCGTCTTACAGTTGACGTTGAAGGTCTCTACTGATCTGTATACCGCTCTGCTGTCAGTGTACTACTTTGTGACGAGCGTATGCAGTCTCGAATTTCTTCCGCCAGTGCACACGCTTCTATATTCGCGCCTCATGCGTAGGGTCAAGACGCGTCCATTAGAAGACTCCGATGAATGTATCTCTCGACCTGGAAAGGGGACAATGGCTGCTTCAGTTCAATGGTAGTCAAGTCAGTCTGTAACGTTCTTGGACCTGTGTGTTGATAACTCGTTGCCTGCAACGTTGCGTTCACAGCGTTTAGCGATGAGCGCTAATTACTTACGATAGCCAGCACTGACGGACCACGGGCGCCTGGGCATAATTGCTTGATGAACGCGCTTGATGGCACCCTTCCATCAGACCCGCCCATTCCGAAGATGGTTCCGTCGTGTCGCGCCTCAAGTCACGGGTCGCAAGTCAGAAGTCTGAATTGAAGCTCGGACGATCGGGTCTGAATCCGCAGCCTCAAAAAACGCGAATCAATCTGTCGATCCTTACAATGCGCCAGCTTCTGAATTCTCTGCCTACGCGTTCGCCAGCTGCTGAATTACCATCCCGGCCGGTCTTTGCAGTGGCCGGGCTTGACGTTCAAGGTTCTGTGATGCCAGATGTACATATGGAGGTTTCGGCGACCCTGCATGATCTTGACATAAGCTTCAAAATGCCAAGTTTTATCAACGGTCTTGGAACGCCTGCATCAGTTTGCTCTCCCTCCTGTCTCTCTCCTCAGTCTCTCCCTCCGACTGTCCTCGCCTCGCAGTCTCTGACTTGCACCTCCCATTCTTTTCTATCCCTCTCATTATCACGCACTCATGGCCATTAAACTCGTCAACCTGCTGGCAACGGCAACTCTCGCCATCATCGCTTGCTCGTACGGCGCCCAACCGGGTGCTGCGATGACTACTGGACACATCAGCCGCGATGTCTATGCTCGCCACGGTGTGAGCGGCCACAGTGCGAAGCGCGCCGTCCGCCAGGCCCGTCGTGCTGACAGCTCGGTCTGCAAGGCCCGCTCCTCCTCCGCGGAGGCTGCCTCGTCCACTGTAGTCTCCTCCACAGAGGCTGCCTCGACGACTTCTTCTACGACCAAGAAGGTGAAGGCAGCGCAGACTACCCAGGCTGCTGATACGACCTCAGAGGCTGCTCCTGCTGCTACCACCTCGGCCGCCTCATCCGGCTCTAGTTCAGGGGGCAAATCTAGTTCAGGAGGCAAGTCCAGCTCTGGTGGTGGCAAGACGGTCGCTACCTCTGGCGGCTCGCCCTGCTCTAACAAAGTAAATCTGGATGTTGTACTCATGTGGCTCCACGCGGCTCATCACCTTATCATCCTTCCAGGTCGGCTTCAGCTGGAACATGGGCGACTCGGATGCCCTGACCACTTGGAGTGCTCCTGGTGGTCGCTGGTTCGTGGCTTCTTTGCTTGCTCTTGTATAATTTTCATCCTAACCGTGCTATCAGCGTCTACACCTGGAGCAGCTGGCCTCTCGAGACTGCCAGCAATGCTGGTTCCGTAGTCCTTCCCATGTTATGGGGCAACAGCGCTGACAAGATCTCCGACTTCAACACCAACATGCCGAAATACACTGACCCTACCGTCATCCTTGGCGTAAACGAGTACGTGTTTCCGTTGTGCCCTCGGTCTCCATGGTTTCTTACGTTGTGCTTAATGAACCTTCAGGCCCAACGAGAGCTCCCAGTCCAACATGTCTCCTTCGGACGCGGTCTCCTTGTGGTGGGCCCACATGGAGCCCCAGACCGCTAATGGACACCGCCTTTGCTCCCCCGCTGTTTCTTCCGCTGACAGCGGTTTCACCTGGATGAAGGAGTTCATGTCCCAATGCTCTGGCTGCTCCGTGAGCTTCTCAAGTTTCCAATTCTTCGTCCTTTTCTAATAGATTTAGATCTCTTGTGTCGCCACTCACTGGTACGGCACTGACCCACAAGCCTTCATCGACTACCAGCAGAAGTTCATTGACGAATGGGGTCTTCCCCTTCTCGTCACCGAGTTCGCTTGCCAAGTTCGTCCGGGCGTCATGTTTTCCAAAACTTTCCCGGCTCACAAATGTGTAGGACTTCTCTGGGCAAGTCACGGTTACCGATGATGTGGCGTGGTCTTTCCTCAAGACTACGACTGATTGGATGAACAACGAAGACCAGATCTGGGGCTACATGGCCTTTGGTAAGCACAAACCACATTCCTGTCTGCATCGAGTATAGTCACTGACCTAATGGCTAACATAGGCGCTTTGTCCGACATGGTCGGCGTGGCTCAAGCCGATCAGCTCCTCGACACCTCCAACAACGCTCCCAACAGTCTCGGCTGGGCATACCTTGATGCTGCTTTCTAATTTCACCTATGGTATATTCCGGGATTCCTGTTGGCAGTTTTGTTTGATACCCCCCCATTACTTACATGGTATGCTTGCATACAACATTCTCGCGATCTGACCATTCCTTGTATTACCTGTGGTTGTATTTTGGAATGCATCTTGCTACCATCGGTTTAGCCTCTTCCACAGTTCGCCGCCTGAATCACAGTCCTGAGATGACAATGATGGTCAAGAGTTCGAGAGAGATTTCTGGCGAGCAGACGACAGGACCAGCGACGCCGACCAGCCCCCATATGCCAATCACATATGCACGCTTCTGTACTATCGTGTGCAATGATGCGAAGATGACACCAGCGCGAGCGCATGGCAGACGATACCTGTCGGGGACACGACGAGACGGTAGACTGTTTCCATCACATATCAATCATCTGCAGAAATCATGTCAAACCGACGACAAGTAAATCATGACATTAGACTGACCTCTTGCTTGTTGTCCTGTTGCTTGACGCCAAGAGAGTGATCAGTCGGCCAGTCACATCTTATTGCTGTTGGTCTGAACTTGAGGTGGCAGGACGACTTCCAAGCTTCGCTTGTGGGCGTACCAATCGAAGGACATGACCGTATAAGGATCGTCCCGCTACAGCTCACTTATCCTCTAATGCCACCACCAGGACACGTTATGGGCGGCGAGGAGCTCGGATTGCACCTTGTTGAGATCAGATACCTCTGTGATATCACAAACTATGTTTCGTCCATCGCCATGCACTGACTGTCCCAGTACGAAACTGTCTTCTTTGGACTTGATGGCTCTGTGACATCTATCCAGAGGGTAGGTGAAGAGGTAAGATAGAGAAATGATTTCGGGCGGTAGTATGTTTGTAACATCGCAAGGAACATATCAAGGCTACTTATTCATTAAAGTTTCTTGCCCTTCGCCAAAAACAAAGGACTCTGCTTGTCGATTCCCCAAACTCGAGCGTCAAGAATCGCTCCAGGAATGATCTCGAAGTGAAACTCTCCCAGTCCCGCATCCTCAAAGATCTGCCCCATGGCTTTCTCCTGGAAGGAGTCTTTATGCGCCACTACGTCCTTGAAGGAAGCAAAAGCCTCAGGGTCTTCCTTATCTTGAGCCTCATCTCCAACGCGGTCGGTGACGAGCAGCGTGCCACCCTCTTTGAGGAAGAACTTCAGTGTCTTGGTGATTTCGACGGGGGATCCGAAATGATGGTAGGCCATCGTACACTTAGAAGAAATGAGCTGGAGCGCGGTGACGATCACAAAGGGGACTCACAATGATCACGTCAAATTTCTCGTCACCGAGCTCGCCAGCTTCGCCTTTGAGTTCATGGGCGATGGCAGACATCTTGTCCGAAACGCCCAACGTAGCTGCACGTTTGTTGTACTCGTCCACCATGCCCTGACTGATGTCGACTCCCAAGATGCGTCTACAGTGAGGTACAAGCTCTTTCTCAATCAGGCCTGGAAGCTATGAGATCCTGACGCGTTCCGCAATGAACAGAGACACGTACCTGTGCCACAAGCGAAGTTCAGAAGGGTCGTGGACTCTGGGTTGAACTTGTAGGCGTGATTAACGATGAACTTTCCTTCCCTGAGGAACTGTCAGTCCTGTCCACTATAGAGAACGCGGACATACTTCTCGGTCAATTCTTTGACCATGGGAATGTCCTCATATTCCGTGGCGGCCTTATTGTAGTGCTCTTTGTTGGCGAGGGCAAAGTCATGGGCGTGGTCATGGTGATGCTCGTGGAGAGGATGTCCCACATCCTGACGAGGGTGATGGTGATGGTGGTGATGTTGACTGGCCATATAGATGCTTGATATTGTTTAGCGATACGAGAAGAGCTGACCGTAGCGTGTGACCGTTGAGTCGTGATGGAATCTGCCAAATGGACCACGGGCCAGATAGAGCACAGTATTTGAGGATGCGACGCTGCATTACCAGATGCCATTGTCGCGTCCCATTTATACTAGAGACTCAAGAGGACTTGTGAGCTTACTTGACTGGAAAGGTCCCCCCGGCTTACTCTGACTCATCCTAGGCTATCTTGCTTTTGGACGGCATGATCTGGGCGTGATGAGCATTAGATCATGACAGAGACACAGGGTACGCACCCGCTATGACCACAAGTGAGTCAAGGTTCATACATCAGTACGTGCAACAAGGTCATTGGCATCGGTACCGACTCAGCAAGGTACCGGCAGCCTGGATATTCGCCCCCAACCCGGACCCGGCCCCAACCCCAACCCAGCCCGAACCATGATTTCGTCGGAAGGCTTTTGACGAATCATTGACATATGCCTGATCCTGGGTGTTTTGCATTGTGCCCTGTTTTTGTCAGATGAATAGCACAAACTCCTTGTACACCCAATCATCTGACTATTGCTCATACACTTTTTTCGTCATTGTAGATCTGCCAAACTCTGGTATGAGACCAAATGCTCTTGGCCTAATACCTATGCCATAGTCAGTACTAGTCTATAGTCATGCTCCCATTGCAACTGTCACAATCAATGGGCTGCTTCTCCCATGCTCTCAAATCTCACATAGTATAGTATATCACAATATGTATCATTACATCTTGTTATCCAGCCTCCAGGTAACCAACCTCCTTCATATGAGCAGGACTTGTTGTTCGATACATATACTCATACAAAGGAGATCAGATTAATGGACTAGCATCTTGTAACTATGTGCTATGAATACCCCTTATAATTATCTCTCAACATACATTCACCTCTCTTGACAAAAGTTGAAACTTGAGTGCTTGCCTGTCTTTGTATCACTGTATGACAATGCTTGAATTGGCCTAGTCCTTGCCATTCTTTGGGTACCTTTCACCTTTGTCTGGCTCTTGTACAAACCTCCCAGTGATCTTTCTTGAAGTATGCAACCCATATATTGCACAGTTTGACCAGAGATTAGGGGGAGAATAGTGCAACATTTGCTGTGGTTGTACTATACTCTTGTTTGGTGTGTTATTGTTGGGCGAACTAAGTGTATGACCGGGAACATGCAACTTGACATGTACTGCTATTTCGTCAATTATATCCGACCAAGTGGTTGTACAACAGTTTCTATGTAAAGTTGGTCATATCTACATTTGGTCCCGGAATTTCCAACGAAATGTTAGTCGGGTTGGGGTTGGGGCCGGGGTTGGGGTTGAAGATTTCAGCTGCCACCGCCCTCCGACTCAGAGAGCGTGTAAGAAGTAAATGCCAGTGTATACAAGTCCACATTCGTGTAGAGTGGGTACGGAACCTCACTACGCGAATCAATGAGAAAAGGTTGCAGAGTCCTGGTTTGGATCGAAGCCTCACTGTCGTTCGAAGCCTTCCCCGCTGAGAGATGCGCATCGGCTACATCAAAGTGGCGTGCGTGCGACATCGAATCTTGCAGCGACGAGCTTATGGTGACCTGCACTGCAATTGAGCATCACAGACCTCTCACAAAGAAAAAGTAGATACTGACGAGAGGTTAACAACGGTAAGCAGTCCATGGATTACTGGCATCGTCAGACAAGCGTTACCACTACTCACCGCAAGAAGCCTGTGACAAGTCGGCGGTGTCTCCGAGTTTTTGGAGCAGACGTTTCTTGGGTAGTTGTTTTCGGTCGCGACAAAGGCCATCAGAAATCCAGCTGTGCTTCTTCAAGAGTTCGAAATCAAACTAGAGCTTGGTGCACGTTCCAATATCTGAGATCTTCTAGAGGTGTAAGTACATCCCAAACATGATTGAGTTAGAGGAGGAATCGGGAGTGATGCGTAAAGAGCCTGTGTATATCGGGTCACAACTGAGGGGAGTAGCCAGACGAGATGGGTGGGTTTGCGGATAATGCGTTGCGGAGTTGACCCCCTGCTGCGACGGAGTATCTCCGAGTCCAAAGTATCTTCGATGCCAGTGACAGACCGAGCAATGTATATCGCGTCGAACAGGATCCGAGAAGTGGTCAGACGATCCAAGCAAACAGATTCGCCTAGCTGTTGTGATAGTATACACCTATGATACAGATGAAACCGTGCAAGTCGTAACTTTATGATTTCGTGTCCGAAGTGTCCGGCGATGGCGGTTCTGTGGGTGGCACACCCCATTCCGGCAGGCCCTTGGGTCGTTGTATGCGCTTAGACTCCCAGTCCTCGTTGACTTCGGCGCTAAGACGCTGTGCGATAGGAGAATGAGAGGCGAACATGGAACGAAGATGACCACGAACGAAGTATTCCTCCCTGATATCAAACTTCTTCCTGTTCTTCTTATCAAGACCCATTTCCTGCTCTTTCGTGACCTGCGTTCTGGTGAACAACCGTATCGCAAGCACGTTGGAGTAAGACTGACGGCTTGCTTCTTGGAGTCTTGCAAGTCATACCGAGTTTGCGTGAACGGTGTCAGAGCGAAGGAGGCTGCAACCATAAGCAGCACAAAAGGAACACCAAAGATAGCGGGATGCTTGTGAACCAGAGCATTCATTCGCGTCGGGTTCAACGGTCTGCGGTCAAATACGCCCATCACGGATGGTGGTACGAGTACAGGTGCCGTGCCGAACCGATCAAAATTATTCAGTCGTTAAGTCCGCCATACTCCGATAAGTACCTCAACCTAACCTCAACTCAGCCACAGATTGTTACCGAGTATGTAAGTAGCTGCCAGCCTCCAAAGAACTGTTGGATTGACCGCAATCTTTCTCGTAACGGTAGAGTATAGATAGCTTAGGGTTTAGGCGCTCAAGTAAACCGGCGCCAGCGCTTATCCTCCACGGTAAGTTCTATAAGTAGGTAGCATGAGGGAAACTCTTGCTTGATTTCCATTTCTCAGCCTCCGACGGAGGCTCGGGCAGGTTGAAGTCTGTTTGACGGAGAGCATGATGCGATAGCAACTCGAGTAATGACCTGACTACACGGATCGGTTGGAATGCGGTGAATGTACAACGTCCTCCTCCCTGTCAACATGTCATATGTGGGTTTGTTGCGCATACGTTTGACGTGCCAGACGCGATCAGGCCAATTTCGCAGCTGCAGCAGCAGATATCAGCGCGTAATGTTAACCACGATCCTACATCATCCGCAGCACTCCGCCAATCATCACATATCACGCAGATCCTTGAACCACAACTTTCACCATGAGTTATGCAGTATCGACGCATTTTGTTGTGCTTGGGCTACTGGAATACGTCAAACTCCTTAGGCTCCTTGGCCTTTCTTGGCGCAATCCGATTGGCATTTTGACGGGTTTTCGTCCGTTTTGGGATGCAAGACGGTTCATATAAATCCCTGCTTTGACGATCGTGTTTCCTTACCTGCTGTCGCCCGCCACCACTCTTTTCCCTCGTCTCTCTTTTCTCGCCCTTGTAGATGGCCTTCAGCTTCCTCAATCTCCTCGCGGTAGCATCTCTCGCTGTCATTGCTGCCTCCTACGGTCCGGACTCCGTCGTTGCCCTCTCTTCCGACGCCAACGGCAATGTTCTCTCCCGCCACCGCGGCCATGTTGCTCGCAGACAGCCTGATATGATGAAGAAGCGCCTCGATGTTCGAGAATCTCGCCGCTGTCGGGCTCGTTCAACGAGCAGCTCAGTCGCTGTAGCTCTCTGTAGCCTCTGTATCCACCACCGCTACCCGCGTAGCCTCTTCTAGCGCAGCTTCCTCTCACGTCGCTCCTGCGACCAGCACCTATGTCGAGGTATCCATCACAACTTCCAGCTCTGGAAGTGGAAAGGGCTGCTTGGCTTGGCCCAACGGCAACAATGGCGACTTGGCCTCTTGGAAAACTAGCCATATAAGCAAGTAAGTAGCAACGGCTGCGAGCGTTGCGCGTCACTCATCGGTCATGTAGATTGTACACTTGGAGCAGCTATCCGCTTGCTGCTGCCACTGCTGTCGGTTTTGAAGTTCTTCCTCAAGTATGGTTTCAATCAGTATAACACATAAAAGGCTCAAGCGATTTTTCGAAGCTTTGGGGCGACAAGGACACTTCAGATTTCGCCAAAAACATGGCCAGTTACACCACCCCTACTTGGATCTTAGGTTTCAATGAGTACGTTCGTTGCTTTGGTCTCTTCACCGACTAAGCGTTTTCTATCTAGGCCGAATGAGAGCGGCCAGTCCAACATGTCTCCCGATCACGCTGTCGAGCTATGGTGGAAGTACATGGAGCCTCAAAGGGCCCACGGACACAAGCTCGTCTCTCCCGCTGTTTCCGGATCCCCAGAGGGCTTCACGTGGATGGTTGAATTTTTCGAGAAGTGTTCTGGTTGCCACGCACGTCTATCAGGCACCTGCGTTTGCCCTCTAGCTCAACTTTAGGCTTCTAGGTCGATTATGTTGCCACCCATTGGTACGATGTCAAAGCAGATGACTTCATTGCCTATCAGAAGAAGTACTACGCCCAATTCAATCGTCCTATCCTTGTCACCGAGTTCGCTTGCCAGGTATAGTCTCCATGCTTCTTTGGCTTCTTGATTCTGAGTCTTGTCCTAGAACTTCAACGGTGGTGCCCAATGTTCGACAGGCGAAATCTGGAGCTTCATGGCCCAGGTGACTGGCTGGATGGACGAGACCAGCTGGATCCTCAATTACTGCTATTTTGGTGAGCATTTACTGTTCTTGATATTCGCTCTATACTGATCCAACTAAAGGTGCCATGCACGACATGGATAACGTCAACTACGAGAATCAGTTGATGGCCTCCAGTGGTAAACCCAACGCTCTGGGATACCGCTTCATCAACGGTCACTAGATATACTAACCACATCTACCCCCACGCTGGAAGCTCACGCATATATCTCGGAATTTTTCTCGAGCCGATACTGCTGGTGTATCTTCGATACCGTGTATTCCACCCTATGTACTCTTTCATCTCGTCTTTTTCGTATTGTCGCTGTTTCCCTCTGGTTCTATCTCTGATGATGTACTTTTCTGGCTGGTTCCATACATCCTTGTATTTGGTATCAATCTCAGGGACAGCAATGACGCATGAACATTTGCTTTGTCTTTCATTTCGTAGTTCGAAAGCGTTGAGTGCACAGCCACCCGGTCATTCTCGCGCTAAGTTAGCGATTGTCCCTGAACCAGCCGACATCACTCTCGTCGCGGCCATCATGGTCAAGTTGACGCCGTCTATCAAGCACCTCCTCACTCTTCACAATCCGAACCCTCTTGCTAGTCCTTCTGGCTCCCGCATCCGGCAGGTTCTGTCTACGACTTTCGAGGATGCTAAAGCCAGGAAAGCCGAGACTGGATGGCTCGTTCTATCTGTATTGCCTCCTTCTGGCAATCCTCGGACCATTTTGACGAGACTATATTAGACGTGCACCCTTCTGACGCTCAATCGCCCTCCTACGATTGGTTCTCTGTATCGCTTCATTACTGAGACGAACGCTGCCAGCGACGTCCGAGGAGCGGCACTGCAAGAAGCCGTGAACAGGGTCGCCCTCATGCGCGAAGCTGCGCTCAAGAGCACGATCTTTGTCGGTGTTCCTCGGGTACGTGTTCTCTTATCGAGATTGCCCTCGATTTACGACATTCGAGGACGCTATTCTAATTTGATATGCCTGCGACCTACAGGTCATCCTGTCTTTAGCCGCATTGGATAGCGTCATTGACGAGGAAGTGAAGTCCAGACTGAGGAAATCATCACGCAGGTCAGTATGACCGTATGCTCGCGGGAGTTGGATCATCTTATTCTATTCATGTCAGAGTTGCCACATTCGAGAACATCGAATCGACGGTTGTGCGGGGAAAAGCACTATGGGACTCCATCTACGCCCCGCATGCTGATAAACTTCACGACAAATTGGGCGGTTACCACCCTGATTTCATCTGTGAGTACGCGTTCCTACTCGTTCGTATGCATTTGCAAGTAAATTCTTCGGCCACGTTCGCTGTTCTTCCCTTCGTCATCCCTGCCTTTTGCATTCTTCTGGAATTGAATGTCTCCGATAGCATTCATTATACAGGCGTACGGTTCGGTGCTCGCTCCTTTACCGGGCGGCCTGAAATCTTTTCACGACACGAGCGATGTGGCCGATCCAGACCAGGGGAATCTGAGTCGTGCGTTGGGATCCGTAGTGGGGATCGCTTGTCTTCGTGCCGAAGAACGCGTCGTTCCCCAGCTCACCAGCCATGTATTCGGTCTGCTCAAAGCCCGGAACACTGAGAACCTGAGCTCCGAGGATGCGTGGCTTTCTAGTGATGAGGGCACCGAGTGGGTCATTCGCACCATCGACAGCATAGTCGATGGAGTAACAACGGAAGACGCGACGGACGAGAAATCAAAACTGTGAATGGCAGAGGGGTCCTGTGATTCTCTTATGACGTTCCAAAGCATGTACATTGTAAAAATCGTGTTGATGGGTTTGATGGGGAGGAGTGGGCGTGCGTGAAAGGAGGCCACGATGCAGACCCACGGCATACATCGTGCCTCGAAGGATTTAAATCGGGTCTGGGTCCCCTCTGCGGCTTGCCTCGCGAAGGCCACGAGTTCAGAGATTTGCTATCGATGAGTGTCGAACTGAAATGTCCGATACTGCTATTGCAAAATACCCAACATTGGGGAGATGGTAATACATGTAAAATGCTAAAAACTTAAAAACGTATGCCCTCGAACTTTATCTGTATCGTACACTGGTCTGGAGAAATATCATCCATGTTTTCCCTTGAACCCGTCGCATCTTGCTCGCATCTGGAAGATATCATAAGTTGTACATGGCGCAGAACCGGTACAACATGGCGGTCACGGTGACCATGTCCATGATTGGAGGATGCATCTGGGGTAAAGATACTGCCATCAGGTACTGCAGTCTATAACAATGCGTCATGGTCTTACCACCGTCCCAGATCCCGCCGACCGGATGAAGTGGAGTTCACCATAGACGTCGCCAACCTGGTAGCGCGTAGGGCGCGTAGGTCGGAAGAAGGCGATAACATTGGCGTTGTGATCTTGTAGCTAGTGGGAAGGAACAACAGGAAGTAAGCAAACAACTTCGGATGAAGAAGAGATCAGACTTACAACAATGTCCGAGCCCGTTTGTGAAGGACGCCAGATATACCGCTGGCCATCAGGACCGTTGAACGTCCGCGATCCCTGGTCAAAATGTTAGACGACGCGAACGGTCTGACCGCGCGGGAGACTGAGGCTCACGTAGACTGGACCAGCGGCAACAACGTCCGACATGGCAAGGGTATTCTGGAGGACGTCAGGACTCGCTATTACCCACGAGGGACACAGACTACCTTGCCCATGATAAGACGACCGAGACCACCGTTATTTGCCCACTCAAGTTTCGCAACTCGGTCTTCTTTGTTGGCCCGGATGGCTCGCCATAGCGTGGTCGTGGACTGTCCGTTCGCTTGGATGACAGTCTACATAAGAGGAAGGTTGGAAAGGAGAAGGGAGCGTGTCAAGGGCCTTTGACAGACCTGGAAGCGATATAACACGCCCCACGAATTGAAAAGTTTACTCTCTCGGGGATCCTGGTTGGTCCAGGAGAGGATATCGTCGGAAGGAGTAGACATTGGTGGGTATCGAAGTGGGGGTAAGAATAGGGTAAGAAGGGGTGAGAGAGATCGCTTTAGAGTAGCGTAAGGAAGCGAGACCAGGCGAGCTCGAAGGCTTTATACTCGGAGGCAGGTCAAATTGGTAAAATTCTGCATGTTGAATTTTTGCGGGTCTTGGTGTAACGTGTATACATCGATCGGGAACGTGGAAACCGCGACATGATAAAGATGAGTGCCAGCTTCCTCGTGTTAGAGAAGGTAAGGGCTGGTTCACGTCTACGGGCAGTGGAGCAAGAGTCCGATTGAAGGTACGAACTAACTGATCGAATATCCTATAGGAAGCGAAGGGTAAGCGCTGGAGATCTCGTGAAGAGGGATTGTGACTCGAAATCGTGGTCGGAATAGTCCGAGCAGCAGTCGATGTTGGTGAGTGTCAAAGAAGAGAGCACATGAGAACGGGTACGTCTAGGACGCACATTGTGAAGGATGGTAATCGCCATTTGGAGCGACTCTGTTGGTACATGGGGCCATCTGCATTAGGCAGGTGGGACACATAACATTGGACGCGATGACTTGAACATGTAACCTGTATCCGGGGCTTGGGACAGGCTGGGACAACACAGACACTCTGTGACGGTATTGCCGAATGCGGCTCTTGTGAATAGGATGATAAGACCAGGATTCCAGCTGGCAATGCTCGAGTCCGACTTCTTATTGAAACAACGAGGCAGCATAAGGAGATCTGGCACAGAAGAGACATACCAGGACGCGAAAGACCGCCGATTCGGAACACGAAAAGGGCAAATGAGGATCTTGAATACGGAACGTCACTCAGAGAAAGGCAAGAAGTGGTCGCTTCCATGGAGAGCTTGAAAAGTCTAAACGCGAGCCGCGCGAAGTTGGTCGCGTACTGTCAAGACGAGCATGAGCGAACGGGGATATTAGCACAGCTCCGATAATAAATAATGACATTAATGATCTACTGGATTACTAGGCACCGACAGCGACCAAGCCCCAACGGAGCATAGGCTGTAAGCGAGGATGATTGGATCTGTGTCGAGTAGATAAGATTGAGAAGCCACCAAGAAGGAATTGACCAAATAGACGAAATACTCACGAGAAGGGCCGATTATGGAACAACCCGGACACCCAACGATTTTGCAGAACCAACTACCATCCTTGCTATGGACTCGAGTGGCAGATGTTTCATGTGGCGGTCGGTGGATTTTATTTTTGCGATCTCATAGATGTGCTTGAGGCTGACGGTGCCATTATATACATGGCCAGGTTTGCCGGTGCCCTGTTCGATGCCGGCCGCCTTTTTCAAAAAGTATGTTGTTGGTGGTGTCTTTGTGACAAAGTGGAAGGTGCGGTCCGGGCGAACATAGATGGCGGTGGGTGTCGGGGTTCCGGGCGTGATGTGCGCTGTCCTCGCGTTGAACTCTTTGCAAAAGTCCATTGACTTTACACCGCGAGCACCAAGAGCGGGACCGACTGGCGGCGTGGGCGCGGCTTTCCCCGCCCCAATGAGCAGACGCTGAGCAGAAGCAAAATAGTCAAGAAACGGACGACCAAGACGAGGACAAGACGAGTACCACAAACTGGTCCTTGACTGCCGCCATGTCGTGGTTCTATAAAGAGAAGAGGGTTGCCAAATGCGGCATGTCTGGCTGATCAAGGTACGTCACGACAGGCGGCACACGTACTCGCGCGACTTGCTCTTGACTACCATGAAGACCGCCGCCGCCGCCGCTCTGCTCAGCCTCTTCACGTCGCTCACCGCTGCGTCGCCCGTCGTGTCTGACGGGCAGCAGCCGTTTGAGACAGCCAGCACCTTGGCCGGCTTCAGCCTCGACCTCAACGCGCAACGGCTTGTCCAGATGGAGGGGCAGCCCCCGGTGTGGATGTCAGAATTAGACAAGGTTCGAATCTCCCGCATAATGTCGCACACTGCATCCTCATTGCTTCGATAGATCAATGCCAAAGCTCAAGGCGTCAAATTCTTCGACATGTGATGCTCCTCCCCCGATCAGTAATGCCTCCAGAGTCCACTGACATGGCATTCTAGCACCGATACCCAGGGCCTGGAGTCTTTCGCAGCACCTCGCATTCAAGACAAATGTATGTCAGCCCCTTTGCTCCAGTCACGCTCTCAACATGCGGTCGTGCCACTGCAGTTGACTATCCCTCCCCGAACGCCACTGAGAAAGTGGAGCCCATCCTCAAGACGCTCTCCAGCAAGGGCCCCAAGGAGAACCTTGCCAAGTTCTCCAGCTTCCGCACGAGATGTACGCGTGTTCCCCGCCCCTAGCACTCCTCATACCATGCTAAACCAACATGCCCTTAGATTACCGTAGTGACGTAAGATTACAACCCTGCATGCTCATTCATTCGTGTCCAAACAAGTTGTTGCCCCCCAGACAGGGAAACAGAGTCAGCAATGGCTTCTGTCGAAGATTGAGGAGGTCTGTCCTCAGACTTCAACATTTCTTGCCAATGTTTAACTTCAATTGCTCTCTAGATCACCCAGAAATCCGCCTCTAAGTCCTTGCAAGACCTTATCAGCATCTCGGAATTCTCCCACTCGTGGGGTCAGAACAGCATTGCAAGTACCTATCAGAAACGTCAACCACAAGCACTGATACTCTTTCAGATTCTGGGCATCAACGGGTCATCCTCCAGCGATGAGGTGATCGTCATCTCGGCTCATCAGGACTCTACGAATATGTGGCCATTCTTGCCGGCCCCAGGTGAGCAAGCATCTTGCCGTAGGAATGTATTCTCATCCTTCTTGCAGGCGCTGACGGTAAAATCCAACTTTGCTTGTGTATGCTCGCTGCCTCATGGGCTTACAGATGATGGTTCTGGAACTGTGACCATTCTCGAATCCTATCGCGCGCTTGTCGCAGCTGACTTCCGCCCGGCACGTACTGTTGAGTTCCACTGGTACTCCGCTGAGGCATCTCATTCTCTGTGTGGCCTCAGGACCTTTCTGAATATGTCTACAGGAAGGTGGACTCCTTGGCTCTCAGGCCGTTGCTGCCGCTTACGCCGCTCGTAAGGCGACTGTCGTCGCCATGAGTCAGGTATGTCCCATCTTTCTTCTTCCCTATCCAACTATGACGACGACTATATACATAGTTCGATATGACAGCTTGGGTCAAGGTGTGCTACAGTCTTCTTCGGCTTCCACGATTCTTCTGACCATCCCACAGAAAGGCACTAGGGAAGAAGTCGGCATTATCACGGACTATGTCGACAAGGAGTAAGTTCCACGCGTTCGTGTTCGCACTTGTTATCTGATATTTTACCTAGTTTGACTGAGTTCAACAAGAAACTTGTAGACCTCTATCTGGATATTCCATACGTCGAGGTCAGTCCCATACTTGTCAAGCCATGTCTCATCATTGACGACGTAAGTCCCACAGACCAAGTGCGGTTACGCCTGCAGTGACCAGTATGTTCCTTGTTGACACCGTTATACCCCACTTACATCTTATCCAGCGCGTCGTGGGCCAAGTATGGTTACCAATCGGCATTTACGATCGGTACGAACCACTAGGTCTCCTTTCGTGGTGGTACATGCACTAACTTTCCTCAAGAAAGCGCATTCGAGAATTCCAACCAGAATATCCATTCCAGCAACGAGTGAGAGCTTTCTGCTGTCTAATATTGGTCGTCTGACAATTTTCTGTTACAGTCGCATCGACATCTCTCCGGAGTTCAGCTTTGACCACATGCTCGAATTTTCCAAGCTCGCTGTCGCCTTCGCCGTTGAACTTGGTGGGTCGAAGTAGTGCGCTTCAAGCTTGGAAGTCAAGAAGATGACACGGAGGTCAACTCTTTGCACGTTGTAGACTCACAGTCACTAATTCACAATCTCTGTCGGACACTGTCAAGTTATGCAATAACTGTATTAATTTCATGAGCATCTTTTGGAAATTGCTCTCTGTCAACGTCTGGTCTACAGGATGGGTCTGTCACTTGAAGGACGAGGCGCAGAATTGCGAATGCAGAATGACAGAATTCCAATACTCTTGAGCCGCGCAACGGCAAGGCCAATTGCGGATATCCCAATGGAGATTGCTCCCATCGGACCAGTCTTTCATGATTGATGAATCATCGACGCCGAAGAAGATGAAGAGTTCACTCACGCCATCGTGTCGGTGCACAAACATAACGTTCAACATCCGAAGGGTGTCTAGGTCATTGCTTTGCCTGAGCCTATTACCTTGTGTCATATCTGACCACTTGCTTTCCTGGTTGATCTCCCGTTCCAGACGATCGTGTGTAGAGATTCTCAGGAGTGAAGCTTACCGGTCCTCAGAAAAGATCATGTACTCCGGATTCACATGAGTTGCGTGCACCACGAAAGGTGATCGGCATCGATAATGCTCATGGCGCCGGCCATGCCTAAGTCCTACGGTCGATTGACGACCGAGAGCGCATGGAGCTCTGGAGACATTTACGAGCCGATGGGACGTGGCGTAAGCTAATAGAAAACTCGGACGGACCTACTCTGGCGCATTGGATGGAACGCGTTGGGACAAAAACCAGGTACAACCATAAAGCGCTTGGCTTGCGTCCGGGCCCATCTTAGTGGCGACCGTTGAACATAGTCGAAGTGCGATACAGCAGGACTGAGAGTAGGTCCGAAAGATAAGAACGTCTAGCCCATTGCGCCGCGCCTTTACCTCAAGGATGGGCACGGGCGAGACAAGCTGCGCGACGATATGGCCACCAATGGGAAATGCCTCTGGAACGGGCTGATGGAGGCTGAAGCTATCTCGTTATCTTGATGAAATCTCAGCATTCTGGAAAAGCGCGAAATGAACTTGGCGCGATCGAAGTTGACCTCGCCTGAGATTGCAAGTCCGCCCGCATGCTCTGGGTCATCTGGTACGCGCGGTCGTGCGGCGCCCGAGTAATACTCTCCAACGCTGTAATGGCAGCCGTTTGTTTCAGATCATCGAGAGCATGCGAGTCCTGTCACTGTGAGATACCGGGTGGCTCGGTGAAGAAAACGAGGATGGCAGTCTACTTCCTGTTTGTGTGTACCTTGTGCGAGCCACAGGGTTTCAGACTCGGACTTTTTTGAAGGCATCATAACCTTCTGCTTCCTCCGATTTGTCTCGACACCTGGAGGTTGTTGCACCCTTACGAGGCGACGAACAACTCGGCTGGGAAGCCGTCCATTCTGTCGTCGGAGACTCTGGCATCACATCATCACGATCAAACTTGACAAGAGACCGAGAACTTCAAGACACGACCCCCACCCCCAGATTGACAACCTCCGCTACTAGCGGAAGCTAGGCTAGCGAGTCCCAAGATTGAGCCACAGTCTGGGTTTGATATGGACAAACAGCTTGCCTGCCGATAGAGAATCCCAGTGAGAGCCACCAGGACTAGTATTCTTGAAAAACCGTTCGAAGAGACCGCTGCAGACTGAGGCCGAAAGAGGCGATGATCAGAACGCGAGCGCCAATGAATCATCCCAGTTTGCATCCTGACCGGCTAGGAACAAAACTGAATTCTCGGACAAGACAATCTTGCGGTCTGGAGGAACCCATAGTCTCCGGGATGCAACATCATTAGGGACGTGCTTTAGATCAAAATAGTGGAGGAGAGAAGTGAGCGTGGCGAGATTGGATAACATTCATGGGGCCGAGTCAAGGACAGACGCTTGAATCACATTGGAGCTTCCTGATGGGTCCTCAACATTGGCTTGGATGGTGTTGCGGTCTTCCAATGTTTAGACAGCCGTTCTTCCAATGTTTAGACAGCTACCAATGCTGTTTATTCTTAGTCTCACGCACTGAATGAGCATAGGCCTACTTGCCCGAGGCCGTGGAAATCGGCGTGAAATTTTCATGAAACCGAGCCGTCCTGGAACATGCCCCCGATAAAGTTAGACACTCAGTATGTTTGGACTCGCGATTTGAAGGAAGGAAGAAAAAGGGAGGAACCTTGACGCCTGTCACAGTCACATCGATGGCCGTAATTCCTGTAAGTTCAGGTTGGTTCTCCAGATTGAAGCCCTACCAAATCTCAGTGTTTGACCCTGTAAAGAATACCATCCAAACGACCCACATCTTTACATTAGATCCGCTGTATATGATTATTACACAGCCTCGACCGCCGCCTGCACTTTCTTCTTCTTCCCAGCACCCGCCTTCTTCTTCGTCCGTGTCACCTTTATGGGTGTCGGAGTGGCAGGCCGCTCGTCTGCGTCAGGAACATCATACGCAGGGAAAGAAGGTATCGGAACAGGAGGCGTCGAAGTGCCCTTCGCTGACGACTCTGCATCTGTGCGGTCCGTCGCGGACAGTACAGCGCCCTCCGGCATCTCTCCGTATTTTTCGATCACGAACGGTTCGGAAGAAACTTCGGGCACATCGCGGAGACTTGGTAGAGGCAGCTCTGGTGGTTCTAGTAACACTCGCTTGAGTTTGGGGTAAATTGGTCATACAAGAATGACTGACCAGGTATCCACGGTATGCCCTCGAGACGTACAACGGGTATGGAATCTAGATCGTCAACAACGCCAGTACTGGCCGAACTCTGCTTGTCCATGATATAATATGGATCATCTTTGAGACGAGCCAATCGTTCCGCTTTCGCCTAACGTACTTTGAGTCTGGATCAAAGAAACAACGAATGTTCTTACCTGATCTCGTGCCATCCGCTGTTCAAGAGTTTCCGCCTCCGTGGGGATAAGGACGTCCTCATACAGCAACTCCTCGCCCTTCTTATCTCTCCTCTTGTGCTTGGACTTCACCCCGTTTGTCTCCTTGGCTTTGCCTTTCTTGCTCTTCTTCACTCGCGCCACCTCTTCCTCGACCGGTTTTGGCGGTGGAAAGAACCATGAGTCGAGATCCAGACCGTCTGGTATTGGCACGCTAGCTTGGGCCTGATTACTGACGGGATTGAGTTGGTACGTGCTGAAGAGCGGCTGGATGAGGTATAGACTTTTCGGGAAACGGAGCTCGGCCGCTGGAGCGACGGAAGAGCTCGCTTCTGCAAAAGCATTGTCGTACAGTTGTGGACGATACGAGTTTAGATCAGATTGCACGAAGTAAAAGAGCTGGAGTGCGTTAGCAGCCTTATATACGAGGTTAGCGATATACTTCTATAGGTAGGAATTCTGCTCACTCGCTCCTGGACTTCTAGATTTGGACTGTGAGCGAAGTACTCCAATCGCTGGAGTAACGTTTCGACTACATTCTTCACTTCGGGTAGGTCGTCATCCGTCCACCGCTGCGCTAGTTCAGTAGCCCAGTAGCCAAACACCTTCATTGCAGCCGTGATGTGAACTGCAGTCGTTTCAGGGGCCAGGCGAGCGATCTCCGGTTTGAGGAGATGAGGCAGAATCTTCAGAGGGTCGGCCATCTCGCTGGAAAGTGCATAAGTCAACGAAACCCGCGTCGCTAGACGCAGTACTGACCTGCAGTATTCTCCACATATCCAAGCCGCAGCCCAAAGAACTTCAGGACACGCGCCTCCATCTTGAGCATTCTGCAGCGTGGAATCATCAACAAGCAGCGCGCTCATGAGCCTGACGGCATAGCGCCTCGCTGCGCGAACGCGGCCAGCAACGTCAACGAGTTGGTCGCGAATCTGTGATCCGATATCGACTTTCGCGACATGCGCCAGGTCGACTAGGACGGACAAATACCATTCAAAGTTGGTGATGTTCTCATATGTGTCTTGAGAGCACATCGTAAGTATCCTCTGCGAGAGGACCAGCCGGTACGCCTCGGACTGGGCTGCTGGACCGCCAATTTTCCCGCTTGTGGAGGGTATGAGATGCTGAGATAGGGATTGGACTGCACTGGGTACTGCTGAGGACTCCTCAGTGACCAGATGAGAGAGTACTTGTTGTACTATTGATTGGAGATTGTGATGGTTGACCTTGTGAATGTTAAACGTCAAGACAAATTGGACGGGTGTGTTCGTATTCACCATGGTTGACACAAGGTCTAAGGCGCGCATCCGTATACTGATGTCTTGATCGCTGACGCTGGCCAATATAGTGTCCTGGTACTCAGCGATGAGGTGTGGATGAGACGGAACAATCTTGACCATTGCGAGAAGAGCGATGTATTTCACTGGACTTACACATTAGAGCCTTTCGCGACGGAAAAAACCTGCGGTAATACTGACGATTCTGATCCGAGTCTTGTATAAAAGTTGCGAGTTTAGAGACGCATGTGCGGGCCAAAGCGTCTCCAGAGGAGCCGCGGAGCATACCACCGATGATACACGTATGAACGCACTCGTACAGTAGTGATATTGCAGAGGTCGTCGATATGAGATCAGTGATTGGAGGCTGCAGTTTCTTTACAAGACGCGGCTCATGGGGGGACAAAGAGCCAAACTGGAAAAATACATGGTCAGATCTATTCGCCGCGAAAATGAAAGTGGTCACTTGCTAGTTTAATTATCTTGATGAGCATCCAGTTATTAGTCGATGTTGTCAAGAGGTGGAAGAGAGCTGGCGCCAGGCTAAGATAGTTCTGTGGATTGTGTCTTGCAAGTTCGCATAGCACATTGACTGTCGCCGCTACAACACCTGCATAATATGGTCTTAATTCAATAGGATGAGCGAGCGATATATGTCTCCTGACCAGGATCTGTGTCTTCTAATCGCTCTTCCAGGCGCGTTATACCCTGACTGACGATGTCGGGATATTTTGTCATAGTCTTGTACAGTGCTGCCACAGCACGTTTGCGTATATGAGGACGCGAGTGATTAAGCATCTTAACGAGCTCAGGCGCGAGATCCCTCCCGAGGTCGGGCGTCACGATGTGGGAGATGCCGTTTAGTGTCACTGCAATGTCTGCGGGGGTCGATGTCAGATCCTGGGTGCAGTTTGAGCGATCTTATTTCCGGGGTAGCATAGACCGTGCAACGCACCTTTTTGAGTAGATTTGTAGTGAGCATAAGTACGTCTGTGTCCTGGTCGAATGACTGTATTGCTGCGAGGTACCCGACGCTCTTGAGATGGAATTTGGGCGAGGACATAACCTCAACAACGTTGAAGGATGCCCAGGACATGTCGTAGCCGAGCATATCGAGCTGTACAGATGGATGAGGGCGCCGTCGGCGGCACGGGAGATGACGCACGTAGGTGAGCTTTAGGACGGCGCCTGCCTTGAGCTCCATGTCCTCGCTCTTGATTTCGCGCCTGATCTCATCGACAGCTTTGGCGATGAACTTGGCCTCGTCAGCCTTGTTAGCACGAAGCCCGCGAATGAGGTCCTGCAGTGTCCTCTCCCACATGTGATGGTTAGGTCCAAGACTCGGCAGTCGGGCCGGTGATCTACTCTCATCGTATACTCTCATCATCACTACTTAACTTATGTCCATCCCATTCGACGAACAGCCAATTCTGCGCTTCCTCGGCTTACCAGCTGATGGCACCTACGCACCCTCTCCTTCCACGCAACCCATCGAATTCCTCCAGCAAAACATACACATCCTCCCTCCCCACTTACTAATCAAGTTCTCCTCCATAACCTCTCCCAAGCAGCGCGTCACACTGCCTATCATACGAAATCGACGCCTCAGATACACAGAGACGAATCCACAGACATTTGATTTCTCAGCCGCACGGAATACCTGGCCAACTCTATGGGAAGGCCGGGAACGGCGTGGCGCAGAGGAAGGCAAAGCGGAGAAGGACTGGGTGAAGGACGACTTCTTGGCAGGATTTAGTAAACATGTGGGGAAACTAGGCGAACTTCTCGGGGGATATGAGGAAGAGCGCGAAGCTGAACGCGTCAGGACGCTAAGGAGAGAGGCAGCAGCGAACGAGCCCTTCGTTCCAGAGGAGGACGATGATACCGATAGCGACGACGACAACGAGGTGCATCAGGTTACCGAGAATCTATCAAATTTGGATACAGACCAGGATGCACGCTTGCTGTTCGAGCGGCGTATCAGGGAACGGTTCATATATGGGTTACTAGAGGTGAATAGCCTTGTCCCCTTGTAATGCCCGACGTAGATTCATTGTTGAATTCAAGGGTATCGATTACGACGAGGTGGATTGGGACGAGTCCCTCGACACAGACAATGACAGAGATGCCGAAGAGCGCTGGTTCGACGACGAGGAAGAAGGTTGAGCTGTATATCCTAGACTTGTTGTAACAAATTGCCTCAAGCATTGCCAATGTTGTCCGTGAATAACAAATGTGATTACGATCGTGCGCCAGTGTATCCGCTACGTAGACATACATACACACACACGCCTACGCCCAAGGATTGTTCTCCTCGTCGTCTCCTACATACGCCGGAGGGCTTATCTGCACCGCCTGCACGGAGGGACCCTCGTGAGGAGACATCACGCCAACAACCTCGCCAACCTCGCCCTCAAGATCCTCCGTGTCCTCTCTCGTCGGCTCATGATAGGAATCCTGGTGATGCAGCTCACTCTGGGGCCGCACAGGTCCCGGACTCTCCGACCCAGGCGAGTCGGATTCATCCTCGTGATCCTCCCCTTGAAGACCATACACCCTCCTCAAGCGCCGACTATCATCTGCAACAACGAGATCCACAGCGTCGTTTGGTAAGATCGGGGACTGCACCCTGGGGGTATTATTCGACGTCGACGGCGCGGATGTTGATGGTGATCCTAGCCTGTGCGAATGCGAGCGTATCATGGGCGACGCGGCTACTCGCTTGGGTGGCGGCGGAGCGTCTAGTTTCGGCGCCTCATTGCGTAGCTTCGTCCATCCCAAACGCACTCCGCCTCCTTCCGAGGGGACATTGTCGGCACCGTGATCAACGAGGCGATCCTGTGGTCGAGAGTGAGAGACAGCACCATACCCTCCACCAGACTTCTTGTGAGGTATCGGCGATGATGTCTTCGGTGGAGACTTGCGTGGTATCGTGACAGATATCCTGCGTGCCCATGCGCCCCGCTCATCCCGCAGAACTCGCTCCTCTTCCTCCCATACTCTCCGTCTTGCCTCTTCCCCGCTCACATCCACAACAGGATAGTTATAATCGCCAAACAGATAATTCCGCGCGTGCAGATACAAATCTTCGTCCTCGTCGTATGTGGAGGGAGATGGGAACGTCAAGGCGTACGGATGATGATCTTCCCCAGCATGCGCCGGATCTGAGGGCGGCAGTGGTAGAGAGGAGATGTTCTGTTCGGCCTCGTCTTCCCGTAATAGTGGGGCCTCTTCCTCTTCGTCCTCGAGTGCAGGGTCAGGAAGCCAGTACTTCTTCACTCGCTGGGATCCTTCTCTTGTATACCTCAGTCCTGCCCTCATACGCCTTTCTCTGCCTTCGCCGAGGTGTATGGCGCCCTCACTAGGCTCGAATGTGCGGTAGTCCATGCCTTCACCCTTCAACGTCGACTTCGTATCCTCCCATACGTCCTTGAGCGAAAACGAGTCCTTGAAAGCCGCTGTGAACTTGAGGCGTGCCACGAAGATGTAGGGTGTGGTATCCATATGGCCAGAATCATCGGAGTTCGATGCCTTGGAGGGCGAGGGGAGGTTGACGAAATCTTTGTGGGAGAACGCCCACATGTGTGCAATTGCAAACAGTGGCATCTCAAAACACACCAATAGGTCTGTGAGAGCCACGGCAACCACACTCTCCCCTCCTTCAGCGACAGCTCCAGTGGTGAGATTGCCGAGATGGGTAATGACGCCGCCCTCGACGAGGCCGCTCATGACAAGGCCTTGCCAGAAGGTGAGGACTAGTACACCCTTGACGCAAAGGAACTTAGGAACGGGTCGGAAGCTTCCCGCACCTCCTCCGTCACCCTCAAGGTCCGATGATACTACGACCCAGAAACTCGCAAGACTGAACAAGGCCAAACAGATACTGACGTTGTAAATGATGGAGATGTAAAGATAACCGGACGTGGGTTTGAAAGAGCCGTCTTGGTAGGTGTTGGTCAGCTTCAGGATGAGCGTCAGTATGGCGAGAATAGGTTTGATCTGGACGTATTCTAATGACAAACTATCAGCAAAGAATATAGGTTGAAGAGAGTTTATGCCTTACGCAGAATGCCTCTCTTCATCCATAGCCATTGATAGGGATCGCTCCCATCTAGCTCTCGCCGCCAAAGGTTCATCGGAAATAATGGGGTCTGCACAAATAACGGTCAGTGATAATCGCGAAGAACAGGAAGGAACTTACCTTCGGTTCGCGTCCGTGCAACATGATCAACATCTCTCGTTCGCCGCCGAGATACGAGAGTAAGAGATGGAAGAAGCAGTATATCACAAAAGCCTTGATTTGCCGGAAGGTTGGACAACTATTGCACGAAGCAAAGGGACGTTACTCACTTCATATACGTCTCTCCCAGCATCAATCAATATGGCTTTCTCTGGTGCGAGCAGAGATATCAAAGATGCTATAGCATACAAAGGAGGCATCAACATGATTCGGACAACCATTCTGTGGATGAAGTTGATTAGAGAGTTATTGCGAAACGATATTGCAAGCAGGTAGATAACGCGAGCCCAGAAACAGCCTGGGATAGCAATCATAAGAGCCGGGGGCTGATTGGAGAGAACCAAACGGTGACGAAGGGTGCAGGAAGATGAAGGATAATGTCAGATAAGAGCATCGAGGTCAGACGCACCTTTGTAGCCCAATTCTTCGGTAATTCTTGAGATGCATGGTTATAGATAGCGCTCCAACCATCACTGTCAAGAAGGAGCACGCCAGAGCAGGGATGAAGAAGGCTCGACCGATGCCATGCCCTGTCTCCTCGTCAGGTTGGAAGTTGTGTACATTGGGATTGAGTGCGGGTGATGAGTAGATGGTGTCTATGACAGGGTGAAAGAGTCGAGTCGACATGTGTATCGTGTCTGTCTCGCTGGCCGCAGTCGTGGTGGTGGTCCTCGTTCAAAAGATGATTGCTGCGTATTGACTATATTGTAGAATGTCCGGACCGGTGATGCCTAACAGCGTTCCCTTGCTGCTGCTAGAAGGATAGTGAATTGACCCAAAGATGTCTAGTTAATCTGCATCCAGGCGGCGGGTGGTCCCAACTCGAAGGTGAAAGCAAGAAGCAAAGTTGCGTGACGTCACCCTGCACGAACTTGCCTAGCTTGCTGATGGACATCATGGACTTGGACGAGGCGCCATCGACATCCTCCCAGGCGCCCTCTGAGGCGCGGCCGCTCCCTCTGCCGTCGACAGCATACTACGCCGTTGAATATCCTGGTCGCGTTCAGCCGGGATCCGTCCCGGAAGCCGTTCGAACACTTGGAGGACTACCCAGCCTCGAAAATGCCTTCAAACGCGGTGCAACAAAGGCCGAGGCGCTTGTCGAGCTGCACATGCGCCCGAATAATCCATTTTCACATCCAATCCCGGGCGCAGTCGTTGCTTCAAACGCCATGCTAATGAAGGTGGTAAAACGGAGGAGGAAAATACGGAACCCAGAAGATCCCATCGTAGGCGAATACACGACTGAGGTGCTCGGAGTTATCCCCAAGACTGTACGATTCCGAAGTGCGCTCGAAACTTCCCAAATGCACGCGTTTCTGACAATGTTCAAGGCATGGCGGATTATCAGTTCCAACCGGACGCGGAGGATCCAATGACCAAGTTGCGAATGGCGATGGAGCATATGGATGGTTTGTGTTCAATTTGCTCGACAAAGGCCGTCAAAATCAACTTGCGACAGTTGAAGCGTTGTGCAACTACAAGATACCCGAGGAAAAATACGACTATGTGATTTCTACTCCCGAAGAGAACGCGACTGCGCCTCCTCCGGAGCCCCAAACTGACCAGGACTTGGCTATGAACTTGGATCCCCAGCTCCTTCCCACTGCGCCAACCACTAAGAGCAACCTTCGACTCTTCCCTCCTCCGATTTTCAGCCGACAAACCATTTCTCAAGTGTACAAGTGCGTATGGTCTTGTACCCTTACGCCCGAAACCGACAACACATCGCAGTTTCAAGGCCAACACTGCTTCTATGGAGTCTACTGTCGTCGATGAAGAGACTGGCGAAGAAAAGAAACGTCTCATCAACCGAATGCGGTGGAAGGGCTATGGTCCTGCAACGATCTCGTTCAATGATGCCACGGTCGGTGCGCTTTGCTCAGTAATCTTCATTATAGTAATTCATCTATAGTGTCCTGCTAAACCACCGGCTGTCGTAGAATCTGCCAGAAATCAAGTTGATCCCAAGCTACTCAAAAGGTTGGGAGAGGTAATAATCACCATAATTGACATGGATAGACCCTGAGCTCTCCCAGTGCTTCGAGGAACGTTTTGTATGGACAAGGATGTCTCTGTTCAACCAATTCTCGCAACCCGAGGCTCGCGAGATACACAAGTAGAGATTTTTCTCTGTTTATGCGCAGCCACCTGACTGTCTGGCATAGTTCAAAAGTACTACTTCCCCTCGTTTGTTATGTCTTCCAAGACGGTCCTTGGCGAGACACTTTGGTCAAATTTGGATACGATCCTCGCAAAAATAACGAAGCACGGTTGTACGGCTCTTCAACTTCCCTGCGTCCGACGTCTCATGCCTTCTAGCTATCAGCGTTTATATTTCCGCAACGCTAATCACCCGATTACACGCCCTTCTATAACAACGCGTCGCCAAGACCGGACTTCGACGAATGTCCTCCTCGACACAACCCTGGACCAGGACGAACGAAAGACCTCACACGTTTTTGACGGGCAGACGCTCACCAAAGAGACGGCAGCGTTCCAACTATGCGACATAACGGACCCTATGTTGAAGGGTATGATCGAGGACGCGAGTGAGCTACGCGAGGACTGTGATGTCTGTATCCCCTCCACTCTTGTCATTCTTTATTCTCATAACCTGCACATACTCTAGGAGAGAGATGGATGGTACACCACATACGCCTTCGAGCGCATCAAGGCTGTGCTTCGCCACAAGTTCTTCTCCTTACTTCAGGGCCACGTTGCTGCAGACGACGAGTGCGCTAAATTGCTGGAGAACGTGGAGGGCGCGACTACGAAGTCCACCGCGTTGTCCAAGGGCCACCGGCTTCGCGCTGGGAAACATAACATGGCAAAAGGCGCTTTGAGGCCAGAGGATGCTGCTGTATGTCCTTTTCTGTTCTGGTAAGGGATCGTCCTGACTAAAAACGTTGCTTCAGGCTTTGCGGCTGAAGACAATCTTGGACAGGAATGCAAAGTCGCTGTCGCAGCGTTGAGTTGGGGCATTTGTGTATTTGTATGTATTTCTGTATCTTGTAAAAGTGTTGTATCCTTCGATTGTACTAGTGTATCAGTCTTCTGAACTATCGTTTCATGGCTGCGATATCCGCGCCGTACTGTGGGCTATGAGCGTCCAATCTGCGCAGCAGAGATTGAACTTCAGCTCTGATGAAATCGAGTTCACGTTCGCCTTGAAGAAAGGCTGGTGTCACCTTGTGATCAAGATAAGAACCGTACGATGAATCGGTGGCAACAAGCTCGACAAGTCAAGATCACTGTGCAGAGGACGCAGGTGCATTTAGCGATATCCTGCATGACTATGCTTCTGTCGCGTAGACCACGCGTGCGAGCATAGAACAGGTCAATCTCATATTCGCTTGACTTGGGGATACTCGAGGATGTGGAGAGCACCAGATGAGGGAGTTCAGTCAACTTGAGGTCATCGCAGAGAGTGAAGCGCGCGGCGGCAGTCACATGTGACTGCCGCCCTTCTTTCACGACCACCATCATTCACGCGTCGACTCGCTCATTAATGGCCGAAATTCAGCCAATGTGCGCCAAACTCTTATTTTCAGGTTGAATACCTAAAAAGTACGAAACAGACCACCATCCACCCTTCCCCGACGCGCGACGACCTTCGTCCTCGAACCGACCGAGCAAACCCCCTCTTTCCGCATAAGCAAAGGAGAAAAATCCTACCATCATCAATACTCGAACATCTACTACCACCGGCTCAAAAATTTACGTGTCTTTGTTGAGGAGAAGGCGAAACAACTATGGCAGCACATCGATGGTACGTTCATCATCACTTCAATGCTATCCGCACCTCAGTCTGCCTACAGGAAACCCCATTCTCGTGCCTAGAGTCCTGGAAGTGATCAAGTCGCAGTCATGCTACATTGTGGGCACCGTGTATATGGACATGCCGCTGAAACCGAATGTCATGGAGGACATTGCACGCGACGTGAGCAGCGCGATCGCCTGTGCACCTCGCACGTACTTACAACAACGACAGCACTCTATACCGCCGCCACCACCACCTTCCAAATTCTACTCAGATGATGACTCGGTTCTTCTCGAAGATGAGTCCGGACGCATAAAACTAGTCGGCCCCCGGATGAAAGGCCTCTTGCTGGTCACCGGAGTCGTGATGGGCGTTCTCGGTATGGAGACCCCAGACGGAGACTTCGAAGTCGTGGACTTGTGCTTCGCGGGCCCTGCTCCTGCGATAGAAGATGAGGAAGACGCGATGAATCTGGATGGTGCGTTACTGCACTGCATACAGTCAATCTCAACCTCTGACCCTCTACAGGGAATGACACAGACGAGTGGATAGCGGCTGTGTCAGGTCTATCTGTCGGCGGCTCGGATTCACCAGACGCGTCATTGGAGATGTTAATCGAGTTTTTGTCGGGTGAAGAGGGTGGTGTCGAGGATCAGCTCTCTGCGGCTCAAGTATCGCGTTTGATTATTGCAGGAGACTCGTACGCGCCCGTGATACCTACGGTCAAAACAGAGGGAGAGGCGGAGGAAAAGAAAGTTGTGAGCTGTTCAATGCGCACGATTTCTTCTGTCTGAGGACTCATACTGTTTGTAGCGGGGGAGGTATGGCCAGGACACATCAACATTTTCGCCTCATCCTACAACGATCCTTGCCGGCCATTTACAGGACATTGGCTCCGTCATGCCTATACACATCCTCCCAGGCGAGAAGGATCCTTCAGGAGTGATTCTTCCCCAGCAACCCTTTCCAAAAGCAATGATGGGACCGGTGTCCGCAATGCCCAGCTTCTCATGCGAAACCAATCCGACCTACATACGACTTGGTGCTGGGGGGATCTCACGGACAGTCTTGGTAAATTCGGGACAGCCGCTGAACGACATGTTCAAGTATCTTGCTTCGCCGCCTGCTACGCGTCTGTCAGTGCTCGAATGGACTTTACGATGGAGGCATATGGCGCCGACAGCGCCGGATACGCTTTGGTGCCATCCGTACTTCCAGACAGACCCGTTCTTGTTCCAAGGAACGCCGGATGTGTACCTGGTCGGTGGACAAAAGCGCTTTGCAACAAAGCTTGTGGCGGATGACAATGGCAAGGTGCTGTGTAGGATTGTGCTTGTGCCCGAGTTTGCGTCTACGGGTGTTCTGGTGCTTGTGAATCTGAGGACATTGGAAGTGAAGACGAGGACGTTCGCTACTGCCAAGTAAATTATAATCAGTATGTTGTACATTATTCGTTCCATTGCATCGCCGACGGTATCCAATATGCTCTGCCATTGTACTCGTCCTGCTCATCTATCCAGCATAGACCATCCCGGGTCAGCATGTTCTCCAAGGCTGCTGTGGCGCGTCCTCTTGTCCATCCTTTGCGCGTCATCAGGTCGTAGTCAACTATCCGACCCCCTAGTGCAGTCGCTATTGAGAGGACAACAGTCTGGTCGTCGTCCAGCTCCTTGACCACACTCCGTACCATCGTCTTTCCGCCAATCTCGACCACTTGGTAACCAGCGCCGAGAGGCTGCAGCGTCTTGATACTGCGTATGACATCGTCCTCGTCAATAACGCCGCCGCCGCCGCCGCGCAGCTTACTGACGAGTCGCACGAGCTCGCCCATCTCAATCATGCCGCCGTTGCGCTCGCGCGTGCTCACGCAAACGTCGACGATCTGCACGCCCAGCTCGTACTGCCAGTCGCCTAGACCGAGCATCTCCGCCCACCAGCCACCCTTTCGCGGCCCGGCCAGGGGATCAACGCCGATAGAGGCGCACATCTGCTGGAACGCATGGCGGAAGGCGGGGTCGCGCCGGATGGAATCGCGGTGCGCAGAGGCAAAGTTCAAGAGGGCCGCGCGGAACTGCGTGAGCTGGTTCTGGAGGTGCTCGACCTGAGTCTTGGAGAGCGCGTTCGAAAGTTCGGCGAATTGCTTGCGCGACTGCTCGTGTCGGTCGAAGGCGGCGAGACCGACGCCCCGTCGGTGCATTGTGAACTACTTTACAATGATGATGATGGCGGCAAGAGAAAGAGCGGCTGATTTCACGTGCGGCGCGAGGTAATTGCCTCCGGCTGCCAACACGCTCCCTTCTCATTTACCAACGCCCACCTCTGCCGCCCAGGCCCTCGCGGCGACCACTGCCATGTCCTCCAACGAGCTCATTGACGCCCAGTTTGACCGCGCTGTCGAGATTGTTCAAGGCCTTCCCAAGACCGGCCCCATCCAGACCGACTATGAGGAAAAGCTGACGATGTACAGGTGCGCGGTCTACATTTCGTTCCATTAATGCAACACTAATCTTCGTTTAGCTTGTACAAACAAGGTGACTAGTGGACTTGGCAGGCTCAGGAAGCCTCTCACCGTCGATAGCTACCAGCGGAAATGTCAAATCTCCACGGCCAGGGATATGGGATATGCTCGGACGAGCAAAGTGGTCAGCTCGACTCATCCGACAATGATAGCCGAATCTCACTCTGTCAAAGGGATGCCTGGGCCAAGCACAAGGACATATCTTCCTACGAGGCTAAATGGCTATACGTTGACGCTCTCATGAAGGTGGCTCTCTACAGCACGTAACGCGGCATCTTTCAATATTGACAAGTACGCTTCTAGGTCTTGCGTAAGTATTCGGACAAGACTATGGCCAAGAACTTGGTGCAGGAACTCGAGTCTTATGGCGGAGATCCTGACAACCTGGTCATGAGCGGTAAAGCGCCTCTTTGAACTCTATTGATACATACTCTCATATTCACCAGGCACCATATCACACGGCTCTGATTCCTCTGGCTCGACTGACTCTGAAGACGAAGACGATGTGCCTCGCTCTACTAACCCTTACCTCCACCCACCTCAGAATGTACATCGACAGGCAGACTCGGGTACGGAGGACGACAGTGGGGAAGATGAGGCTCGCGAGCTCCCCAATGTCCGACACGAATCAGACTTGCTACTTGCCAATCGCCCTGGTTCATCTTTATCCTCGCATCGTTACCGCACACCCATGACAGGTTCCATTGCCATGTCCCCACAGGTAACAGGAGTTCCCGCTACGCAGCCTCAACCTGGGTTTGAAACCCCTTCGGCATTCGGGGACCCAGCTGCTACTCCCGCCCCATCTTCACTCTACCCCGCTAGCCACTTCTCGCAATCAGAGCTAGCCAGCTCCCCGCCCGCTCCGCTATACCCTCTCCATACCCAATTCCGCGTCCAAGCTCAACCCGTGGTGTCGCAATTCGGGCCTTACGTCCCCATTGTGCGACCCGCCACGCGTCCAACTATAGAACGAGCCGTGGAGAACGTGCAGTCTCAGATCGCGGCACTCAACGAGCGCCTGGAATCGCTGGAAACGATCTACCTTCCCGACTCGCGCTCACATACCTCTCTGGGGCACAGCGGAGCGAGTGGGAACTGGCCAAGGCGACGGCCGGAAAGCCCTCAGTGGGACTTTGACGACCTTGGGATGTGGTCGCTGGTGCTCAATCCTATACAGAAGGGGATTGCGCAGCTGCGTGCGTTGTCAGAGCTTCTCGTCAAGAACGAGAATCGGTCGCCGTCTGCTATCATTCTGCGCCGACTGTTCCTTGACGCGTCGTTTTTGTTTTGTTGTTTGCTTTTTGTGAGAACGATCTGGAGGAAGAGCGGGGCGAGGAGGAGGGATGTCAGAGCTGCTTTGATTGTACTGTGGAGAGCGATATTGGGCACGAATGCAAGGGATAGGAATATGGTGGATCGAGGGATTTAGGTGATGTATGATTTATGTAGGTTGCTCTAGATATGAACGATGTGTTTTGTTCTTCTCTTGAATACAACAGTCTCACCTTCAATTCACGGCCGAGTCTGTTCTCCAAGGTAGTAGAATCTTTCAGTGCCAGTCTGCTTCTGGCGAATGTCTGCACTGCACTTCCAGTGGGTCAGGTTCTCTCCATTACTCGGATGACAGCTGGGAGGCGAGACACTTGAGGATATGTGACTATAATAGCACTGTGAGGACGACGAACACCTCGTCAATTCAGCAATTCGGATGGTGACATCAGCCTGGGACCGCTGAAGAAGTTAAACCTTGAGTATCCTTCATGTTCAGATTCAATTTCTGTAAGTCAACGGTCTGCTCGAAGAATCTCGGCGAGATGTCGTATCTACTCTCCATACTGATGGCAGCTTGGCGAGTATTGATGTATGTACTATGCTGTACAATGTAGTCACGCATCCTTCTGGATCTTCCGTTGCCACATGCCGAGCGCTTGGTTATGTTTACCGCCACGAGGCCAGGCTCGCGAGGATTCGCGCTGCTTACGGGTTCGGAACGCTGAACAGTCTATTTGACGAGAGCTATGAACGTCAATGTTGCAGTCAACAGTACTCACTTACTCGAAGCGCTCAGCGGTTGTGACTGGCGCGCATCAGGTTGTTGACCCAAGGCACAAACAGCAAACAAGTGCAAATTTCTTAAAGGAACTCTGCTCACCCACCCACGAGTGACGACGTCAAGCGGGCTCTGCACAACTCTCCGTCGCCTCGGCACACGTTCTCTTTCGCCAAAACTTTGAAGATGCCCGCCATGCTCTCTCAGCCAAGCATGCTCTCCCAGCCGTCGCCCACCCTCCTTTCTACCTTGCCTGCCCTCTACCTATACCCGCTCAATGACTCTTTCGTGCCCAAGCATATCGCTCTCTCAGCCCCCGGCCAGCGGGTAAAGATTGGGAGGCAAACCAACGCCAAGACGTCGCCCGGGGAACGTAATGGCTTCTTCGACTCGAAGGTTCTCAGCCGGGCGCATGCGGAAATATGGGAGGAGGGAGGAAAGGTCTGTCTCGTGCGCGCCGCGTAGGGATTTATTGACAGAGTTCTCTCCAGATATACATCAAAGACGTGAAGAGCAGCAACGGAACCTTCATAAACGGCGACCGACTCAGCCCGGAAGGTGTCGAGAGCGACCCGCATCCGCTCACCAGCGACGACATAGTTGTAAGCAATATTCGCGTGTATGCTCTTCAACTCTCGTTCATTATGTCTCGGACAGGAATTTGGTATCGACATTGTCGGCGAGGACAACAAGACTATCGTTCACCACAAAGTTGCCGCTCGCGTGGCTTGCATATTCACCGAGCAAGACGCCCTAATGGCCGCTCGATCCGAACAGCAACATATGCCCAACTCATCACCATTACACCAGTCATCTCTCGCGTCGTCTTCGAACGGTCAACCGAATATGTCATCCATGCAGAATCCCCCGAAGGCAACTCAGTTCCCCCCACGGTTGACTGGGATGGGCGGCATGGGTGGCTCCATGCGGCCCCCAGGCAAGAGCGGGCTCACCTTTGAACACATTCTCACGAGACTTCAAGGGGAACTGCAGAAAAGCCGCGACACTGGTGCTGAACTGGGTGCGTTGACGGGAGCAATGGGAGAGATTGGCGAGACTCTTGGCGGTGCCTTGCCACCGAATGTGCCCAATCCATCGTCACTGCAGCCAGTGCGACCACCACCGCCTGTTGAAGAAGAGCGGCCGGCCCCAGCTGAGGCAGACGACAAGGGCAAGAAGCCTGCCATTGCTGTCGATGAATTAACGGAGAAGCTGCAGGATCACGAGCAAAAGGTTGTTTCTTTACGGTATAGTACTACTTCTCTTGCTGATTGCTTCTCCAGGTCCGCATCCTTGAGGACAAGCTCAAGGAGCAGGAGGGCATGTGGAATGAAATACGTGGGATGCTTCTTGCTAAGCAGCGGGCAGAGGACGAGGAGCGGGAGTACCAGCAACAGCAACGCGAACGCGAGCGACATCACCATCACGAAAACGAATACGACGACGAGGATGACGATGCCCGGAGTATTGCGACTGTTACTGGTGCGCTGGACCCGGTAGACGAGGAGGAAGAGCCCGAAGAGGACTTTTCCCATCACGAGCGATCTTTGGTACACGAACAGGATAACGAACAAGAACATGAACCGGAGGAACGGAAACAGGAGCATGTCCGACCGCGTACACCAGAGCCGTCGCTTGCTCTGCAGTCGTCTGCGCCCGAGCCCGAGCCGACACCACAGCCGGATTACGGCTCCCTTATCGCCGAACTTACGGTCAAGGTCTCTCAGCTGACCGAGCAATTGGTCGAAAGTCGCGTGGTCATTCGTGGATTGGAGGAAAAGGTCGCGTCGCTGACTATGGCGCCGACGACTCCCCCGCCTGTTCCTAATACGGAATGGATGGAGAAATGGGAGGAGGTGGCACGACGCGTTGGCCGGGTTGAGGAGACGGTGAAAGAGGTCAAGGAGGCGGAGGAGGAGAAGAAGGTCGTCGAGGATGTTCTCCCTCCAAGTCCTCGTAGTCTCTCGAGCGACTCTTTGCGCCAGCGTCGACGTGGACGAAGTGCCAGCGTGCGCAGGAAGAGCATCGAGACGTTGACGGAATTGATAAAAAGCAACGGCGTGGCGAATGGCAACGTCGACTTGGTGGTGAAGAAGGAGAACGGAGTGGTCAAGGTCAAGGAGACTCGGCGGGGACTTCCGCCCTCAAAAGACGCGACGATGACTACGCTTGGGATCGTTATACTCAGCGTAGCAGCTGTCGCGGTGATTTGGAAGGTGAAAGAGTAGTGGTAGTGTTCCCTTCGATTTCTCATCCACTGGCATGGTTCATCATCCGTATTTATCTCTCTCACTATGTCATGCTATGCTACGCGTTACGCGTGGACGACTTTCTCTAGCTTTCTATATTCTTCTAATGCATGTGGCGGATTAGGACAGGGTGGTATTTCTATTCACTGCAGCTTGCGCCACACGACTGAGAGCGGAATGGCCCGGGCCGTAAGTTGGCACAGCCGCAAAGGCCGTGGGACGACTGTACAGTACAGGTCCGGCATGTCGGCATGCGGGTCACCGATTGGGCGATGTGACGGATTTTTCGCAGTGCAAAGCCCATATCGTCGACGCAATGGCCAAATCCAAGAAGTGTGTTGCTCTGCCGTCCTGCTGCTCGCTGGCCATGCTCAACGTCGCTTCTTAGCCACACCAACCACAACCAGAACAAGAAGGCTCACCGTAATGGAATCAAAAAGCCGGTTGCTGGTCGCACACGGTCATTGAAGGGTGTACGTCCCAGTCTCTCTCTTGAAATGCTCTTGATTGACAGTCTTTCTTAGGTCGACGCCAAGGTCTGTCTCGAATGAAATAGCATTGGAATCGCATACTCATCTACTCCAGTTCCGTCGCAACGCCCGCTTCGCTCTCGTTGGATCTGTGCGTCTCCACTCCTTCCAATCGCCCCAATTTCGCCTCATCTTCCTCGCAGAACCGAGCCCGCGCAGAGGCGAAAGCCGCAGCAGCATAATCCCTTCGCAGACTCTACCATACACATACCGATGTTGTCCGACCAGAGGGAGGCTGAGGCTTGGAGCCGCTCGCTCGACGTATTATGCATATATGCAGATGTTATGCCTTTCCCTCGCTATGAAAGATCAAAAAAGCTGCAAAAACATCAATCTCCTGCATGGCCGATCTTGATCTTGCGTTCCCCAAAGGTAGGACAGTGGGATAGCAATACGAGTTTGGCTATCCTATGCATACGGCAAACGATGACCCACCACTGGTCCGGACGCCGCGCAACTCAACGCTTGGTTTGGCCTATGCGTTTCGACGTGAAATGGTGGCACTGAGTTATTTTGTAAGTGGGGACGATTGCTATCGAGGTGCATTTGAACATAAGGGTGAAACTAAAGACCGAGATCAGCAGTCAACTCCGCGCCATCTCTCAGTTGACCTCCAATCTCCACCGGCGCGTGAGTCTTCGTGTAAACGCGCAAGCCAACCACGATGGCGTCGGCGTTCTCATCTGGTGGCGCGACAGATCCTCCGCCAGGGGGACTGTCATCATCTGAGATAGATCCGACAACAGAAAAGCTGTCGTCAGGGTCCTCATCGTCTGCGCCACTCTCACTGCCATCCGAGCCGTCTGTGCCCTTGGTCAAATCTGTGACATCGTTCTGCTGCTCCTTGTCAGTTTTCTTTTCATTTTCGGCAGTTCTCTTGGGGTCGTCATCTTCCACCTTCCCGGGCTTGTCCTCGAGGGACGTCTTTGTTCCTTCCTCCTCCTTGTCTTCTGGTTTCTCCTTGCTTTTGGTGGACTCCTCCTCGGCTTTTGCTTTGGCGGCCTCTTCTTCAGCTTTTGCTTTTGCGACCTCAGCCTCAGCTTTCGCTTTTGCTGCGATCTTATCCTTGAGCTGGGAAAGATCCTGACCGGCCAACACTTCAAAAGGCATGGGAAGGTGCTGCGACTGGGTCTTAGCGTCGAAGTCTATATTCGGTGAGTATGAACGTATCGCAGTCGCGTTTGTGGAACATACTCATTGCAATAGACTGGCTCTTCGCTCTCTCCGTGAGTGTGCGCGACAGATCACGGTTATCCCAGCTTTCTTTCCAGTAGTTTGGTGGACGAACATAAACCCGGTCCAACCGAACCTAGAAAGGCTACCATCAACAGAAAGACTCGAGCACTCGCGGGAGACGCACATGAACTACGTATTGTCCGGGCTCCAAGTCAAGCTCTACATTCACGCTTCTACCGAACAGCCGCGCCGACGCTGACTGGGCGAACACTTCCTTCTCTCCTTTCTTGAAGACGACAAACTCCAGAGAAAAGATTGACCGCCCGTTGATCTGTCTGTAGTATCGAGAGTCGACCTGCGAAAGGACAATAACAGCCGGAGTGGCTTCTGTAATGGAAAAGGTGACTTTTCACGGAGGTCCGTCAGTTCAGCCAGGAAGTCTGGGTATGGATGACACTTATTATACATGATACTTCTCCAAAGGTCCACGCCGATGGCAAAGGCCTGGAGACCACTCGCAACCATTGCGAAGACATCAACCAATGCGAATCGAACAACAATGTGCGATCAATGTGTTGCCAGCAGGCGAGGAAATCCTTGTCTAGCGTCAATGGAAAAATCAGCCCCAGCTCATCATCATCTCCTCTTAAAGACGTACATTCCATGACGAATTCTCCGTCGTCGCCAAAGACATGCCCCATCTCGGGTAAGATCTGGAGCCACTCTGGAGTCCACTCCTTGGAACCATCCGACCACGGACCGTTCCATTCCGACTGAGCCCATGGATTGCGCACCAGGACGAACTTCTTGCTTTTGACTTCGACGGCACGTAGGACAGAGTAGGCATGAGAGCCTTGAAGACCGTTCACAGTCATATTAGGCTCTCCGCTACGGGTGCTATCGAGCCCACGGAATGATACACCGAAGAGACGATCTTGGTTTGCCTTGAGGAGCTCGTCGTGCCAGAATTTCTCGGGATCCAGGATGTCCTGTGGGGTGCACTGTCAGTATGCGGCCTACGGAACGAGCTCTACTGACTACTCACGTCGGTAACAGTGCAGGTCGAAATACCGCTATGAATACCTGGTCAAACCTGAAGAGTTCGTGGCAGTTTTGATTTGGACAAACCCAGTCAGATCCTCGATGGCCTCTGATGCCTGTCCTCCGCACAAGGCGCCATAACTTCCGTGCAGTTTGGCGTATGCCTTCTCGATGAGAGGCACCCATGTCTCCCCTTCCGTCCCGGACGTAGCGAAGTACAGAGACTTTCTTCCTTTCCGCGCCGATTCGTTATATCTCTTCTTGTCATTATGGTATAGAGCACGCTCTGCCGCGTTGAGCTCCTCGAACTTGGGAATCGAGAGATAGAGCAAGCTATTGGGATGGAATTAGGAGAGTGGCAAGACAAACACATATGGACCCACTCATCGATGATCACGGTCACCCAACGCGAATCACGGAAGAAGATGAATCCATAAACGCCCACTTTCTCGTCCCTCTGTAGGATCGGTGAGTGATGTTATATGACGGATATGTGTGAAATGTGTGTGCGACTCACGGCCACGCAGAACTTCTCGACTAGACCCTCTGCCGTTGACATCGTGGCCAACGCAGAAACGAACCAGCAGTCTCCGATGCTGCCTTGCACGATATCATTGGAGCTGGCGCCGTCCACGAAGAAACGAGGATTGTCGAAGATGTCGGTGACGCGTTTCACGTCGGAAGGATCGTATGCCTCGTCTGAGGGCGCCTCCAGACCATGAAGGCAGCGATCCCTGTCGTTGAATAGGTCGAACTCGACGTCTCTGTGGACGAATGACGCGTCAGATCTGTGGTCGTTCCCAGACTCGCAAAACAGATACCTGAATTTGCGATTCCTGGCGCGGCAATCCTTAGAGATTCGCTCGACCTTTTCTTTGCATTCCTGCAATGCCTGTTCGAGGTCGCCAGTGACAAGACGACCAGCCTTCTCTGGCTGTTGAACGAAGGATACTTGGGTCGCCTTCTTCTGCTTGCGTTGTGTACGTCTTGAGGGGACCATCTTGTTACAGTTGCAAGACACTAGAATGGTCTATATAACACTGACAGGTATTCAAAGTGATGCAATCGGTCATGGGTGGCAGTGATACATTAAGAGCTTTGCCTGTATCAGTATGGGCGCTGGGCGCTGATGCAAGGTGCTATTAGTATCTCCACAGGCGTCTAACTCGCTGCCTTTAGGTCGAGAGCCACTTTGAGACGCATCACAGCAGTAGCGATTTATTGGAACAAGGCAAAATCAGTGTAGATGCGGCAGATCCGTGAAAATTTTGGCAGTGAGAGCTCTTAGGGTACCATCTTTTGTGCCGCGCGTCAAATCTGAACAGCGACATCATCGCTTCAGCAATGAGTTCCTAATTCTCAGCTCTGGGCCAGGACCAGGGCATGTCATGTCCTTCTATCGATTATCTGGCTCCATCAGACTCCAGAGAAAGTTCAAAGCGTCCTGGAGCTCGTCCTGAAACCTGCGAGGTCGCAAAGATTGATGAGTATTCTAGATCAAAGTGTCAGCTTTGATCTGAGGCTGCCTACGGGAGACTAAGTAATGAAAGTCGCATCATGACTGCGCGCCGATGAGCCAAGAATACCTTTCAGGCGTGACTAGGGCGCCGACACTGCAGTGCTTAGGCATTTGGTACGATAGCACTCGTGTCCTGATAAGATCAAAACATTCACCTCGAGAGCCAAGTTTCAAGAGCTCTTCACCCTTAGCCAAATTTCCACCGAACAAGGTCGCCGAACCGAGGCTGTGTAGCGGGAACTGTCAGAAATAGCCGCCACGTTATCTCGAGATGCCACTGCGTACTCGGGGACTGGAGGAGGTGTGTAAGGCGTCGGCCATGCTGACTGTAGTGAGCCCGACGAAGCCCACCGCGCAGACCCGTCGATTCTCGATGAGTCACGGTAATCTTCCTGAGACTTCCTCACCCTCATCGATTAGCCTCCGTAGCCCTGAACGAGCAGGAGAGGCAAGCGTGAGAGCATCTATCCGGTAACTCGTCTAGCCGACACCCGCCGATCGTCCATCTGCAACTTGGCTTCCTACTTCCACGTACAATTCCACGTCTTTGAGCAGATTGACAATGGCGGCTAGAACCTCCACTAAGCTGTCAATAACACATACCTCCGAGGCGAATTGTGTTTTGGTTGGCATCCTGGAACAGTTGTCCCCGGACCAGCCCACTCGCGGCCGTAAGATTGCTCTGGTACGTACGCGAGCTTGATTTGTGCGCCGCATATCTGGACTCTACGTCACGAACATGACTGGCTTTTCGTACAGATTTTGCATGGCGCTGCAGGGTTCGTCCGCCGTCCGACGACAGGGAGATGCTGTTACTCATAACGACATCTTAGGCACAAGGACTACCTATTCCAAAAGCGCTTCGCTCTCCGTTTACCTCTGGATTCGTTCCGGTTCGACTTTCGGTAGATATCATCTGGCTTTCCATTTACCGAAAAGCTAATCGACTGCTGCCCAGCGGTTGTCACGAGTCGTCTGGAGTTTGGCGACAAGGTGGTCTTGATGACGATGTGGAGGACATCAGTGTCGTTACTCACTATCTCCAAAGCAAGTTTGGGTACGAAGTAGACCTTGTTGTGGGGCACTCCCGTGGATCCGTAGTTGCCATGCGGTGGCTTTGTACATCCCCGGACGCGCAAAAGGTCTCCGCTTTCATCAATGCTTCAGGCCGTTATCGTATGGAGGTCGGTAGTATTCCAAGATTCACATTGATGCAAGACTCACATTGAGAGTACTCTAGAAAATATACGGCGAGTGTCCCCGCATCCACCAGCTTGTACTGTCTCAAACATGTAACAGATTCCAAGCTATACGTAGACCATCTAGACGCTTTGACGAAAGACAAATGCGCTGTCTGGCGGCCGACAGTGGCGAGAAAGGTCATCTCCGTGAACCTATATCCTGAGGATTTCAAGAAATTCTCGCAGATTGATACATCTCTGGTGTGGGATACGTTTCCCCAGAAGACAGATGTACTCACGCTCCACGGACTCTCGGACACGGTCGTCCCGCCGTAAAACTCTATTCCAATCTTGTGCGCAGCTCGACTGACACAATAATGTAGATACGATGCCATCATCTATTCAAGGGCTCTCAGTAACCGTCGACCTGGAACCCATTCATTGAATCTCATGGAAGATACTGATCACAATTTCTCGGGACGCCAAGATGAAGTTGTCAACGTGATTCTGGAATGGTGGAATGCTCACCTGCGCAAGGAACTCGTCACAGGTCTTTGGACAGGCGCGATTGATGCTCGCGGTAGATTATAGCGGTTCTGTCTGTTAGCCCTCAACATACAAATCATGCTGCGAGCATAATGATCTGCCATCTACCCGTCTGCGTATGACACGTCGCGTCTTGTTAGTATCATGGCGTGAATCATGAAATGTACCGACTGACGCTTGGTTAGGTACGTCTGCCATTACGCAATGACAGTGTATAGGTACACTTCTCCGTCAAAACACCACGGAAGACTAGCCACAGCATAGGGACCTACATTCAAAAGCTATCGTGGCCGAAGTACCTGAGTACCTGGAAGATCCGCACTGATAATTTCCGGATGTCGATATACGTCGAGTCACAGACGACTGGGTACACCGCTCGCAAGGATGACCGGACGCGTATTGCGCGTGTTCTCAGATCTAACGTGAGTGCCCAAAACTTCCATTGAAATCTTGGCTGACTATAAATACGTATAGACTACCTGTAAGTAGATTACCGAAATAAGCGTTATGTTGTAAGTAATTCTAAAGTCCGTGGAGTATGCTAAATCTCAGGCAGGCCATCTAGCTTTCGGCGGTTCAGGTTCCCCTGTATTAATTAACGCCCTGCTTCTCCATCAAGATCAAATCAAAAATACATCGATGCCTCCATCCGCCCAACGGCCGCGAGGGAGCAAGCCCGTCGCGTTGACGGTGTCGAGTGGAAGCGCATTAGGTGATAGGGTAGGTTATGTGGCAATGATGCCATGATGCTGACCTAGTCCAGTTACGGACTAGGCGGTGGCGTCGGAGGAGGAGGAGGGACAGTTGGACGCGCTCAGAAGAACACGGGACTGGTTTGTGATGCGCCACCTTTCACGGTGGTCGTGGATCCCTGTCCGGAGGGCTTGTTGGAACCGTTGCTGCCGCCGCTCATCGTGTTGGATAATAGGATGGGGTGTGTAGAGGTGGTAATGAGGAGGGCGGTAGTGGTAATGGCTCCCAAGTGGTGGGCGGATATAAAGGCAAGCTTAAGAATCTGGAGGATCGACGAATGGACGATGACGCTTATATAGGGCTTAAGGCAACTCCCGCGAGGGCCATAAGCGCGACCGGTGACACTTTTGGGACGAGCGTGATAGGGCCTTACACCCATTCAGTGATCCCTCGATGCCCAAGTTTGAAAATTTATAAGACTTGATACAACGAGTCAACGCCCGTCTCGTTTCACAGGTCTCGGCAGGGATGCGGCCATTCCTGTCTGGGCAATCAACACTGCAAAGCTGTTTGTTCCTGACCTTTTACCAGGATTTCTCTATCGGCCCACAGCCTCACTCTCCCTTCGTGTAAGACGCGATCTGGATGACCGCCCAAAACAGGATGCGGATGCACTCCTTCGCGGGCCTGCCGGTTTTTGGATGTTGCGTTGCAGGCCTATCTCCCGCACTCAGCGCTAAGCATCCTCCACTCAACACGGAATGGCACCGCGTTGTCGCTGCTTACTGTGCTCCTTAGTAAGTAGCCTGCAATGTTCTTTCTAAGGATTACGACGATTCACGAGTCACTCATCAAGAACTTGATCCAAAACGCTCTCTCGTAAATGCACGCTTCCGGGATGCGTGTCATCTGCAAGATTGTAGAGACCGGTCTGAACTTGGAAGTGCACTTGGCCCATAGCATGTTTTTGCCATATGCAACGCATCAAAAGGTGACGTCTGACGTTTCATTGAACATTCCAAATGTGTAAATTCTCTACATTCATCTGCATTCTCGAGGCTACAAGCGATGGACAGCCTAGAGCTGGGTCTGTCAAGATTCCACGGCAGCACATCTGATCCTACTGGTGTACGTGTGAGAAATACATCAAGGACCCCAATATTTCGACGACGTTACAGATTCATGGTGCTGTCGATAATTACTGTCAGAACAATTGTTATCGTCCCGCTTAATACCAACAGACCTCGACAGGACCTCGAATGACAAGCGATAACGCGTTACCATGATATCAAGATCATTTGTGATTGTGTCGGTAGAGTTCGTCCTCCGCGTTTGTGCAACTGTAGTCATACCACATCGTCTACGAGCTGTGGGCGCAGATTGGTGCGTTATTTGAGCGGACATAGCGGCGTAGAACGTGGCGTGGCTGTGCCTGCGGAGTTCGTCAGTCCGTCTTCAAGCTTCAAATTTCATATGTTCATCAGAAGAGTTCGCAAGGTTGCACGGATCGCGAAAACCACAGAATCTTGAACAGCCGCAAAGCGCAGCTGAATTGTCTGCAGATCCTGGTGGACAATCATGATACAATTACGACAAGTAGCGACGAATTTAACTAATGTTAAGGGCCAACGGATTGCCTCCTCAGCGCTCAGCAACCAGGCAGCGACGAGTGTCGAGTGGCGCCCTCCATGACACCACCATTCCGGGAACCATGGACCAATTACGTGAACATATGCGTCCACTGGCAATGATTCTGAATTACACCTTCGCCTTCCTGATTTCACCAGTCCGCTCCGGATCGGAGGCATGTTCTGTCCAAAAGATTTACCTGGCATAAGACTGGCATAAGAGAGTCGGAGTCAAGAGACGCGACGAGCTATTCTGATCCGCGAAGATCAACACGAAGTAAACCTAGAGGATAGCTTGGAGTAGTCTTTCAGTCTGGTTTGAAAATCACCCGACGTCTTTTGAGCCTGCTTGACTTGCTGTCGTCGTAAGTGCTATTACTGTCCTCTATCACCCAGTATGCTGTACTATGTATGTAGTATGAAGCTTGACCTGGTTTGACGCCACTTTGACGCCGCCAGGACGCCGCGCAGAAAAGCGCGTGCTATCGACGCATACCTGACGCGTATGACCTGGCGCGTGCCTGGCGCCATGTACCATAGACTTTCCTCCCGGTCCGCCGGATCAGAATTCAGATGTGTGCTACGAAGACCCGCCCTGGTCAACTTTCTTTCCGTTCTACCTCCACAGTCTGAGTAGAACGACTCGGACGTCTTCTTGATGTCGTTCATCTTCTTGCTTCTCGCAGTGTCTTCTTGCGGTCTCCAGCAGTCACTTGCAGCATCTGCTACTGCTGCTGACTGGCAAAAACTTTCCGCCTCCCTTCTCGGCCGTCTTCACCCTGTCGTACCACTAGCCAGTCCATGCTTTCCGCTGCTGGAAGGTCGAAACGCTACCGTCAACGTGACAGCATGTGCTGCAGTACAGTCCGGGTACACGCTGCCGGCATTCAGGGCGCCTCACTTCAGTGCGTTCATGCAAGTAGGCATCATAGATTGAATGTGATCTACACTCGAAACTCATTCATCAATGATTAGCCTCAATGGGAGACCTGTCAAAGAACAGAACAGAAGTGCCTCCTCAATCCTGCGTCGCCAACGGACCCATTGGCGTGGACTGGCGTGAACTGCCAACAAGGTAGCCTGCCCGAGTATTATGTGCGTGCGGCAAATACGCCGACGAGCGACGTATCTGACAGAAACTCGAAGATCGACGTGGCGGGCCCAGAAGATATCAAAGCGGCTTTCAAATTCTCGGCCAAGACAGGCGTTCCTTTGTCCATCAAGAATTCCGGCCATGACTATAAAGGTCGGTCTAGCGGAAAGGGCACACTTGGCGTCTGGGTATGTACGCTTGTGTTTCCTCCTCATAGTTCTCACTATGTTTGTAGGTTCATAATCTGGATTCCGTGTGTCCTGATCTCTTTACCTGTGTGCCATCTGACACAACCCGTTACTCAGCTATCGTATGCGGAGAATTGGGTACCAGAAGGTGGCACCAAATCATATGCCAGGACTGTGACCATGGGCGTAAGATTGCAATTGACTGTTCCCTGATTTTGTGTTTTGAATCGTCCCCTGTAGACTGGTTGTAGCTTCCAGGCAGTCTATGCCTTCGCCGACGCAAACAATGCAACCATCATCGGCGGATATCACCAGACAGTATCCGCAAGTGGCGGTTGGGTAATGGTCAATTGTTTTCTCCAACTCGGTATAGCGCTTCTCTCAACTTTTCGTCAGGGTGGTGGACATAGCGTCTTAAGTCCAGTGTATGGCCTAGGCGTCGACAGAGTGGTGTGTTGATGCCCCCATGTATTGGACACCACTTCATTCATTTGCATTAGCTCCAGTTCAAGATCGTCACCCCGGATGGCGTGTATAGGACTGCCAATGCGTACAAAAACAAAGACTTATTTTGGGCTCTCCGCGGAGGTGGCGGCTCGACATTTGGTGTGGTTCTGGAATCAACCATGCTGGCTGAGCCGCGGTTTCCACTTCAAGTGTAGATATCAATTTTCTTGCGGTACATGACGATTATAATGTTCCGGCAGGGCTTCTATATCCTTTCCTGGGACAGCCACAACCGCCCCAGAGTTCTTGAGATTGATCGTCGACCAGACATACAAGTGGGGAACCGAAGGGTGGGGAGGACATATGAATGTAGGTGCCGATAACTCATTTCCGCCTTGATCACTTTAATCCATATATTCAGCCAAGCGGTCTCATCAATGTCACGCCGCTTTTGACACTGGACGAAGCAAAAGCATCTGTTCAGCCTATCTCTGACTACGCCTTGGCGCACAATGGCTCGGTTGTCGTCGAAACACTTCCCTCATGGCAGGCTTTCTTTGCAAAATACATCTTGAGTGCTCAAGCGGGAGTCGGAGTCGAGAACACCCTCTTCAGTCGTCTCATGCCTTCCGAACTATTCAAAACCGAGGTAGGCAAGGCGCAGGTCACCGATGTGCTTGTGAACATGGTGCAGCAGTACGGCGCCAACCCGTACATTGTCGTCGGCACTCCTTTCTTGTTCGAAGCGGCCGATAACGCGACAAGCGTGACTCCGGCTTGGAGGAGTGCATTATGGCAGGTGAGTTGGCCTCCTCTTCGACGAGCTGTAGCGTTGAACGTTTCTGCAAGATTGGGGGTCATACTAGCTGGACCTACAATTCTACGATCCCTCAGATGAGGAAAGAATACCAGGTCGCCCACAACATCACTCAAATGATGAAGGCCATTTCACCTGATTCAGGCGCTTATGTGGTTAGTCTTGTCAGTCCATCTTTGACAGTCGAAGTCTCAACAACGGACAGAACGAGGGTGATGTCTATGAATCAGACCATGAAGGTACGCTTCGCCGACGAATGGTCGATTCATCTGTCTGAACCAGTGTCAGCTTCTTTCTGGGGTCCTAACTATCCGGCTCTCCTTGCACTCAAGAAGAAATAGTGCGTGGAGATACTCGAAGCTCATTCGAATTCTCACCATTTTCTCAGCGATCCTCAATCGCTCCTCGAGTGTTGGCATTGCGGTAACTGATCTCCGTACATGTCCCAGTCCTCACTCACGTACTTCTAGTTGGATGGAAGGGAGCCAACGATCCACGTTATGCTTGCTACCTATAATGGTAGTCGTCTCCCGGAGCTAGGGTTAGTAAGTAGTTGAAGTCTGCAGATAAAAGGCATGTCGAGATGCTGGAAAGCTTTCGTTGCCAGTTATTCTCAGGGAAATTATAACCTCCTTTTGAGAGGCTGATGACATGACTTCAGCCGAATAGCAAGACCAATCTTTCCTTTTGCCTTGAAGCCTTGTGGGGCCCAAGGCCTGGTGTGAAACATCCATAGGCTCATAGTATCGCCTCGAATTGTCATGAATAGAGGTGAGTTGTTTGTTCCCAAGGTCCTACGCAGAATCCTACCTCTTGGGCGACGGTGACCGGGGCCACCAGGGGCCCGGGGGCACAGTGCGGGTCGGCGACCATACGGAAAGAATACAACACAGCAACCACGCATTGAGGCCACGTATGTTACTCGGCATTGGCCCTGGGACTGTTGCATGGGAGGGCGACTGGTAAGTAGGCGACTCGGCGACTTGAAGTGTGGTAATTGATCACCTCTGACCGACTAGGCGCCGACCGGCGCAACACGAGTACGACCATACTCACAGGGCTTTGTCTATATAGATTCGAGTCTGCCGTACATGCGTCCGATTGATGAAGTTTGAACATGCGAGCGATTCGTTATTCTGTCTGCAGCTTCTTGGCATGCCAAATTGCCTCGTGCCCTGGTCGACATAGACTGTCTGTCAGTGCTCGTATGCAATTAAATCACAATGAGTAGGCCTGAGACTCAAGCCAACCCGCCGCCGCTGTGAGGTATTTTTGTTCACTGACGAGAAGCCTTGTTTTCGGCTGACCCGAAGGAGGTGCGATCGAACTCGATGTTGCGCCTGGAGCGCCGAGTTCGAGGACTCAATGTGCAACGATCACATTTTCCCACATGTTGACGCGCCTGACGGCAATTTTGGGAATTGAATCTATGTAAGTGAATACGCTGAAGACGCGTGCCTTACAATACGATCCTAGTGTATTGGTCGTACCCCAGAATTTTGACACTCCGGCGGTCGTCCGGCGGTTTACAACTACAAGCTCCTTGGGTACAAAGAAAGTTACTGTAGCCAACCAGTACAAAGATATCAATAGTAGAACTGCAAGATCAGGACTCAGACCGACCCAGGAAACGTCGGTCGTGACTGCACCCGCGAATTTTGAGTACTGAGCTATGTAGAAGCAGGTACTAAGCAGGTGCGTACGACATCACAATGATGCGATGCGATCACGATGGGTTTTGCCGGTCTGCTTATAAGAACAACTGGAAAAAGAGCCCGGATCTTCGTTGTCTCCTATGTCTTGACCCCACCGACACCATCTCGCAGACTAGATGGCTCATTGGGTCCAGCCCAGCCTTACAACCAATCGAAGTAGTCTCATCTATCTTTTGGATAGCTCTCCATTGACCCTGTCGATCGCAGTTGTCACGACCATATTATTGACGTTCGCTCAACTGTTGACCGTTGTTCGTCTCTGGGTCCGTGTGCGTACCAAGCGATTCTGGCTGGACGATGCATGTAAGAGGTCGCATTTGACTAATCGAAGAGACCCTCATCTGGACCGAAAGGGGTCATCGTCGCGTTGATCTGTTCTGTTCTGCTTCTTGTGGACATGTGGATCAGGACGGACATGTCGGCGAGCCGGTCTTCCAGAATCAACGCTTACTGGTAAGTCTCATTGAGCGGTGTCAAATGAGCGGAGTCGAAGACCTTTTTGCACAGGATGGTCTCCCTCAACTTCACGAACACTCTATGGTGCGCAGTCAAATGACCTTAGTCGAAGAGAGGCTGACCGTCTGGACCTGGATATAGGTCCTCTCGGATGAGTATCATTTTCGCTGTCATCCGTTTAGTCCCACCGCAAATGCGCCTCAGACAAGTAATTACTTTGTTGAGCTTCCATTCGACTCCTAGTAACGAGAACGACGCAGATTACCAACTTCTCTGCTATCCTCTTCGGACTGATGTGGGTGGGATTGCTCATCCAGAAGGTTTATATCTGCGCTTCCGACAAATACTGGTATCATCTGCCAAAGCCGCAGTGTCACCTAGGTAGCGGCATTGCAACAATGGAGCTTACCAGTGCGTAAACCACAGGCTCAAGATTTCGAATATTTAAGATTCTCCAGCCGACGCTGTGGCAGATGTGTTGCTGGCAGCCTTGCCAATCTACCTGCTTCGCGACATGACTTTCCTGAGAAATCAGCGCAAGTGAGTGGTCAACAGTGCTGCCGCGAATTGACCTAACTTGTCTTAGGATGTTATTTGCCATTTTCTCGTCCAGTCTTTTGATCAGTTTGACATCCGTCGTTCACGCGGTGTTCATGCTCGGACCATCTGGTTTGATGGAGGCTATCAGTGCTCAAGCAGAGGTGAGACTTTGAGAGCTTGTATCTATCTCAATCTGACGGACCACCGGTAGGCAGCCACAGCGATGATGGTAGCCAGCCTGGCTGTCGTTGCGACCGGGGTCTATCGCCTCATCAGAAAAGGAGGAGACTTCGACGAGCGGCCGTATACTTACAATCTGGAGGCGACGACTGGTGGTGGCATCCGCCTTCATCGTACACACCGAAAAAACGAAGCGGTTGACACGAGCAACAGCATAGAGTTCGCACACATGGCACATGGATCAGGGGACACTGGTACATCTGCTGCTTCAGAGGCCTCCCTCTCAGTCGACAAGCCCATCAAGATGTATCTCCCAGACGTACAGTAAACTCACGAGTGCAGTAGAGATGATACACGACCGCATAGTAGTGTGGAAATCTCGAAGCCACCAGAAATATGATGATTGTCGCGAAACCGCCTGAACCAGTGATCAGTGCTGTACTCATCGAGCTGAGAAGGAGACAGAGGCACGTTGAGGTCTCACTTGCTCGTCGCTGTGCCATCAGTTCCGTCCGAGAGCGAAAACAATAATCTCTCAACGCAGTAGTACCCTACCTCATGAGCCTCTGACACTTGTAATCTGGCTTTTCAGTGTTGAAGTATCGATTTGATGAAGTGTTCGCATAACCGGGCAGCTGGTTTCCAAGTCATGCTCGTAGAATGCGGAGCATCCAGACAATGACATTGGCATTGAAGAGGTCACGCGGAGACATACCTGTACTCGAGACTCGAGTCGACTACATACAAGAAAAGTCCATGCATACGTCGTACTGTGTAAGAGAGGTCGCCCTCCGCATGATGGACACCTCCCACAAGATTATCGACTAGCGGAGCATCCAGTGTCGATCGTTACGCCACAGCATAAGCCCGACGTGATTCCAGGTGTGGTCTTGCCCGCCCAATCCCGACCAAAAGATCTCAATCGGTCTTGACCTTTTCCTCCCCGCCAAACGGCACAACCACAAACTTGCGCGTCATCAGATTGAAAATCGTCCCGAACACGAACGCGATCAACGAGCAGCTGAAGATGATCACGTTGTAAGGCATGCTGAAGTCCGGCGTCGCAAGGTCGACGAGCAGCGGTGGTGTGTATATGCGTTTTCCAAAGTGACCGTCTGAGTCGATTGGAATGAGAACGGCAGGCGGGAGGTCCCAGCCGCGCTGCGCGTCCGGTGGATGCTCGGTGTATCGCAGAAAAGCTTTCGTGACGTCGAGTGTCAGTTGTACGATACTGCTTGCTGGGAGTGTCAGGACGGTCTGGAATGTAGCCGGCTTCGCGTGGGGTATTGGGGGGACGTAGGTCGTGTTTGAGAGCAGAGTATCTACAAGATGGTTTGAGTTCGTGAATCGGACTTGGTGAGCACAAGATGAGCCTACCATCCAAACTACCGTTGACGCAGATTCGCATGGTGTGTATGTAAAACTGTACGATCCAAGGCATAGTTTCTAGGAAGAGGACTTGTACTGACGAAGGTAGGTGATTTGTCAAGACTAGGGACATTTGGCCTCGATCTTGACTTGCACCGTGAAGAGTACGTCGAACAGAGAATGGCATCGGATGGACGTCAGGCGGCTTCAAGGCTAGGAAACAGTCAGGTTATTGAAGTCTGTAGTGAAAACCCTTTACAATATTCGAAGAGGTTCCCCCATTTGAGTCTAACATCAAGAGGTTCGGAGACTACGACTGCTTTCAGCGACATGAACTGAACTGGGCGAACAAGTTCTTACTGTTGCTGAGGTCGTATAAAGCTGAGCCCCCTTCAATGAGAGGCGGTTCTGGCTTGATGGTGTACATTGCGTTGGTGGGTAAGGTCACGTTGACAATACTGGAGCGCGCGACTGGACAGCTTCTTTGAATCTGACGGTCAAACAGGGAACGGAAAGACCAGTCTGCAATGTGTTGATGAGTAGCATGAGAGAGTCAGCAAGGTCGACCTGCCTTGCTTCTTGGAATTTGAGATCCTCAGGGGATCAGAGACAGACTGGAAAGACATGCGAACTTGTACACCAGCTTCCTCGATCCAAAGAACGTGCAGTCCCATCCCATGCCAATTAGCATCGAACAGACGATGGGGATTCAGCAAAGACGCGACTCCAGAGAGAGATTTGCAAGGAAGAAGTTTCAGGAAAGGCGTCAAGTTCTCGGTACAGACGTGTTCTGATGCCAGTGACGCATGTCGAAGGTGGTGATTTACACCCCAGTCAGGTAGGTCGCCTTCAGGCGCAAAGGGGAGGAGAGGTGATGTGGTACGCTGTTCGTCAAGCGAGCCAAGGGATGCACAGAACAAACCAGCTAATGCATTGCGCAGGCCCTGCCAACGATCATCGATGCTGGACCATATTGAGGGCAAGCTTAGCTGGACAGAGTGGAGAGACGTACGTGGTCGGTGCACCGTCAGCCATCCATGCCCATAGCTCGGCGCCAGTCCCTGCGTCGGGCTCTCTCGGGTATCCCCAGGTGTCGTAGTTCCACTTTCCAGCGTTCAGCGTGAGATGCAGCTCGGTGACCGCGTATTGCCGTAGAATTTGACCCAACGAGAGCGGAAACAGGGTGTAATGCTGGGCTACGACAACGTCAGAGAGGCGGGCGCACAGCTGCACTCGCGCACGCACATTCGTCTTTGTCCGATGCTAATGTGCGCGGGTCTCTTGGTGTCGCGTCGTTGAGCACGGTCGTGAATGTAAATGTTGTTGCTACTCGTCCGTCGGGCAGGGTTCGGAGCGAGACATTTTCCGCAAATGCCTCCTTCTCCGTGTGCTGGGCGGAGGCGGCGACAGCGAGCAGCAGGCAGGCCGCCCGCCAGACGTTCCACCGTTTGCCGACGGTGTGCATGTGGCGGGAGATTCGAGAAGTCAAATGCGATCGACGTCACGTTCTCTCGCTTTACTTTACCCCATCATGAACACTGTAGGCGCACGCACTCTCACTTGCATCCGCCACATTAACGCGTCAATTATCAGAACTAGTCCGCTCGGATATCATGACCAGCGTAACAGAGACATTGGCGTCGGCCAACAGTCTGCTTGCATACCACGCTTCGCTCCTCGATGGCCTCCGCTCTTCGCAGCGAGAACATCGCCGCCAGATTCAGCAGTATCTATCGGCCTCTGAATCCAGGTCTATCCTTGACCTGCCTTTATTGCCGCCACCGCCCTCACCGTCCCCGCCGCCCTCCCCTGTTCTCCAGCCTATGATCCCTTCCAAACATCCGCAACGCCAGAATCTACCCCCAGCCAAACTTGCTAGAGCAGCCCGGTACAAGAACTACGTCCCCGAAGAGGAGACCATACGCAATGACTACTCCCAGCGCTATGTCGACGGCGGCGACTGGCCTCAGAACTGGGTCATCGGCGCAGAGCCTGAGCATCGTTTTGAAGAGTATGTGAATACTTTGCTGACTCAGTCTTCAACTCAAGCTACATTAGATACCCAAAACAGCACCGATTGCTATCTCTCAAGAAACAGTCCGTTCACGAAAATTCTCTGCCCCCAACATACCTATCCTTCTCCTCGTTAACATCCCTTCAACCGTCCAAATTCGACGTTATCCTCCTTGACCCACCATTCTCGTCCTCCTTCACTTGGAACCACCTACAGGATTTACCAATACCGTCACTAGCCGCTGACCCGAGTTTTGTTTTTCTCTGGGTCGGCAGTGGTGCAGGGGACGGCTTGGAACGCGGCCGAGAAGTTCTTGCAAAGTGGGGGTACAGACGTTGTGAAGACGTTGTCTGGGTCAAGACGAACAAGAACACAAACAAAGGCCCCGGGACCGATCCACCGACTACGTCCCTTCTAACACGAACGAAACAACACTGTCTGATTGGAATAAGGGGAACTGTGCGGCGATCAACTGACAGTTGGTTTGTCCATTGCAATGTCGGTGCGTACACGAGATAGTGTCGAGTGCCAAACGCGTCATGATTCCCATCATACCCTACAGACACCGACGTTATAATATGGGAAGGCGATCCGACAGATCCAACAAGGAAACCACCAGAAATGTACACCTTGATAGAGAACTTCTGTCTAGGAACTCGACGTCTTGAAATATTCGGAAAGCTCTCCTCCTCTCTTCGCCGTGGCTGGGTGACTGTTGTTGGTGGAGAATCTGTACCCGACGGTCCGATACATGTCGACGGCGAAGAGGGTGGCCAAGGAACGCTTTTCAATCGTGAAAGTTGGGACCGCAACATCAAGGAGATGGCCAGCGGGTCAAAGTGCGTCGTTCCCATGACACAAGATATCGACGCCCTTCGCCCAAAATCTCCCGTCCGAGGACAGAGCGCGCAGAACGGGGGTGGTGGAGGGGGTGGCAGCTCCGGGGGCGTGGCTCTATCCGGGAACGGTATGATCAACAACGGCATGAATATGGCACCGCGTTTTGCGAACAACGGTATGCGTAATCTAGGGGGAATGGACATGAACCCGATGGCTATGGGGATCAACGCTATGGGCATGGGCATGGGTATGGAGGGGATGATGAACGGGGCGTGGCCGGGCGTAATGGCTATGAACGGTATGGATCCCCAGGCGATGATGATGGCCGCCAGTGGTATGAACCCACAGATGATGGACCCCCAGTCGATGGCCATGAACGTGAATGGAAACATGATGATGGGCGGGCAAGGGGCGTTTGTGCCTATGATGAACGGGATGAATGGGATGAGCTGGAATGCCAGTGGGCAACAGTTTCCTATGGACAATGGGATGATGGGCGGCATGGGTATGGGCGGCCAATGGACCGGATATTAATGTTATCTTGTTTTCATGTATGTACTTCATGTTGTGCACTACTCATACAGCTTGGATCTTGGCCCAAGAAAGCCTCATTGGCGCAGACTCATTCGAGTCGACCGAAAAAAATAACTTCAGCCTACATACGTAAACTTGAATGAGTCCTGAGGCCTGAGGCCTGAGTCGTGTTCAGACTGCACAGTTGAAAGTTTAACAAGAGCAGGCACCGGCAAAGGCCGGACACTTACCTGTCCTGGCGACCTGCAGGCTGCTTGCGACTTCCTTCGCCTTAGTACCTAACCATGACCAGTCTGAGTAAAGTGCACTTGCTCCCACTGGCATCACAATCAATGACCCTTCATCTCTAGACTCAGCCTGTACTCTCTGCTCCGAGCGTGAACGACTCATTCGGCCCGTCAAGTCGCCTTCACCTTACCAGTCGTATCTTGGCCGTACGCTAGCCTTTGATCCTGGTACCGATTCCCTCAAAGATGGAGTCCGGTCTTATATCCGCGAAGTGAACACCGAGATATCACAGTTCGACAAGCAGATCACAACTCTGAAGCTCACCCTCGAGGCGCTAGAGGAAAGACGCGCAGACGAAGTCGCATACCGCAATGCGCACATGGCCCTTTTCCCTCCCATCTACACCCTACCACCCGAGGTTATGTTGGACATCCTCAAACTAGCATGTGATGTCCCATTCGACGTCTTCAAATCATCCAAAAGTGGTCCGTGGTTGTTGGGCAAGGTCTGTCATCAATGGAGGACGTTGGTATGGTCGACGCCATCCTTCTGGTGCTCGTTCACGACGAATCACACGTATTATCCTGGTATCTCAGACGAGCAAGTCCTTCTGCTTAAGGATGCCTTGGGCCGTTCTCAAGACATGCCTCTTTCCTTCAACGTGTATTCCTTCAACGTGTATTCCGCGATCAGCATGAAGGAGCCCGAGAGTAGAGCAGATCTTCTTGAAGCCATGGCAAGATGCTCCTCGCGTTGGGAGAACATTTCTATCAAGTTTACCCGTGGCTTGATGAACACCTTGTTTTCCTCGAAGGCATATACCTCAGACTTGCCGATGCTCAAGAAGCTCACCCTCCAGACGCCTAGTACGGAGGAGCTTGCATCCGCTTTCGCAGTACTGGGGAAAGCTCGGTGCTTGGCAGATCTCACGCTTTCTGTGTGTATTCCTCCCAACAGTCTACCTCAACCAGACAAGTTCAATTGGGGTCAGCTTACGCACTTGACCTTAGAGCGCAGTGGGACAAGGACAGTCCAGGAGCTACTGCCCTTCTGTTCGAGTCTACAGGTACTCAAGTTTGAGCTCACCTGCCAAATTGATGATGACTGGCCAGTCTTGGCCCCAGTACATCATTCCAGTCTCGTGAAGCTAGACATCCAAGACTCCGAGCAGCCCAATGACACCTGGCTACTGGCCCACGTCATCTTGCCGTCGCTGAAGAGCCTACAAGTCAGGGACTATCTATCTCATGACATGGTCGAGACGATTCTTCTGTTCTTGTCCCAGTCGTCGTGCGATATTGAAGAGCTTTCATACACGGAATATCTCGAAGATTGGTCACAGATCGTTGTCTGTATGCCCACCCTTCGGAACCTCAAGATGCAGTATGTGCCATGGGGTCCTCCATGGGATGCTTTAACAGCCCGTGGAGACGAAGACGTCCTCATGCCTCGGTTGTGCTCATTGACGTGTCGTTTGTATCGTCTGAGTCGGACGAGTTGGTTCCTGCCTCAAGAGGAGCAAGCGCAGTTGATCCAGATGCTTGACTCACGTTGGCATGTCACACCGGGGCTGAACGTGGCTCGCTTGCAGCATGTCGACATCGAGCTGGGTCCCGGAATCTACTTGGAACAGGAACGCGAACGCCAAAGAGACCCGGATGCACCGATTCCAAAACAAGAGCACAACACAGCATCGGCAAGGTCGTTCTTCGATCGCTTGCGTGCTTTCAAGGCTGAAGGAATGGACATTACTGTTCGATGTGCTCGTGAGTCAACTCCTTCCTGGACCTTTACCGTTTACCGACTATTTTCTAGGTGATCCAGACCGCAAAGTTGAGGACTATCATCACGTCTACGTATAAAGTCATTTGGGAAGCTGGCTTTTTTGCGAGTGGGTAGTGAGCGCTTGTATCTGTCAAGACAGGGGAACAATGTGAGCTTTCCATAAACGAGGAATGAAGTCAGGAAATCCATTTCGCACCTTCATCATCATCTCAAATCTATCTGCATCCCTGCCATTCGAAGTCCGTCAACGGCACTCTCGATTTCCGGTGTGATCTTATCACTATCCACATAGCCTACAATCACCTTCTTCTGGCAGAGGGTCTGTTTCAATCTCTGCCCCTTGTCTGGCTTGAAGACAAGCCACAAACGGCTGCGTGATTCGAAGCCACCAATTCATCGGGAAGAGGTGGTAGAATGCGGTGATGTTTGTGGCGCTGATGTTGCGGAGACGAGGTGCGTCTGCGAGGGCTGTGCATTTAGTGTTCGCAGCGAGGGCAGCGTTAGAAAAGGAAGAGGGGAGAGAGATCTGAACCTCTATACCTTCTAGCATGACAAAGGAAACTTTGTTGTTCCAAGCGGTGAATTCTGAGAATGGGAGGGACGCTGCAACGCATTCCCATCGCGACGAAGGGCTAGAAGGCAAGGCAGAAAAACGTCTCATTCTAGGCATGCATGTGCACGTGAAGCAAACGGTTGCGGGATCGTGCAAGGATTGTGGCGAGTAAGGATTTGTTGGAGGAGGTTTCAAAATTCACTTGTATAGCGCTCGAAGGTGAGATTGAGGCGCGACCAGAGGCGCTTGCAGTTGCTGAGGTTTGATTCTGAGAAAGAAGTTGACGGAGACGGAGAATATCTCGAGGAGGACTTTGCACGGTAGACGACGCAACGGGGGAGGATTGTCTTTGTTTCTTCGACATACCTCTCTGTTTTGATCGTCTCCTTCGCAAGGCCTTGAAAAAGCGCCTCGACGACCTTATCAAGACGACGGTTCAGGTACTGCGCGTGCTCTTGGGCCAGGTGGAGGCTCTTGAGAGCTCGTTCTCCATCCCACTTCGAGGGGCAATTCATTAGACGCGAGGAGAGCGCCGAAGCGTTCCATGCGTTCTGGTATAGGTGACTGGGAGCTGACATCCTGGTTGGAGCTGGGGTCGAAGCCACACTGAGAACAGCAAGGCACGCTAGAGGATTTCTTGTACCTGTAGGGTGCTGATGAGATAGTAAGGACACAAGACGGTGGCTCGACCACACGTTTGATTCCAAAGACAAAGTCTATTGGAGCCGAGTATCACGGCATTGAGTGCTCTCTCATCTTACCGAAAGCTGTTACACGATCTACCATCAGAATGAACGGACTTGGCAATCACAGCAGATACTTTCCACAGTAGAATAGAGCTGCCAAGTGAAATTGGTCTCCGTGATACCGCCAGATCAAGTCAAGAAATAGAGTGGAGATTACAATAAAGATTCACGGACGGTACATACTGTAGAAACGAAAGGCGGAAATCACTCCATGTGCTCAGACTCGCCGGCAGCGCCCTTGGGCGGGTTGATGAGACGGACGGACTCTGCGAGGTAGTGAGTCGACGTGGTACAATAGACAAGTGACTGCACGTACCGTGACGGAGGAAGATTTGGCGCTGGCCTTGTGGGGTGGAGGCATCGGCGCCAGCTTCTGGCTCGCGCATCTCAAAGGCAGTCTCGACGTACACGCGCGAGCCCTTCTTGAGGGTCATGAGATACCGGTTAGAGGGCTCGGAGAAAGAGAAGATGCGGTGCCATGTTGTCTTGGGCGCCTGGCGCTCTGTAGAGAAGGTATGTTTTGAGCATGATAGGGCACGAGATTAGGCTGGACGCGTACCGCCAGTCTCTGCGTCCGGGGGGAGGTAGGACTGGGTAGCAACAGTATATCTGCACATTCAGTCAGCCTCATGCGGTAGGATATACGCGTCGAAACACACGTCACAAAGGGGCGGTCACCCTTGGTCGACCTGGTCTCGGGGTCGGCGCCGAGGTGGCCAATGAGCGTAAGCTTGGCGAGATCTGCGCGACGAGCAGCGCTCGACGAAAAAGCCTGCGAGATGAGACAAAGGTGAAAGCGCGCCCGGGCAGAGTCTAGTAGCAAGGCGTACGCGAGCAGAGGCGCGAGGGAGAGCAGAGGAACGGAGAGCACTGAACATGGCGCGCGTTTTGAGAAAATGGCAGGAAGGAAGTGTCGGTTGGCCGGCAGGCGCCGCGGTGCCGCTGCTGCACTTGTTTGGCTGGAGCATCGGAACCTACGTCATTCCCTTCCTGACTGCTTCGCGGGTATCTTCGTTCATCGCGACGTCGGAAGCATGTCGCGCCATAGACAAGTGCGCAATCTCAACATTGACGGTGCGCACCGCCATCGCCGCCCATCGGTCCCGCTCACTTTGCCGCAGATGAACTCGACGACGATGCACTGTCTGATGGCGGAGAGGAAGAGATGAGCGGACAAGATCAGGGTACGCTTGAGCCTCATTCGCGCGGCTGAAATATGACGAAATTGCTTCAGCCTCATTGGAGGACGCCTTTGAAAAGGTGATCGCTGTCATTGGCGACGCCAACACGAGCGGATTGTCCAACAAGGAGGTCAAGGATGTGCTCTGGGATGCGTATTTCAATGTGTCAGAGGCAATTGAATGGGCCCTCGGTGCGTGACAGCATGATCTGCCTTGACTGGCACTGACCCGGCCATCCTTAGGCGAGCAGGACAGGCGGCAGCAGGCCCGAGAACGCAAAGGTGAGCGCGACTTGCATATCTCCGCTTTTCTTCCTTCGGTCCCAGTTTGCCGCCGCCGTACGCCTCGTGGTCATCGTGGCATCTTATCTTTGCTCCCCACCATTATTGGCCTCGGTGCCCCGCGTCCAATCCAGTCTGCCATCCTCCTCGTCGTCCCAAGAATCCCGTCCTGATCACGGTCTTTGCACTTTGTCAGGCATGAGCGACAAAACTCTACCCGCCCTCCCCCAGGACCCGACCGCCTTTCAGCACGCAGGGCTGCGGCCGGGCGTCCCGCTCATCTACAGTTCCCAGCACCATCCAGAGTACGACGGATCCCAGTCATCAGCGTCCTCGGACGACTATGAGTCGAGCTACGCGGAACCGCAGGTGGCGATGCGCCCTTTGAGCACCATTTCGGAGCGTACAGAGCACACTGGCACGTCGACGCATACGCTCCGCACCGAACGCGCGCGCTCTCCCGCTGCGACGAGTCACCTGCAAGGTATGCCCTGCTTAGCTCCTATCCCAGGTTCGTGGCTCACCAGACGAACATAGGTGCTTTGGATGCGGATCATCAAGACCCAGACGCTATACCGCTCTCTCCATCCGACTCTGCTTTGCATAGGCTTTCCCTCTATGAACGCCCACCATCGCAGCCGCCTTCAGACTCTGCGAGCGCTTCCGATCTAACTCCCCGTGCGCCCAGTATTTCCTTACCCCCAATCCAGTCCATTCCAAGTATTCCCGACCTCCCTTCCAAATCTGCGCAAGCAGCGGCCCCACCAGTCAGAAAGCTGTCCAAACTATCTAAACTGGCTTCGGCGCGCGCTAGTAGCAAAGCGTCCGTTGCTGGGACGGAAAAGTCGGGTCCATCAGGAAGTGACATTGACGAGGGCTCTGTGAGGACTTATCCCGATCTTCGTCCCATATCCGCGTCCATGAGGCCACCGAGCTCTGTGACATCGACACACTCTTCCACTTCTGCGCATGTGCGTCGGGCGATAGCGACTGCGATGGAGCTAGAAGCTTTGGATGCACCCGCGCCTCCCAGAAATATGTTAAGGAATAACGTCTACAAGCCAAAGGAACCTTCTGTGACAACTCGGAGTACGCGTAGTGCTTCGTCCGCGCCTGCAAGTGACGCACCTGATGGCACTTCTTCGTCATCGTTGAGTGCACCGCGCACTTCCTCTAGCTCTTCGACCGCTCCTTCAGTTCCCTCCAAGCATCTCCCACCTCCCAAAACTTCGTCGCCGCCGTCACCCATCAAGGCAGTCCAGTCGACCCAGCCTCCTGCCAAAGCGCCTTCCAAACTGGCATTACTAGCGCAAGCAAAGAAAGCCTCACAAGCAAAGGCTGCGGCTGCGTCTCAAGCTGTCGTCCAGTCAAAAGACTCTACCATGACTCTTTCCAAGACGGTGGATCCAGACATTGGCCAGGTGCCAAAAGCGGGTCGCCAGTACACCAAGATTCTGGAGCCGGTAGCCAACGGCGACTCTGTCACCACAGCGATCACCTACTCGTATGAATCTTTGCGCACATTGACCGATCCATCTCGTCGGCCAACGGAGGCACTTCGCGTTGTGGGTGTTGACGAGGCGGCGGAAAGGAAGCCATCCAAGCTAGCGGCGAAGGCGAAGAAGTCTCAGCAGCAGAAGGACGCGTCCAATGCACTGGCGGAGGAAGACATTGCCCTCGTCGCGCCGACTCCACCGATCTTCCTTCCTCCTCCTGCGGCCCGCAATCGTGCGTCGCCCTCGGCATTCGCCACTCTCCTTGTCGATGATCTGACCCGTCCCCAACCTGAAGATAAGCACCACCACCACCAGTCGACGGGGCACGGGAGACGGAGGTCGAGTGTTACTTCGGATGATGGGACGACGACTACGACTACGACGAGGCAGATGCTCAAACAGCGGGTACCGAAGATGTCTACAGGGTCTGGGTTCTCGTTCAACGAACCGAGTCCGGACGATGTGGTTCTGCGGGCACGGGAGGGGACGGCGTTGGGACACAAGGTTGCACCAGCAGCTTCACCGACACAATCGCGGGCGAAATCTTTGAGGGCTTGATGCCTCCTCCTCTTTCTTCCATCTTCATCTTCATTTCTATCCTTATCTTTTTTGGTGTTAATTGTATTCTTATCTTTGTATTTTTTATAGCGGCGAAAGAGAGAGAGAAGCTACAGAAACAGCAGGCACAGCCGAAGAATGTTGCTGCTCTCAAGGCGGGTGGATCGGGGTCGGGGTCGGGGTCGGGGTCTCGGGCAGGGTCGCCTGGGCCATCACCGCAGAAGAAGAAGAAGACGGGAATCGGGATCTCCAGTGCAAGTCCGGCGAGGTCTGGCACGTCTACTCCTAGGGGAGGTGGATACGACCAGAGGACGTTGGACCTTTCTGCGATGAACCTCACGTCGAATGACGAGTACGTGCCCACGGATGAGGCACCCAAAGTCACTGTGGCGCGGGAGAAGGTGCTTGAGGAAGCAAAGAAAGCGTTGGAGGACCAGCGAGCGAGCGATCTGAAGCTTGTTAGTCTTGTTGTTATTGGTGCGTAGCTTCCTGATGATTGTCCTCGTGCGTACTTGCTGAAGATATGTACAGGGCATGTTGATGCCGGAAAGTCGACCTTGATGGGGCGACTGTTGTACGAAACTGGTAGACTAGACGAGAAAACTCGTGTCGCTAACGAACGAGGGAGCTCAAAGGCCGGGAAGAGCAGCTTCAGCTGGGCCTGGGGTTTAGATGGTACCGCAGAGGAGCGGGAAAGGTACCATCTATTTTTCGCTATTCTGCTCAGATTACATCTAATCATCTCTTCTAGAGGAATTACGATGGACATTGCCCTTCAATCCCTACGTACACCACACCGGCAGGTCACGATCTTGGATGCACCGGGCCATAAAGATTTCGTGCCCAACATGATCTCTGGAGCGTCGCAAGCTGATTGTGCGCTCCTGGTCGTCGATGCTTCGCACGGCGAATTTGAGGCTGGGTTCGATCGTGGTGGACAGACGCGGGAGCATCTTGTCCTTGTCAGAAGTCTGGGGGTGGCACAGGTTATAGTGGCTATCAACAAGCTGGATATGGTGAGTTTTCTCTCCGCACCATGATAGCGAATAGGTGTGTTGATTATGTTGCTCAGGTTCAATGGGATGAGGACCGCTTTGAGCATATATGCAGTCAGATGCGACCGTTTCTATTGCAATCTGGTTTCCACCCTGCGAAGACGCAGTTCGTTCCCGTTGGTGCGATGGAAGGTATCAACCTGGTCAGCTTGACTGGCGTTCCAGAGCTTTCGTCGTGGTACAAGGGGCCTACTTTGGTCGCATGTCTCGGTAAGACAAATTGGTCAATTGGACTTGGCACATCTTTTCTCATCCTCTGCAGACAAACTCGAACCGCCCAGTCGCGATATAGTGTCGCCATTGAGGTTTCCGATATCGAACATATTCAAGGGGCAGAGCGCGGGTATCGGAGTGACAGGTCGAGTATGTAGTGGGATTGTCCAGGTAGGCGAGCGACTGCGTGTCCTACCTGGCGATGAAACCGCAGCCGTCAAGTGTAAGTTCTTCCTTCCTGATACAATGACAGAGTTGCTCAATGTTACTACAGCCATTGAGGTAGAGGAAGAAAATGTACCGTGGGCAATGGCAGGCATGAACACGACGCTATTTTTGACCGGTATCGATCCCATCAACCTGTCGATTGGCAGTGTTTTGTGTCCGCCGACAAACATCGTACCACTGGCCACTACATTCACTGCACGCATCATAATCTTTGACGTGCAGGTCCCCATCACCGCTGGCGCATCAGTAAGTCACGCTGTCATTGTCTGTCGTCTCATCAGTGATACTCACCGGTGGTGGCGCAGGTTGAATTGTTCCACCATTCCCGCGATGTCCCCGCCACAATATCTGCACTCCTGGCCACACTTGATAGGGCGTCGGGAGCAGTTGTCAAGAAGAAACCTCGGTGAGCATCCATTGACTGAGGATGGAATGGTGTGGTGGCTAATGGTGACCGTCAGCGTTCTGACGAAGGGTACTTCGGCGGAAGTGCAGATTTCGCTCAGGACGACGTCGGTGTCCAGTGCTTCAACGGCGAGGCCCATTCCTCTAGAGAGCTTCTCGGTCAATAAGGACATGGGACGCATTCTCTTGAGACGGGGAGGGGAGACGATTGGTGCTGGCATCGTTTTGGAGATTTTTGGCTGACCTAACGTCATCCAATGTTGTATCGATAGAGCATGAAAATCGTTTCGTATGTAGCGCGGTATGAAGGGTGGCTCGTTAAGAAACGTATATAGGTCGTTAAGAAGTGCGGAATGAAATCGGTGCTATATCCAGCGTGAAGACGGCCAGGGGAAGAATTATGTGTACAAGAATAAGATTGACATACATGCGCACACGCACAGTATGCCGTCTATGATGGTAGTGATGGGTCCCAACCGAATGAAGAAAGCAAAGAAGAAAGGGAAACGAAGACGAAAACCGACAAGCCATTACTTCTTGTCCTTCTTCTCCTTGTCCTTGTCTGAGAAGATATTCTTGACCTTCCCGAAGATGGACATGCGCTTTTTACGAGTCGACCCGGTCCTGAGTGAAGACACAGAGGCGGGGCTCCCAGTGCCGGGAAAGGCGTGACTCTTCGAAGGTGTGGAAGGAGCGGACGCGGGAGGCGGCGTCTTGGGCGGGGAAGCAGCTGCTTTGGGTTCGGGAGTGGTTGGTGCAGGTGCAGGCTCCTCCTTGGCTTCGGGAGCAGCAGAAGGCGCAGGTTCGTCCTTTGTCGCCGGTGTATGAGTTGATGGCTCCTCCTTTGGCGCTGGGATGGGAACCTCTTCCTTGACCTCGGGTGCAGGCTTTGAGGGAGCCTCAGGCAGCGCAGCCGCTACGACCGTAGGCTCGACCGCGGCAGTTTCAACGGCTGGCACGTCCACCGCCGCGACTACTGACTCTGCTACGGAGACAGGTGGCTCGGAAACAGGTGGCTCGGAGACTGGCGCCGCATCGGGTACCTCAGCAGGGGTTGAGGCCTCTTCTGTGACTGGCAGGACCACCGGTGGCGGTAGGTCTACAGGCTCAGGAGACGCGACGACAACATCCGGTGATAACGGGGTATGTGTGGATGGTGAGTCTTGAGCCGGGGTAGTCTCCGCTTGAGGGGCGGGCTCGTTGTTTTCCGGCGCGTTGACGGGCACAATGCCAACAGGAACGTCAGGAGCGACTTCCGTAGGTGCTGGCGCGGGAACGGGCTCCACCGGTGCAGATGCAGACTCAAGCTCCTTCTCTGCTGGCTCTGCAGCTGACTCCACCGCAATCTACCGAGCTGTTATTTGTGCACGGAAAACAGCACAAAAATAAGGACGTACCTTCTCCGGGTTTATTGGGTCTATGCCCACGACACTCTGGATGGCAGCGCCGATGCCAGACGCGACGTACTGCAGTGTTGACTGCGTTCCTTCTGTGGCCGCAATAGCGCTTATCACGTCTGAAGCCATTTGAGAGATGGAACCTCTATTATCTACAGTGTCAAGCTTACCACCCTTCACTGCTGCGTTACCGTTCGTAAGGACTGGCTCGGACGCGGCACCTGGCTCGACGGCCTCCGGCGGGATGGTAGGCTCTTCTGCAGCTGGCGGGACCTCCATGACAAGAGGAGGAGGCCTGGCTGGGGCGAAGTATACGTTGTTGACGTTGCCAGAAGGGTCGGTCTCCGTGGGCTGACTAGAAGTAGTCGTCCAGTTCCCGTCAACGATGAACTTGTACGCAATCTTGTCTTCCCAGGGAACCTTCGCCGAGGCCTTGTAGACTGAGCCTTCCCGGGCCAGCCTTATGGAAGACGACCACTGCAGAAGCAAGGAATTAGAGGCGTTTCTAGACGTTTGCAAGCGGCTGACTTGCCTGGTCGAATGTTCCAGTTACAATTACACTACTGGGCTCGGGATGGGGCCTGTGAGTTTGTTAGCAGAACGCCTAGTATGCTGAGCATAATAAAGAGCGAGCTACCATTCGAACACCACTTCGTGTAGGTCGGCCATGGCCAAGTTGATGGTCAAAGTTGGGATTTGCGACAAACAAATGCAACGTCATCGTCTGTCCTTCTCAAGGACCGGCTGACCGCGAACTTGACGGCGCTGAAGCTTGTGGTCACGGTCAAGGTCAAAGCTTGCCCATGGTTTCGTGTCGACGTTCCTCAGTTCGTTCCCTATTCGGATGACATGTCGTGGCGTCGATATCTCCGCAAATTGCGACTTGTAGTCATTCCACTGGCTAGCCTGTAACCTCTAATAACATGACGACGCAGTAATCTCGGAGACCTTGTCTGGCACTATTCCCCCCCAAGGAACAACTCTGAGACCAGCTTCTTTGGCCTAGTCTTGCAGCTCCTGATTGGGTCTTGATGCACCGTCTTAATGTGCGGCCGCGGCACCTCAAGATTTCGGATGTATTTCCCAATCACGTACTATGCAATCTTGTTGAGCCTTGACGTGCGAGAGCAATATCGGACACATTCTTCATCAGATCTCGATGCCACATATGCGTTGAGGGCACAATGTGAGTCATACAACAATCCACATACATGATGGTACATACTGATGTACATTTCCAGTGCCGAAAGTTCCAAGTTAGTACAAGAACAACAATGAAGCGGTCATGTCTCGAGCCCTTCAGTAAACCTGAAGCAACCTAACATTGACGAACCCATTCATCCCACCAGCAGCACTCTCATACGCCCTGCTCTTCCGAGCCCGATTCATGCCAGTGCTTTTCCTCATCATAGCGGGACTCTCGGCTGTGGGATTGTCTTCAACGTCACACAAATTGACGGAAGACATGGAACTGTAGGGATGCAGAATCTCGTCCATAACGACATCCCAGTCTATCTCGGCGCACAGCGGCGTCTCGTCGAGTGGTGTAGCAGACCTTGCAATGTTGTGCGCGATGGGCGTAGCCACAGGTGCTGTGGCAGTCGCTGTTGTGGACCGCGATATGGGTGTGGAAGTGGGTGTGATCGTGAGGAGGGGAGGCGGTATGGGTGGTAATGCCCGTCTCCGTCTGGCTGTGGAACTCGTGCTGGCGTTCGAATTCGGCCGGGATGTGTTGGCGGACATCGTCGGACTCGTCACTAAAGACGTCAAAGACGGGACGGTGGGTAGTCTGCGGCGAGACTTCCTCAAATCGCTTGCTTTCTTGCTCTTCCCCGTACGAGAGCTACTACCCGGTATCGGTGGCAGCGGCTTCGAGTACCTATGCCTCGCATTGGCAGGTGTCGGTGGCAGCGGACGGACTCTCTTTCGTGGCTGGTCATTATGGACTATGTGTGCCCGCCGCTTCAATCCACAGCTCTCGAGCAGGCTGGGCCTGTTCATTAGTGTTGTGAAGGGAGGAGCAGGTGGAGGACATACCACGTCCATGCTTCGTCATTCGGGATCACCGAGTCAGCGCTCGGTGGGTACGGGTCTTTGAGGATTTCCATAGAGTAGGTGGAAGACATGGACATCATAGAGGCCATGGACTTGATAGGTCGCGGGCCTTTGACAGCGTGGCAGGTCATGGATGAAGAAGAGGAGGAAGGATATACAGCTGATGTGTTAGTTCGAGTTCAAGATAAGGAAAACCGAGGAATGATCCCGGGTTGCGTGTCTGTTGATTTGCGTTCTTCCACAGAGTATTTAAGGAATGCATGCGCCAGATGGGCTATGCAGGGCAGCCCGAATGTTGCATCTCTGTTGACTGATCTCGCCGCAGGCGTTTTGATCTAGGTGCGATCACAGTGACACTCGGATCAGTGATCGCCGGCCATAGCGCCGTTTCATTATCAACAACCTCTTTTCGCGCTCACGTCCGTTCTGCATTTACGATGACCGACTTGGACGGCGAGTTCGACTCGGACGATGATGTGTCCAATCTTCTGGGCGTGATGGGCACAAATGTGGCGCCAAGAGACCCGCAGAGTGGCGAGCTCTCATCTCTTTTACCGGGGCAGGAGTACTTCGCCGAGACCAAATCAATACGACTCTCGTTCGCTCACGCCTCGTCATCTGACGCATCCCCTCTCGACGTTACACTTTCCGTCGACGCCTCCCCTGGATGCGGTGGCATTGTGTGGCCGGCAGGACAGGTGCTAATCTTACGCTGCATCGCCATCATCGCACATTGACAGATCGCTCACACCATACCTATCAGATCCTCTCGAACTATCTCGTTCTCAAAGGCAAAGACTACATACAAGGTAAAACCATCCTGGAACTTGGCAGTGGAACAGGTCTCGTCGGGATTGTCGCCGCCCTACTTGGGGCCCAAGACGTCTGGATCACGGACCAAGCGTTTGTGCATTCAATAAGTCCTTCCGAGCCTCCTGGGAGTAATGTCCTCATCTCAGTCCGTTGCTCGACATCATGAAGAAGAACGTTCTGATGAACAACATGGCATCCTCGTGCAAAGTGGCTGAGCTCAATTGGTGAGTGATCCTGATTCAAGACACCCGTTTCTATCTTCTTTTTCTCATTGTCGGGAAGGGGAGAGCCGAAACCCAGAGACATCCCGGTGCCAGACATAATTCTAGCCGCAGACTGTGTATACTTCGAGCCGGCGTTCCCACTCCTTGTGCAGACATTGTCAGATCTATACGAGAAGAAGCCTGAGATCTTATTCTGCTACAAGAAGCGTCGTAAAGTACGCGTTCCGCGTCACCTGTGCTGATTGATGGATGACGACCGCGTATGTGCACAGGCCGACAAACGCTTCTTCGCAATGTTGAAGAAGAAGTTCACTTGGGAACAGGTAATCCGGACATATACCCTGATATTATGCAACGCTAACATAGTGGTAGGTTATGGACGATCCGCACCGCGAGATCTACAATCGCGACTCGATTACACTAGTCAGGCTCCGCAGATTGACGTGACCCGTGCTTCAAGCGCGGACCAGTTTTCCGTGTTCCGGGCGTCGGTAATTGGAACGCGGATAGCCACGGTCGCGACGCGATGCAGTGCCGGGCTGATGATACAGCGTGCTCTGCTAGACGGGAATGGTCTTGATCTGATAGAGATGGAGAGATTGAATACGAGTAGAATATCCGTGTATTTTTGAGGGGGCTCACCTGCAACCCGTGTATCCCGTCTATCTCCTGCTTGAGGGTCTCAGTGACCAGTTTATGCTGCTTGAGGGTCGTCAATCCCTTGAATGCTGACGAAGCGATAGTAATGGCATAGAATGATCCACAGCCGCCTATGTCATAATGATTGTCGCTGGTCAGAGCAAATGACGAACAGGGAGGCAATGCATCGCACCGGAGACGTCCTGCACCTGCAGCTGTGAAGGAGCAAACTTTTCCATCAACTTGGCATGGATATTCTGTTCTCCATCAAGAAGGGTGGGCGCAGCGTTCGGGGCGGCGGCAGCAGAGTAAGACCGTAGCTGGCGGGATAGAGGCAGCAGCCGCCGGGTGAAGGCGAGCATGGTGGAAGTCGCAAGCAGAGTTGCTTGGCTTCGGTCATCGACTGCTCCCGATTGGTCAGCGACGCGTCAATCACGTAAAAGCCTAGACAGCAAATGCCTGGTCTCGATCATTGACTTTTAAGCAAACTGGGCTTTGCCATTCTCCCCGATGTTCCCCGCCCTTTTGAGGGCGACGGCTGCTGCTAGAGCGCCTGCTCGCTCTCTGTGTATTTCTCAACGCTGGGCATCCATCGGCGCGCCCCGGACACTGTCACACCTTGCAGCTAGGAAGTTACCTTTCCAGCGACCATGTCTACAGGAGCTGCTACGATCCCAATATGCCACTATCGCGAAGAAGGGAACCAAATCGCCACCACCACCACCTCCCAAGGCACAACCAAAGCCAGAAATCAAGTCTGAACCCGCGGACGCACTGCCCATACTTCCACCGAAATCTGTCGGGATATGGCTCATGATATCCTCGTCCCTGGTCCTTCTCATCGTTGTTGTTGGTGGGATAACACGGCTGACGGAATCTGGTTTGAGCATCACGGAATGGAAACCTGTCGCTGGCGTGATACCCCCGCTGAACCAGGCAGATTGGGAAGAGGAATTCGAAAAGTACAAGCAGTCTCCCGAGTTCAAGATGTACGTTACAGACTATCTGCCTTGCATAACTCTTGCTGAAGATCACAAGGATGAACCACTCGATGAACCTGGAAGAGTTCAAGCGAATCTTCTTCTGGGAATGGAGTCATCGTTTTTTGGGACGTTTCGTCGGATTGGTGTTCGTCGGACCATTGGCCTACTTTGTCGCACGCAAGAAGATATCCGGAAGTCTTGCCGTGAAACTCGGTGGTCTATCCGCACTATTTGCGGCGCAGGGCCTAATGGGCTGGTACATGGTCAAGTCCGGTTTGGACGAACAACTGATGGAGACCCCTGGTGCTGTTCCTCGCGTCTCACATTACCGCCTTGCTGCCCATCTCGGCCTTGCGTTCATCTTGTATGTTGGAATGTTTACCACCGGCCTCGCCACAATCAAGGATTACAAGTACGCGACTGGAGGATTGTGGAACGGCCAGGAGTATCCTGCATGGAAACAGGCGATGAAGACTGCATTCTCTCGGAGAATGTTCATGCAAACGCGCTTCTTGTTTGGAATGGTGTTCTTGACTGCATTGTCTGGTACGTTCTGATTAGTGTTTCCGTTGTGCAATGCATGGATTCTAACTCGCTCGTTTTCAGGCGCATTTGTTGCTGGTCTTGACGCGGGATTGCTGTACAACGAGTTCCCGTTGATGGGCGGGCGTTTGGCGCCTCCATCTGACGAGCTGTTCTCACCCGATTATAGCAAAGCACCCGACCGGTCAGATCTATGGTGGCGAAACTTGCTGGAGAACCCCGTCACTGTACAGTTCGATCACCGCGTTCTCGTGAGATCTTTTGATTGCTCTCTTCTTATCATCAACTGAGGAACATTACAGGCTACATTGACTTACCTTGGCATAACGGCCTTATTTATTCAGAGCTTGAGGCGAGGAAACCTACCTGCTTCAGCTCGACGAGCCACCAAAGTGGCGTTTGGGATGGCAAATATACAGGTAGCATTGGGGATTACTACACTCTGGTATATGGTGCCAGTGCCCCTGGCGGCTGGACACCAAGCAGGAAGTGTCCTTCTTTTGACCGCTATGATACACGCTCTGATGGCCTTCCGCCGCCCGAGTGTCGCAGCGCGTGCGTGGAGGACGGCGTTGGCATCGGCGCACAAGTAATACAAACTTAATACACGCTTCGATACACTACATACTCACACCCACTCGCAATGTAAACATACTCTTTCCAACATTAGGCAAAGCCAGAAATGTGACCCTCACGCCGTCACACGCCCCGAAGCGTGCGTAATTTCGACGCGTCACCGATCGATTCTTGTCCTCTTCCACGAACATGGTCGGTGCTGCCGCAATCTTTGAACGTGTTTTCCTCATTCTCTACGCAGTTTAGGAACACATACGACTCGGATAACACTGTATTCTCGCCACAGGGACGCCTGCACCAGGTCGAATATGCCGTGGAAGCAGTGAAGCAGGGCTCTGCTGCCGTTGGGCTCAGGTCGAAGACGCACGCCATTTTGTTGGCGCTGAAGGTTAGCTAGAATCTTCTGCATCATGCCGAACAAGATTCTGATAGTTGTGCACGTAGCGGTCGGCAGGAGAACTCGCCTCGTACCAACAGAAGATGTTCAGAATAGATGATCACATCGGAATCGCAATTGCTGGATTGACCTCTGATGCCCGTGTCTTGAGGTGCGTCTCTGTCTCACTCCGCAATTTGGCATAGCACTGACTGTGAATCACAGTAACTTTATGCGCCAACAGGCCATGTCGTCAAGAATGATCTTCAACCGTCCTGTCCCCGTAAACAGGCTCGTCTCCTCCATTGCCGACAGTATGTCATCAATGTTCTGCTTGTGAACCGAGCTCATCAAGCTTTATAGAGGCACAAGTCAATACACAAGAATACGGACGACGTCCCTATGGTGTTGGTTTCCTTGTCATCGGTGAAGACCAGTCAGGACCTCACCTCTACGAATTCTCCCCCTCCGGCAACTCATACGAGTACTACGCCATGGCAATCGGCGCCAGAAATCAGAGCGCGAAGACCTACCTCGAGAAGCACTATGAAAGCTTTGCCGACTGTTCGTTGCCTTCTCTTCCCCTTCCCAATGGCGAGTATGCTCAACCACTCTTGCAGGCTCGCTTGATGACCTTATCCGACATGGACTACACGCGCTGCGCGAGACTCTCCAGCAGGATAAGGAGCTGAACGTCAAGAACACGTCTATCGGTATCGTCGGCCTAGGAAGCCCCAACGAAGCTGGTGCACCTCCTCAGGGCAGCTTCCGGATCCTTGACGGAGACAAGGTTGAGGTCTTCATCCAGTCGATGATACCGAAAGAGGTGGCGCCTGCTGCCCCTGCACCAGCAGCGGCCGACGAGGACGTTCAGATGGATGGGTAGATAATGGTATTGTAACAATTGTATTTCATTTTGCAAAGCGCGCACATCACTTCCTTGTAAGCGTAAAGAAGGTGGCATGTGGGTATGATACTCAACCACTAAGGCAAGTGCAACGAGAGATAGTCACAGAGTGGCGTTTCTTCTCCGCCTATGGAGTCATCTCTGACTCCGAGGTTGCTGAGCCACGAATTACAAACCACCGGCTAGTAGGAAGAACAAGAAATCGAACATTGCGTGTTACAGGACATCTGTAAGACGTTTGTACTCTCTCTGACTTGGTCAACCTAAGGAACAGGACGAATGCAAAAATTATATTGATTTGTTACATGACTGTAAAATACGTTTGATTCCCTTCCACCAAGTCATGATTGACTGAGCACTATTTGGGTTTACCTGAGGAGGAGGTCAGTGAGGTGTGACACGGGAACGGGGGAAGAGGACTAACCATTCGCGTTCTCGTTCGGGCGACGACGAGGCACTTCTCTGGAGTAGAAGATGCACATCGTCTAACATTTCAGACAGTGGAGGGTCGGACTCCACTGAATGAAGACTCACCGCTCTGTTGTGGAGCTAGGAGGGAGGGAACTTAGGTGGTTCACCGCCCTGTTGTGGAGCTACGTGAGAGGATACTTATTATGTGGTTGCCATAGAGTGAGAGTCGCATAGTCGGTCAAGCATATAGTCGGTCGCGTCGGTCGGTGCAGCGGAGCAGAGCTCACGACTTACGCGCTTGTCGGCGATCCATGGCGACGGACCATCCGCATTAGGATGATCACGATTTACGCCACCAAACAGCGAGCGGCAGATAGACATTCACGTTTGGCGGTACAAACATGAGCGTCGCTCGAGCTGATGGCTGGATGGATATGACGGTCGGTGGTAGTCGAAGTCGAGGTCAAGACGAGAGAAGAACTTCAAGGATGGTGTCAGACAGTGGTAAGAGAAGGTGGCGGTGGACACGTACATTGAGCATAGAGTAGGGCATAGGAAGGGTTCTGAGAGACGATGAGAGTGCATCGGGGAAAGAGGGCGAGCAAACTCACTCGACTGGGGTCTGTACCCAGCAAGACTTCGACGATCAATTTTTTTGTGGCGCATCGTTATGCGACCAGCTAGAAAGATCGTGCGTGCAATTGATCATGACCGTGGCGACTGGGGTGGTTTAGTGTGGGCGACGTTGAGTCTAGTGTTTGTCCCAGTCAACCACGGTCAGGCGATGCTGGTGTAGCTATGCCTTGTCGAGCGTGACGGCGATCTAGAGACATGGTCAACGACCAGAAAGCGACAAGGGCAGCAAGGAGGGCACCATTGCACGATGAAGTCAACGCAACGACGACTCGACGAGGAGCGAGTCGTCTAAGGCTCGGGAGGACCTCATTGAGAGGAAGGGAAAGAGCCTGAGATGGTGAGGATTGTGGGCCATTCTGGCTGGCCTTATATAGGCAGAGAGTGCGACCCCAGGCAAGGACACACAACAGCCCAACTGGGGAGCTGTAGTACGGCCATCAGGCAGATGATAGTGTTATTGTTTTTTTCAAAAAGCGCTGATCATCTGGACAAGTTGCGTTCCCTGGTCGGTCGTTCCATTCCTACACTCCAGGAGGACATGAAGCTGTCTGGGTCCGAGCATGTCGCAGTTCAAGCACCTGAAACGGTTGAGAACTGCGCGCTGGAGACGCAGTTCTTCAAGATCGAGATAACATGTTTGTGGGTCCACGCTCCCAGATATAGGCACGATATGATGTGGATCTGCCCAAGCCTTGTTCGCGGAGTTGAATGTCTTTTGTTCCATCTTTTCGAGAACAAAGGCAAGGCTGTGTGGTGGAACCAAAGGATACTCCGTGTCCGACGGTGCCCCAAGGATGTGCCACGCCGAAGAAAACACTCGAGGAGAGTAAGATCGCAGGGCGAGAAATCATGGCGACTGAGATAGTACGTATCATGGATACACCTCCTCTTTTTATTGAACGAATTCAGGACTCGACCTTGACGTTCAAGAACCGTGCCATATGGACGGCAATATCTGTGCAGCCCACTAGCACTAGTAGCAGAGACTCAGAGCACATGGTGCACGCATCGCACATGCGCAACGACTGTAGGAACGTTACTGTCGAATAGACAACGGTTCCAAAGTAAGTGGAAGCATGGGTGGTGGACGGCAGGCATGGAGCGAAGCAAAGATAGCCGTGTTAGACTTTTAGCTATGTCGTTTGGGAGAGACTTGGGCGTGAGAGCATATGAAGTCGGACGTTCGGACCGATCTCTCCCCGACACTGATGCCGAGTACTTGCCAATTCGAGAGCGCGGCGCTGCGCAGATCCCGCCATGTTGCTGTTCTACTAAGTAGTATTTATAAATAGCTCATCTGCGACTCTAGATAACGGTTAGTGGCAGGACGTCCTCATACTAAGTACGCTGCTAAGTACAGCGTACTGTGTTGCTGCGGCGAACCTAATCTGATTGTTCCATGTAGTCTTCATGCCCCGCATTGCTTCATATTATCAACCGCGTTGTGTCCTAATACACCCGCCCAGTCTTGTGGTGACTTATCGCGCCCTCCAATACGCAGGCAGTGGCAGAACCTCAGGATATTGAGTGCTCACGTCGTAAGCTTTGCCGCTCAACGCATTCGATGCATCCAGAGGCTCGTACGGTATGTTACTGTAAAAAGATTAACAGCGCTGTATCTGAAGTATCACTGAGGATAGCTCCTTGGAACGTAGTGAACAAGTAGGTGAGGTCGCACTGGCAAGATATCATATTGCACTAGACTCCTTACAAGATGGTAGTCTACACTTTCTGTTTGCCCTGCTGAGTTCCAATTCCTAAGCCTGATTTGGTCTACCTGAGCAGGAGGTCAGTGAGGTGAGACGCGAGACGAGTGGGAAGAGGACTGACCATTCGCGTTCTCGTTCGGGCGACGACGAGGCACTTCTCTGGAGTAGAAGATGCACATCGTCTAACATTTCAGACGGTGGAGGGTCGGACTCCACTGAATGAAGAGGCACCGCTCTGTTGCGAAGCTAAGTGAGAGGAAACTCAGGTGGTCCACCGCCCTGTTGTGGAGCTACGTGAGAGAATACTTATATGGTTGCCATAGAGTGAGAGTCGCATAGTCGGTCGGTCAAGCATAGAGTCGGTCGGTGCAGCGGAGCAAAACTCACGACTTACGCGCTTGTCGGCGATCCATAGCGACGGACCATCCGCGTTAGGATGATCACGATTTACGCCACCAAACAGCGAGCGGCAGATGGACCTTCACGCTTGGCAGCGTGAGTGTCGCTCAAGCTGATGGCTGCATGGATATGACGGTCGGTGGTAATCGAAGTCGAGGCCAGGACGAGAGAAGAACTACAAGGATGGTGTCAGACAGTGGTGAAAGAAGGTGGCGGTGAACACGTACATTGAGCATAGAGTAGGGCATAGGAAGGGTTCTGAGAGACAATGAGATTGCATCAGAGAAAGAAAGCGAGCGAACTCACTCGACTGGGATCTGTACCCAGCAAGACTTCGACGATCAACTTTTTTTGTGGCGCACCGTTATGCGACCAGCTAGGTAGAAAGATCGTGCGTGCAATTGATCATGACCGTGGTGACTGGGGTGGTTTAGTGTGGGCGACGTTGAGTCTAGTGTTTGTCCCAGTCGACCACGGTCAGGCGATGCTGGTGTAGCTATGCCTTGTCGTTGTGGACGGCGATCTAGAAAGACGGTCAGCGACCAGAGAGCGACGAAGGCAGCGAGGAGGGCACCATTGCACGATGAAGTCAACGCAACGACGACTCGACGAGGAGCAAGTCGTCTAAGGCTCGGAAGGACCTCATTGAGAGGAAGGGAAAGAGCCTGAGATGGTGAGGATTGTGGGCCATTCTGGCTGGCCTTATATAGGCAGAGAGTGCGACCCCAGGCAAGGACACACAACAGCCCAACTGGGGAGCTGTAGTAGTACAGTAGTACGGCCATCAGGCAGATGATAGTGTTATTGTTTTTTCAAAAAGCGCTGATCATCTGGACAAGTTGCGTTCCCTGGTCGGTCGTTCCATTTCTACGCTCCAGGAGGACATGAAGCTGTCTGGGTCCGAGCATGTCGCGGTTCAAGCACCCAAATCGGTCAAGAAATGCGCGCTGGAGACGCAGTTCTTCAACATCGCGATAACATGTTTGTGGGTCCACGCTCCCAGATATAGACACGATATGATGAGGATCTGCCCAAGCCTTGTTCGCGGAGTTGAATGTCTTTTGTTCCATGATTTCGAGAACAAAGGAAAGGCTGTGTGGTGCAATTAATGGGGGCTGAAATGGCTCCATTTGCCGTTCTGACCTGCATTTCCTTGTTCTCCATGCGTCGTTCCATTTGCGCGTTATTGTCTGCCATCTGATAGAAGAAAATTTGAATTCTGGTAGGCGCCGAAGAAGGTATGGAAAGCCCGTCGGCAGGCAGACTGAGGCTGACTCAGTATGTCTGCGCCACACTTTACCACCACATCAGTCCGATCCAGGATGGACCACGTCAAACATATCATTTCTGTCAAACGGACCTCTCTTTCCCATCGTACTTGTACAACGGTCCAGTCGACCTACTCGATGTGGTACCACATTTCTGCACGGCAAGAGTAGAACGACGATTGCATGGAAGAGGTAGTAAACCGTAGCTGACATAACTCCGGTCAGCTTCTTATCGATACGACAAATACGAAGATTTTTATGTGGAGGTTCCAGTCACAAGAGTCTATATGAATTTAGGTAGATGAGTATGAGAGATGTCGATGATGTGTCCGTACATGCATGTTTTGAATCAAGCTCCGGTCGCTCATCTGACTGGATCTCTGTGGGTCCACAAGACAATCTGCTTCCGCAGAGCCATAATTACACCTGAGAGATTTGGACTGAGAGAACACGATAGAGACACTGACACTGACAGTGACAGACTGAGAAAGGCAGATGACGCATGAGATCGGAAATACCGTGACCGCATCGAGGCACGACTGGTTGAGTTGACCCGCGGAGCCTTTTTGGCTTTTGCCAACAGCCTCTTGCCACTGTACCGCCTAGGCGCCTAGCGCTACCTCAGCCTTATGTTTGGCGGACACAAGTCGATGGCGCAGACCGATGCCGAGCTCGCGACCAGGGCGCTCAAGGAAGAGGCCGACTACCGCTTCCAGGCATTCTCCGCATCCGACGCGGTGACACTGGTTAGTTCTTGCCCCACCATGGCATCTCGTGCCGAACCTTTACCGTATTTCGCAGGGCCTCTCACTGCGAAAGCGCTTCCGTGTCTCCAATCGACACTCGAATGGCCGCGGGCTGGTCATCAGCGTGCAGACCATTGCGGGGCACACGCTATTCTCTTGCACGGTGGGCGACCTGGGACACCCTTCTGGGATTGCCGATGTTAGTCTGGATAGCTGGACGTGCTTGGCGGGCATGGTGGACGTGGTGAAGCGGACCGGGCACTCTAGCTTCTATGTGGAAAAGTCGATGTTGGCAATGGGCAAGACACCGACGCAACTGGGCATGCCAGGCGAAGCAAAAGCCTATGGTGGAGGTGAGTTTACGCTTGCGACGCGCTGATACGTCAACCTCATGGTATTCAGCCTTTCCTATCTGGTTAGAGGTGGGTGTTATCGAACACGATGCGAGGTTGACCGACTGATCTGGAGGAACAATACTTAGAACGCGCCTTGTTGTCCGATAGGTGTCGTTGCCTGCTTCTCGGGATCATCGCAGGAGGACCATACGGTACGCGATCTCGTCTTATCGCGAAAGTGTCAAGCTCAATATAGCGCCTAGCTGGTTGTAAACACAGTTCGTGACTACATCATCAAGGTCAAGAATCAAGCATCTGCACAGCCAGCTATGTCGATGCCTGAGCCACAAGTTGCTCATCCACAAGAACACCATGAACAAGTCAGCCATTCTCTCCACGGTCAGGATCTCCACTGACTGTTACACAAGGAATATTCGGAGTTTGGACACACACTACCAGTAGCTCCAAGTGAGATGGGCGACTCACTGTACACCTCGATTGCGGGTCCATCAAGAATGGGATAAGTGACACATCTTTACGCGACATTACGAGGATCTATCTTTTTGGCTATCATTCTCAAGTACACATGAATAGTCCACGAAGTCTTCGATTTGTGGCGGTTTGCACACCCCACTTATCAACTTCTGACGATAACGACACCCTTGATGTTTTGCGTGGGATTCTCGAGAAGCGAGATTGGGGGATGTACGTCCTTCACTCGAGTAGAAAGGAAAGTCATCATTGTGGTATCGGCGAGCTACGTTCCGTCGACTTGAAGGGTTCGCAATCAGAAGGTTGATTAACCTTTTGGCCTGACGACGACGGTATGCGACGACTCGCTCGCAATTTAGCCATCGAAGCGTGATGTGTGTGACACATCTTCATGTGCGACAGTGCGCTCTTCTTCCTTCTTCTTAGACTCTACAGGTACCATCTCAATACAGAACTTCGCGCCACCGACTGATTACTCTCTTTCGCGCGATGGACGGCCATTCAGACCCTCTCTACCTGACTTCGGCATCGTAGATGTCATGTTAATTTGGTGGATAGTATTCCAGCTTCACCGCGCATTGAGCATACTCGCCATTGACTGTTAGGTTGCATGTGGGCCTCGCGTTTCACAGGCTGAGACTTGCCGTGTATGCCCTTCGCGTCAAGGGGACAATGTATTCTCAGCTACGGCCTGCTACGGCTCGTATCATCGAAGCTTGGGAACTCCGATGGCGAAAGTCAATAGGATGGATCGCCCCCACGGATGGTCATCAGTCTCCGTAAGCTTCCATCGGTCACCATCCATTTCAATGGTGCAGGTGCTACTGTGTATGACATTCTCTGCGTGGCCGAGGAGCTCGATTGTACATGAACGGCCACACTGGACCGCCTAGACCCAAGGTCTGAAGTTCCGCATCGTGCTGACTTGTCATAGGTTTGAAGTCCAAAGAACGCAGGCTACCGCTTCCTAATGGCCTTCTAACAATGCACCGCGAAGATCGCCGACACCTCGTATCTGTATAAGAACCCAAACGCTACTGACTGACTTTCAAGCAAACACCCCCACCCACTGTGCAACATGGTCTCTTTCCGCTCTATCCTCTCGTGCGCCACCCTCGCTCTGCTTCCCTTGACTCTAGCGCAATCACACCAGGGAAGCATCATACAACCCGCGCCCAACACCGTCATTGCCCCCGGAGCCGCATTCCCCTTCGAATACGGCATCGTAGCGGATTACTCTATCTCGAGCTATAACTATTCTGTGTACCTCTTCACGCAGAAGCCCGACTCCTTCACGCCATCGGGGTCGTTTGCCGCGGGGCATTTCTTTGGACGCTTCGACGAGGCGAATTACCCAGGTTTGTATTGTTTCCAGATATCCTTGAATGTCTACGCTGACGAATGGTCGATACAACAGCTGTCCCGTACGCGACACACCCAGCGCCTGAGGAGTTGGTCATGCCGGACTTCTCGAAGAACCCGGGAGGGTTTGGGGCAGGAGCGACGGCATTCGATGCGACCGTCTACCTTGCAGTGATTGAAGAGTATGCTGACGGCGATGTACGTGTATGGTATACTCTGAAGCTTACCACGCTGACATGATTCACTGCGCAGGGTGTCTTGGGATTGAGGTTCAGTCTTGACGTGATCCCGCTGATTTATAACGGGACGACGACTGATTGAGATAGAGATGGATAATATCCCCGTGGACGTTCGATTCATCCTTCGCTTATGCTTTTTAGACTCTTTTAGACATTTTTCCTCTCGATTGAACAGGTCCTTTGTCGCGGACAACTACCTAGATGTACATCGTAATCAACAAATACAGTGTATCTAACTACTATATTAGAGCCCGGCCTCATGTCGCCCTCTCATTGGCTGCACTATCCAGGATTCTCATTGGCTCATCAATTTTGCATCGGTCCGTTCCTCCTTTGCCGTGAACCTGCCGTGAACGGTGAGTCGGTGACGCGTGGCTTACCACTGCCAAGTTCCAACTTTCTTCTCATTCACTGCTCACTCACGACGGGGCGGCGCGCCGCGCCAGCATACGATACCTCACTGCTGATTTGAGGCCGCAAATCCCGTGCTGCCTAAATTCCTTATTTTCTCGCTCTACTCTTCGGAATATCTCAGGCTTTTGTGATCCCTCAAATCCTGTCGGAACACCACCTTTCGCCCTTTCGCCCTTCTGTCTCTTGCAAGAGATATGTTATACTATGACCATTTGCTCTTGGTATTCAATCATACATGTGTGTCTGTGACTCTAGCTACTTGCTGCTGTCTCACTGGAAACTCATGATTTCAAGCAGATATTACGACTTGGATTCATAGTAACTTGCTATCCAATGCCATCTGTCCTTTTCTCTGCCTCAACTTGACCTTCTTCTACATCAAGAAAACTCTCCAACCACCACCAGCCTTCTTGAACACGTCTTTAATGGACTCTACCGACCGTCTTCTACATCCTCATTCTCCACTCCGTTTGATTCGTTACTCATTTCTCCTGCAGAACAATGCTGCACTAGACCATCGGAATACTCATCCTGTGGGAAAGACTCAAGAGGACTCACGAGGAGTGGCCCTCAACGTTCATGCCAGTGTATTACGCCCTCCTGGATGCACCTACTCGAAAAGTCGGGCACCGATGAATTTTGCTTCTCGCTCTTGATACACACGCGTGTCGTCTCCCAATGGACAACTCGCTTCCCAAAATCCAGCATTTTCGCATCAGGAATCCCGCCGGCGACCAATGGATTGTCATTTGTTGTCACACCCAAGTGAATACGGTGAAAACCAGTCTCATCGACATGCATTAGTGGGCTGCATTTGTCTGCAAGTCCAAGTCGTGCTCGCCCTACCACAGTATCCTCCTTACAAGTTTCATAACTGATGCTCAGGTGCAAGACTTCTGCGACCGCATCTGGCAACGTATCCGAGCGTTTGTCATCACTTCCATGTTACAGAGGCGTCAAGCAAGGATGATCCTGGACGTCGTTCCCGTGTTTCGCATGCAGCAAAGTTTCGGACCTGTTACTACGTCGCCGCACGGATCCAATTGCATTTGTGCTCTGATCGGGCTCTGATGATCCCCATGCCTTACTGCGCTCATCTACGTGCAGTTGTACGTTGACAGTTCCCACCTTCTTTGTCTCCGAAAGGAGGTCACTGCTAGCCTTTGTACAGTACGCTAGCCTACCTCTCGAGTGATGCTGTGATTCTCAATGAACACCACTGTCAAAATGCTTTACTTAAAGTTGGAAGCCTCGACGCCTACATACTTACTCACTTACTCCTTGAGCCACCAGAAATGGTAATGAACCTTAGTACTTAGTACTTACCTGCTGTGGAAGACGGTGCCGGATTACACCCCCCCCCCATTCCAATGATCAGTCTCAGTCCGAGTCCGACTACTACATTGTTTCCAGAAATACGCCCAGAGCTCTATGTGCACGTCAAGTGTCATTGTTTCTCTATCTCCGTCGCTCAGCGCTCAGTGCTCACCACAGACGTCCATAGGCCTGCACGTCTGAGTGCTCACTGTTCAATAGACTCTTCTCCCGGAGACCGCTCCATCAAACAAGAAAGGGAAATCCAAGGTAATATGTCCCCCTCTCACTGGCATCTGTCTCAATTCCCACCTCTAATCTTTCTCAGCAGTATCTTGAACAATGTAGTTGAGAATTCTGTCGTTCTGTTCTCGAAAGATTGAAGTAAGTGTTTGTCTCTCCACTTCCATCGCTTACGGGTAGCTCCTAGTCTACTTCATACAAGGCTACATATCATAACTCATCATCGTCTTTACACTTGTGTCGTGTTGAATGCAATCCAATCCCTATACGCCGACGCCAGTAGGACCACGAAGGATTGCCCTTCTGGACTGTAGCCTCCTGCGGGCGTCGCTGTGGTGAAAGTGTACGGGTCGACGGTATTCTGCAGCCAGCCATTGTCGTCAATGCTATCCTCGATAAGCTTGAGCGCCTTGTCGGCATGAGTGATCAAAGAGGTGTCGTTCGTGAATGCAGCCATGCGGTACGTGACTGCAGCTATCATCGCAGTTGAGGATGAATCGGCGAAGGACGTAGAGTCATCGATTACGTTCAAGAGCGTGCCGTTTGTGGTCTGCATGAGAATCAGCGCCCGCACCGAGGTTGAGGGTTGACGTTGGAGATAGTACCTGGAACTTCCAAGCCGTGTTGATGATTTCATTTATCCATGTCGTCAGATTGGCGCTCTGCGCGGTGAAGTGTGAGGCCTGGTCTGTGTGGTTCATGGTCATTAAGACGCGTAACATGCCAGCCGCGGCCCAGGCATTTCCTAATAAGCCATTGTCAATCACTGTTGTTCGACGGGTGCAAGATGTGAAAGTGACACACCTGTGGCCCAATGTGTTGTGTCACTCCAAGATCCCAATAGAACATGCTGCCAAAGTCCGCTGTCATCTCGGAGAACGTCGCGATACAGTGATATTTGATCGTAAGCCGTCTGTATCAAAGACAGCTCGTCGTCACCACCCATGAGGGCACCGTAGTACGCGAGGAACGGTGGCGCCATGTAGATGAAGTCGGCCCTAGAGGGGAGATAGTCGTGAGCCAAGCACAATGAAGTAGGGAGAGCTTCACGCCTACCATAGTTGGACTTGGTCAGATCTATGAGAAATAGCGCCGGCGTCGGTACGAGGTGCGTGGTTCAGCAGGTAGTCAAGCTCCTCGCCGGCCGCTGTAGAGTACGCATAATCATTGGCATTTGTTCGCGTCCAGTTCGCAAGAAGGACGGCGACGCCAAGGCCTGGACAGACATGTGAGCCTCATGATGTCACGGATGGGATGAAAGGAAACGATGGACTTACTTGCGGGGTCCCCGACGGCGGAGTCTGCCATGAGGGTGAGGGAGTCCGAGGATTTGGCGGCGACGACCCTTGGATGACGTTGAGAAAGGTACTAATGACGGTGAACAGAGTGTGAACGTACTTGGATGCGATATCGAGAACATCCGAGGCGTTCTGGGATGTGGAGAGTGCGAAGGGAGGAGGTAACGCGCTGCCGTTGAAGACAGAAAGCGAAGGCCATTCGTATTCGAGCAGGGCCTCACTCAAGGTGCCCAGTTCCCAGCTACAATCGCGACGATATTCAATGAGGTGAAAGGCGCGCCGAGGATGATCTCATCGTTACCTCTGTGTAGACACCTGGAGCGCGTTGGCTTTGACGAGTTCCAGGGTGGCCTGGCTGATACCAGCAGAGGTCAGCGTCGGGGTGGACGTGTCGGTGGGGCCACTGGGGGTTGTGCCGGTAGTGTTGAGCACGACTGCAGCACTAGCAGCAGCAGCTACCAACCGACAAACGGCAGTCATGGGAGAGGAAAAGTGCTGCGGTTGACGAGGAAAGGGTCCTGAATTTATAGGCTGCAAATCAGCATGGCGTCCGCGATCAGAAAGAATGTCCGTTCGAACGGGTCATCTGGGTCCACGAGGGACGATCTGCGGGTGCGCTGGCCCGTTGGGAAAGAGGTGCCTCGGCGCCACGTCGAGAGCATGGCTGTCGTGAGGTAAGGGCTCAGTGGTGTCATGACTGGCGTAAGTATTCGTTGGCGCAAGTTGTTCCTGCATTTCTTTGCTTCAGGAAACTTCCGTTCTTGACATGCACGCTGCCGCGGGCGGCTGTCAGCACTCTGTCAAGGTCTCGGGAGCAAATTGGGTGCAAGCTCTCCTAAGCTCTCTCGGTTCACACGATCAGCGGAGATGCTAGACTGAAGGCGAATATCGCATTACATAGGGTGAATATGATTTCTACTCGAGACCAAGTATAAGATGGATGAAAGACTCGGACATAATTGATTGCCATCAGGCGGATTCGAACCGGCGGTTGAAGTGCTCGGACCGGGCTGGTCAACAAGACCAAGCATTCTCGGTTCGCGCTCGACGTTGACGACGGCGCCGAGCTTTTTCTCCATTCCCCCACCTACCCTTCCGCGGCGTCTATGGACGTCATAAAATCAGTCAATAAATGGCTGTCAAACTGGTCGAAGAGTGGTGAACAGGAATGGTGCGTCCGCCAATGACTCTCTTGTGCAAGTGCCGACCGCCACAACCTCGAATACAGCCGTGCATATCTCATCTCCCTCCACACCGATCCTACACCTCAAGGCTCTTCCGCTAATTTGGCCACTGCGTATCAAACTCTGCTGTTCTCTACGCTTTCGACCTGGTCAAGCAAGACGAGTCTCAGCCATGAAGCTTTCACGTCCTTCGTCCAGTCCGTCTTTGACAAGGTCCCATCCTCGTCGTCCGAAGCAGCTGGTACCGCCCTCCTTGGGGAACAGCTCGTGGATATGATATGGTCCGCGGACGCCGAGCTGGACGAAATGGCACTAGACACCAAGACGTTGGTTGCAAGCACGGACGTCGCCGTGTCGGCTAATGCAAAGAAGACCAAGCAACGCGTCGATGGAGACAAGGAGACCATTGTGAACATTGTCAAGAAGCTCTTGGTGCGTCCTCACCCCATGTCGACTCCGTGGCGTTCCTTAGTCGCATTCTGCAGGCCTCCAAAATCATACCATCGAGGACTGCAGCGGAACGCTTTGATTCCGCCTTGCTGGCGAGCGCGGGACTATTCCCTGATAAGCTGGTGTTGGACAAGAAGGAGATTCGAACGCGTACAGGGCTCTTGTGCGTCTCAGTCCCGCATCTCTTTCCGTGGTTGAAACTCATTTATTGTCCAAAGTTACAAGCAGAACAAGTTCAATCTCCTCAGAGAACAGTCCGAAGGATACAGCAAGCTTACCACCGAGCTTACGAGCAGTCTCGGACCTCCGCATTCCGCTGCCACTGGTCGACCGACCGAGTCGTTCACAGCTATTGAAGAACGTGCTCGACCCGTGTGGGACAAGATTATCAGTCTCATAGGCTACTTCGACTTGGACCCCAACCGCGCCCTGGACATCATCCTCGATATCTTTTGCACCCATCTAACAACACATTACACCTTTTTCCTCGCCCTTCTGTCGTTCTCACCTTGGTCTGGATCCTATCGACGTCGCGAGGCAGCCTCTATGTCGGTAGATACAGACCCGCCGTCGTATGCCGGAAAGAGTCTCGACGAGATCCTCACAATGTGCGAACCAAAATTAGATTCAGACCCACCTCAGGATGCTCGCCCCCGTGTGTTAGCCCAAGTTCTCGGATTCAAATTTGCATATTATAGTGTAGGTCTACAAACAGTGATTCGGCGCACACTAACATGCATTAACGCAGTCTCCCGATACTTTTGAAGCTACACCAAGGAACCTGTATCTCACCGCCGCCCTTCTCATTCGGGAGAACTTTATCACTCTCGAGGATTTATACCCTCATGCAAGTTGTATCATTTCGAACCGAGTTACGTGCCTGACTGGTATCTAGCTTTCCCTGTTCGATGCGGACATGGATGAAGGTCTCAATGCGTACAAGGCGGATGTCGCAGCAAGGATTGCTGCTGCGAAGGTCAGCACACTGGCGATGGCGGCGCCTCTGGAATCGTCAACATCCTCCTCTTCGTCTCGCCCAAAGGCGTCGACAACTGCTAATCAGAAGCCACCGCCTGAGAGCAGAGACGCGCCGACCCAAAAGAGCGGCTTAATAGCTGCTTTGCTGTCTATCGGTGCTCTGAAGCCTGCGCTATGGATTCTCTCAAAGTACCCTTGGATGGTTGACGCCCATGCGGAGATTGCGGACCTGCTGATACGCATACTGAAAGTCTCGATCAACGACTTGTACGAGAAGCTGCTAGTCCACAAGGAGCGCAATCCGAGCTTCCTGCAGCCGAGAAATCGGTATGGCACCGCTGGTGTGGCTGCATGCCCTCCACGGAAGCAAGCATTGACGCTATGGGCTCCCGTACCTCCCTGCACTCATACGACGGAGTTCGTCTTCTTCTACCCAGATTGGGCGGAAGGTGTTCCTACGTGCCGATCTCTGGAAGACTTGATGAGCGTCGTCGAACCATTACTGAAGTTCGTCAAGCTCCACGTGTCCCGCGACATCATCTTCCTCACCAAGTTTCTACGACTCGGTCGTAAGCATGTCACAAGCACCGTACCAGTACGTCCCACGGTCTCCGACAAGCCATGTCTGTGTCCTGACCTCAAGTAGGAAGACAAGTCCTCTCCTGATCGTTCAGATCCTGTTCGTCTGTTCTGGCTGAACGTGATGCGGTCCAGCGTCCTCCCTGGGCTGTCGATGCTTCGCGGAAATGCTGTCACGAACGTCGAGGTTTGGAACATCATCAAGATGTACGATATGGAGGAACGATGGGCGCTGTATGGCGAATGGAAGTCGCATGCGTATAATGCACACACGGAGCTGTCCGTTCGGCGGGTGGAAGCTGATAGGGAATCGAAGGCGGTCTTGCGGCGTTTGTCGCACAACACCATCGACTCTCTGTCTGGCGCCGTCGCGAAGTTGGCACACTCCAACCCGTGCATCTTCTTCCCGAACGTGGTCAATCAGGTCATGGCGTACGACAACTTGGCTACGGTGGTCATCCTTGGGCTGCACTATGTGACAGTGATGGGCTTTGACGTTCTTGTCTATGTCATTATCGACGCCTTTTCCAACACGTATAAGGAGAGGGTCAAAGATGATGGAGTCAATATCAGTGACTGGCTGCAAAGTGAGTTTCATCTCATTGCATTCCACTTGCTATCAATGATCTTAACCATTGATTGCAAGGTCTGGCGTCCTTCTCTGGCATGCTCTTCCGGCGCTATGGTGCTGAACTCAGTCCCATACTGCACTACGTTGCCCATCAACTCCAGAACCGTATGACCACCGAGATCGTCGTTCTTAGAGAGCTGATGTCCAAGATGGCGGGCATCAAGCCTCTGTACGGGTTGGCGGACCGTGACATCCTTGCCATGGCTGGAGGCCCTGCCCTGCGCATCGAAGTGCTTGCTTCGGAAACCCGTGGTTCGAAGGCGGACCCTCATGAACATATGAAGGGCCCCCTGCGACTCGGCAAGGCTCTGGTCGATACGAAGTTGGCTACACCTCTCCTGGTGCTTCTCGCTCAACAGAGGCAGTCTGCCATCTTCAGCAGCAAATCTGCACATCTGAAGTCTCTGGCTAGTTTGTACGATACGGTCAGTTTTCCTTTGCACGTCATCCCTGTTGCGTCGCTCATGAATCTTTATCAGACTCACGAAGTCCTCATGCAATATCTGGAGCTACTGACGACGCCGTCGGTTGTGTCGTTCGACGACTACGTGGAGAAGGTGCTCCCGTCTATAGGAGACCTCGCTGAGAAGTATGGCATATGTCCGTCCATCTGCATGCAGATCATTCGTCCGGTTTTGCACAACCTCTTACTGGTAAGGGCAACGACTATACGTACTATGTGTGATTCACATCCGTTCTAGAAATCTGCAATTGCACAAGAGCGGGATCGCGTCATTGCGAATGAAGCAAGAGAAGAGCGACTCAAGGCTGCGCTCAAAGCGAAACAGGACCCGGCTGCCACGGCGTCCCGTGTTGCGTCTCCAAGCTCAGCCGCTGATAAGCCTGAAGCGGACAAGTCTGCGGAAGCTCACGAGACGGACATCAAATCTGCACCTGAGGAAGACGACTCGATGGCTGTGGATTCCACTCCTAACACTGTGGTAGCACCTAAGGTAGTCACCATGCGTAACGATCTTCAACTGCGACTGACTCTTGCTCCAGAGTCCCTGGCTCCCTGAACTCGAAGCCTTGTTCGAGGACCTGAAGCGGGTGATACCCGAAAAGATCTACAATGTTATTGGGTTTGTGGCCTATTGATTCTCATGACTACAACTGACATCCTTCTAGTCCTGGCTTCTATCTCACCTTTTGGCAACTTTCGTCCTATGACTTGACACCGCCCAGCGCACTGTATGAGGATGTTCTTGGCGGCATGTTCAAGGCCATCGCCAACTACGACGATGAGATCAGGCAGGCCGAAAGCTCCAAGGGAACGTCTGCTCAACGCCAAAGATTGCCTGGCACTCGCAGCCGTCGAACGCGCATTGCTTCCATCGTTCAGACTCTCAACGCCGAATACAAAGACCAAACGACTTCCCGCGCCTCCACAATCAAGCGATTAGCGCACGAAAAAGTTCATTGGTTTGCACATGGTGAGTAATGCTAGTCTCAATGAATTAAACCTAATCTTGAACGACGTCAGGTCCAAGCGCTGCGGCCCTCGTTGAGGCTACCCTCGAGCATTGCATCATACCGCGTTGTTTGCTGTCTCCAATGGATGCTGACTACACGGCGCAAATGATCCGTGTTCTACACACTTCTGGTACACCTGGTTTCCAGACCCTTGTTTGCTATAATATGGCAAGTGGTGCTCTGAACTAATTTGCGCAGCTTCTGATTGTTCTTGATAGCTCTTCGGCGAATCCGTCAAGGCGATTCTGTTCTCATGTAGTGAATACGAAGCTCGAAACTATGGTAACTTCCGTCCTGTCGTGATATACATATGTTTACTCACGCGGTACCGCAGGCCGCTTCTTGCGCGGGATACTCACAGATCTCAACAAGTGGCATGCGGATGAGAAACTCTATTTACAGGACAATCGCTCCAAGGTCGGCGACAAGGTCGTACATCATCCCGGTTTCACGAACAAAAGTGGCACGGAGCATATCTTATGGCATGAATTCACCAGAATTCTACGCAAATGGCATATGAAGCTTGTCCAGGTATGGTTTTTTACTATTCCTCAGTCTGGTATTTCTCACACTTGCTTGTAGGCATTTACGGCGTGCTTAGGAACTGGAGAGTTCATGCATGTCTACAACACTATACTGGTTTTGAATGAACTTCTGCCTACCTTCCCCTTGGCGTCAGTTGCCTCGCACAGCGGTTCAACGCTGACGGATGCCTTGAACACCTTCCTAGCGAAGGAAAAGCGAGGTGACCTGGCCATCATCGGCAAAACGTTCGGTTTTTCCGTCTCAAGATCTTCTGCGATGCTCACGTCTTACTTCCCAGCTATGCTTCAAATTTGAAATCTCGTGAAGCGCTATGGCTCCCTCCCGCTACTTCTTCGGTACCATTGTTTTCCATGACAAAGGATAGAACTAAAAGGTTCTTTGTAGGCTAATCCTTCTACCAATGGCTCAACGGCGACTCCTCCTGTCAAGCCAAGAAACGGTCCTCCTGTAGGGCCCAGTGCGCAGACATCGACACCCACCGCAGAAAGGCGGGCCAATGGCACGCCATCACAGCTGACACCGTCCGGTCCACGCGCGCAGACATCTGCTCCCCATCCTTCTCCTGCTCAAACAAATGGGCAATCCGAACCTACTGCACCTGCAACGAAACTACCAATCGAGTGAGCTGATCCTTAAAACTCATTGAGCTCAAACTGATATGATGCAGTGTTCCCCGCCCACCTGTCGTCAAACGCACTCATCGCGAACATGATGGCTCTCCGCGCACAGTCGTGGACAGCACCAAAGCCCCGGCTGAACGCCCCATACCAACTGCCCCGGCGAGAGACGAGCATCACCTTCGCCCGCCTGTCATCCCTCGACGTAACAACAGTCCAATGGTGACTGATCCCATCCCGCGCGGCTTGCCGAAAGATACTGCCCCGGTCAATCTCAGCTCTTTGAGCAGAGAGCCATTGCCCCAATCGCCCGCGAGTCAGCGCCCGGCTGAGGACAAGGGCAAGACTGAGACTCAGCCCGCCATGCCGCCTCCAGCGACCCCTAGTCAGACCCTGTCTGCACAAGAACTCCGGGAGACTGCGAGGCAGACGTCCACTCGGCTTAACGACAAGAGCGTAGAGGAGAAACCCCAGCGATCTGGGACTGAGGCTGTCCGTGCGCAAAATGGGTCTGGCGCGCCTTCTCCACGGGCGCGATCTGCATCGCCGTCAAGCAAGCCTGGGACGCGCAACTCCAGCGCAGACAGCCGGAGCAGCCGACACCGCAAGACCGAGGATGAGAAGAAGCCCAAGGACCGCGAACGGGAGAGGCGCGATAGTGTCACGCACCTTCGTGGGCCGCGGGAGAAGGACGGGGACAAGGATAGAGAGCGAGACCGTAAGGACAGACACGACAGGGAGAGGGAGAGTAGAGACTCGCGGGATCATAAGGACCGGGATCGGGACAGGGATCGCGATAGAGGTGGCGATAGGCATCGGAGAGGGGACGACAAGGATCGTGAGCGGAAGGACCGCGACGGGAACCGCACTGGCGCAGCGCTCCCGGCTTCTTCGAGCTATCGAGGAGGTGAAGAAGGCGGTTTGAGGAAGAGGAGGCGGAGTGATGACGATGTAAGCAGATCAGCCGCGACTTTGATACCAGAGTGTCACTGACGCGTATTTTCACAGCTTGAAGGGTCTTCTAAGCGCAGCTCTCGAAAGGACGGCCATAGGGACGATCGCAGTAGTCGGCGCACGACGGAGAAAGACAGCCATGAGCGAGAGGGACGTGACCGGAGCAGTCGTGGCGAATATGATTCCAGGCGACGACGAGAGCATGCTGAGCCGGAGGGTCGTGGTGGGTCCACGGACAAGGTAAGTCTTTTAGTTCGACGCGTACCACAGTTCGTGCTAAATAATTCCTTTGCAGAGCGGAGACAGCAAACGAGGTGAACCCTCGACCTCGACGCCGTCCAAAGTGCCGCCATCCGCGCCTGCTGGACCCCGCGCCGACCGTACGTCCAAACCCGAAACGCCAGGCGGTCACGACAGACATCGGGATGGGCGGGATTCGCCGCGCGCCGCTCCCAAGATCGCGTCAGACACACCTTCGACGTCTTCAGCGGGCACGGGTACGGGCAATAGTCTGCGGAACAGGATCAGCGACACGAAGGCGTCGTCGCCTCTCGCCCAATCGCACGACGAGGGTCCGGGCAGCGCCAGGAAGCGCGGGTTTACAGGTGACTACATTCCTTTTCTCTTCAAAGTACTGGTACTGGATGCTGACTGGTGCAGCAGAGCGCGACGAGCCTCCGAATCCACTAGACGGGCCTCTTGAGGCGGGTGGGAAACGCCAGAAGATTAACCGGAATAGATATGGGACCAGAGGTGGAGGGGGTGGGGGTGGGGGTGGAGGTGGAGGGGCGCGGGGGTTCAATTTCATCACGGACCACCTTGGGGGGAGCGGGACCAGTCGTCGGTAGGCATAGGGTTGTATCTTAATGCTTTGTTTTGTTTGAATATTTAGTGTATCATACTTACGAGCGTCCGAGTCTCATGGTTGTAATTAATCGATGTGACTATCTTCTCCACTCTGTTTTCTCCACTCTGACATCTACTTATTGCGATAGTCGGCGGGCTGGAGACCTTGAGCGTCGGTGTACACTGATGACGATGGAGTCTCCACCAATAATTGCAGTCCTGACTCCTGCCTCGAGGTGGGGGGCTGTGGAATTTCCGCCGATGTGTGGCGTTTGTACCTGAGCACTTCTGATTGCCCATTGTCCTGGCCACGATTTTGCAGGGTACGCGCAGCGTTCCCTCATTCGGGTTGATATAACTCAAGGCGGTAAGTATTGATGGGAAACTTAGAGGGGAGGTGTGGTCGGTCGGTGATGTCGCAAAATCCGACATGGAAAATCTCCGGCGTGTGGATGCAGGACGGCGCTTGTCAATGACAAAACGCGCCTGTCATTGTTGTCAAGCGAGCGCTAAACGCGTTCTGTTCCTGGACGCGGCGACAATAGTACAACAGTTTGATTTGTAGAATAACCTTCCTTCTACTTATTACGAGTTGAATCGAATAACTTAACGCGCGTCCGCGTATAACTATACTTTCATGAGAGTGAGGAACTCTTCGCGGGTCTTTTGCTGGGTGCGGAAGCAGCCGAGCATGCAGGACGTGACGGTGATGGCGCCGGGCTTTTGGACGCCGCGCATGGTCATGCACAGGTGGCTGGACGAAAGGCTTAGTGAGACTCGGGAAGGAGGAGACGGAGACGGGAACGTACGTGGCCTCCATGACGACCGCGACGCCGCGGGGCTTGATCGCCTCCTGCACGGCGACCGCGATCTGCTTCGTGAGGCGCTCCTGCACCTGCAGCCTGCGGCTGAACGTCTCGGCGATGCGCGCGAGCTTGGACAGGCCCAGAACGTGTTTGTTCGGGATGTACGCGATGGCGACCTGGAGATGGATCAGATGACGTGAAGGAAAAGACACGGGACGGTGTACTTTGCCGGTGAACGGGACGAGGTGGTGTTCGCAGAGACTGGAGATGTCGACGTCGCGGACGAGGACCATCTCGTCGTGGTCCTCGGCAAAGACCGCGTCGTTGATGACGTCTGGGGAGTGTCAGCCCAGTGCCGGAGGAGGAGACAGAGAGAGGGACGTGACCTGCAAGCCGTTCCTCGTATCCGCGGGTCATCCACATAATGGCCTGCGCATATCGATCGGGCGTGCGCAGGAGGCCTTCCCTGTCGGGATCCTCGCCGATGCCCTCGAGGATGACCCGGACGGCAGCAGCCATGCGCTGCTCGCGTACACGACGCTCCTCCGGGGTCGCATTCAGACGAGAATAGGTGGATTTTGCTGTGTGCAAGCTTAACGACAGTGTGAAAAGGTTCCAATGAACGTACCTGGCCAGCCGAGCCCATTGACGTCGGGCACGAGCGTCTCGGACGAGGGCGGGGCGGCAATGAGCGGGGTAGACACGCCCGACGGCGGGCGGAAGCCGTAGCCTTCGTGTATGCGATGCGTGCGACCGGACGGGCTCGGCGTGGACGTGGACTCGGCGACGAGCTGGGCGCCCTCGGGGACGGCGTCGAGCGCGATGCGGTGCGACTCGAGCTTGCGCGAGACAGAGTCGACGAGCGGGTCGGAGTCAGCCATCTCGGTTACTTTTCCATGCAAGATCAGCGTCGGATGATTGAGCAGACACAGGGGCTAAAAAACGAGTCCACGTGGGGTTATTTATTTATTATGTATCAGGGGAAATAACCCAAGTCCCGCGCCCGCTCGGCTGGCGTCGTCCTGCCATATCCATCGAATCGCTTTGGGCGAGTTAGCATGCGCTGCACTGCAACGGCAATCGACGCCTTCCGGCAGCTCGTATATTAGACATGTCCGCCGAATAACAAAAAGCCTGAGTGGAGTCCGACGCCTCCTGCCTCTCGCCGCCACGCATGCGCCTCCCCTTCCTCTGGCCCGCTGCCCTGCGCGACAACCCGCCGTTTGCCTATTTCCCGCTCTCTGATGCCTTTCCGCGCTCCTGCGACTCGAAGGGCGCCGCCCACTGGTCGGCCGTGCCCGACTCGGTATACGACATCTGGGCCGCGTCCAGAGTCGCCCCCAACAAGAACGGCGGCCCCGGCCCCACGCTCGTCGCAGGCGCGCAGCGGCCCATAACCGTTCGCAACGTGCAGCTGGCGTCGCTCATCCTCAAGCGCTGCACACCGGACCTCGTGTGTTTTCCCGTTCTGCGCGCTTTGGCTTGTTGAACTGACCCTGGCGTTCTCAAGGCGCGCTGCATCTTCCAGTCCCACCCAGCCCGGACGACGTGTATGATGGCGCTCAACATGATACGGAGCCTCTTCCCAGCATTTCGCGGCTACTCGCAGGTCTGTAGCATGCAGCTTTTCGCATTCATTCCAAGCCTGACTATTATTTCCCCAGGCAATGATCATTGACGAGGTCCGTACTTACTACCTCCGGCGTACAGCACAGCCCGACGTCATCATGCACAGGTACAACTCCTCGTCACATCCGGGGTTTTCAGCTGGTCTCGTCTAGCGCATTTGATTGGAGCAGAAATCCTAAGGCGGATATGCGAGAACATGCTAGATTTCATGGCGTGAGTGGGTCCTTATCTCCGTCATATGCACCCTTCCCCAACCCGTGTCTGTTGTATTCAGGGCATCAAACGAGCATCTCGTCCTGGGCTCCGCCCGCTTCATCGTCGAGAAGCAACAGCTCGAGCAGCGCGTACGGCTCGACGGGCCCTCTCTCTCCGATCCCACAATACGCGACCTCCTCCAGGAATCAGACATCTTCGCCCGTTCATTCAGCGGCGGCGGCTTCGGGCTCATCTCCCCCCTTGATTTCGTCCAGATATTCGCCCTCCTCACCGAGATCGTCTCGCACCTGCTGCTCATCCACTCCCTGACCCGCACCGCCTCGCACATCGGCATCCTGATCCTCTCCGTCGTCTCCGTCATATTCCCCCTCCTCCTGCCCTGGTTTACCCGCCCGCCGTCGTACCCAGATCTGCTCTTTACCCCGCAGGAGTCCTATGCCGCGCGCCGCCAGGAGCAGATGCGCAACCTCGCGTACAGCGACTTGCACCGCCCCGAGGTATCTCTGTTCGGCCTCCACGACTGGATCCTGACCTCCTGGTCCGCCGCCTGGAAGGTCGTCTTTGCGTCTGAACAGAGCCGCAGCTCACCCAGTCTCTCGGCGCTCTATGGGAACGGCATAACCGACCTGCTGCTCGCCCTCCAGAACGTATGTATCTTTCCATTTCCATTAGACACTTCTGAACTGTGTCCCTAACAACATATGCATCAAGGTCCCCTTCGTGCTCCTCCTCCAAACGTCATCGTCCGCCACGCTAGGCTCCATGACGCTCTACCGCAGCTCCGTCCAAGCAGTCGTGTTCGGCCTGCGGAACCTCGTAACCACGCTCCGCATGGCCTTCCAGACCATCTTCCTCCTCTCGGCGTTCTCGGCGAGCATGCACGTCAAGCCCAAGCTGCAGCCGCGCGAGGACGAGGCGGTGGAGTTCCAGCGCGCGCCGCACGGTATGAAGATTGAAGCCAGGTAAGTAATAGGCTGTCCCTTGATAAGGCCCCCATTCAACCTACCACAAGGGGTCTGTCGTATACGTACCCGGACAGTTCGATTCCCGCGCTCAGCAACGTGAACCTCTCCCTGGAAGCAGGCGAGACACTCGCTATTGTGGGGTATAATGGGTCCGGTCAGTAACCACATCACACCTGCCCGTATTTGGGCTTGTTGCTGACTGACGCTTTGCTTTGATATGTGACAGGCAAGTCGACCCTCGCGAAGATCCTGCTCCGCGTCCTCGACTTCGACCAGGGCGAGCTGCGCGTGAACGGGGTCGACGTGAGGCGGTACCGCCCCGCGGACTACCACGCGCGGCTCTCGGCGGTGTTCCAGGGGTTCTCGAAGTACAACTATACGCTGAGGGAGAACGTGGGGCTGGGGGCGGTGGGGCGGCTCGCGGAGCAGGGGGCGGTGGAGAGGGCGCTGCACCTCGCGGAGGCGGACGGGATCGTGAAGGCGCTGCCGCATGGGCTGCAGACGATCCTGGAGGGCCCGGGATTTGAGATGGTGTCGTACCCCGGGAGTATGCACCCTAATACGGATAACTCGCATCATGGGCTTTCTGGCGGAGAAGTACGAGGCTTCGCTTTCGCTCCGCGCATCACTCAGGCTGATGATGATTATTTTATTGTTTAGTGGCAGCGAATAGCCATAGCACGGTCGTTCATCAAGGCTGTCCAGCCTCATGTCGACATGCTCGTGTTCGACGAACCTGTACAGTCCCCGATTTCATTTCCACCGTCCTCCTGTCCTTACGAACCGTCATATCATATAGACTTCCTCACTTGATGCGCGCGCACAACATCAGGTATGTTCCTTGGTTTTCGGAACGAATTTTAATGGCTAACGACATTCATTCATCTCCACCCAGATCTTCGAGACCATCAGCAGGATATCCTCCTCTGAACAAGGGGGAGAGCGCATAAAGACCGTCATATTCATCACACACCGGCTCTCCACTGCCCGCCGCGCCGACAAGATCGCCATGATGGAGAAAGGGGTACGTACGCATCGCCAAAAGTTACGCCGTCTGATCCCTTCCCTTACCCACAGACCATTTGCGAATTCGGCACGCACGAAGAACTCCTCCAGCAAGGCGGCAAGTACGCTGCCCTGTACCATCAATCCGTCTAGAAAAGACCAAATCCGCACACTATTTTGCTACCTACTGTATTTACCCGTTGATGTCAATAATATACCTAATAATACAAAGCAAAATATATTCGAATTTTAGATCTCTTCGGTTGAGCGGTCGACGAAGACCGCGACTCCGTCCGACAGGTAGGCGTCGACGGTGTTGGCATCGTCCGCCCCGCCTGGAATCGCTGTAGTCAGCGGTATTGAACGTTCGGATGTACCGTGTATGCCGACGAGCAAGCCCACGTTCTTGATACCGTGGATCAATGACGGTACTTGGAGCTATATCAAGGAGTGAGTTCACAAATATCAAAAGCAGAGAAAGGAAAGAACGAACCAGAAGGTCGGCATCCACAAAGACGCCCAACAAGTTGTTTATCCGTGCAAACTCAACAGCCGCACCGAGGCCATAGAACCGATCATCGCCTCCATCCACCGTAAACGGCGACGGGCTCGACAAGAAGATATCCGACTTGCCACAGTGCGACGAGAAAAAGACGGGATCTGCACATCATGCTCATGTCAGATTTTTCTTTCATAGTACCCAATCGAGGAGAACACCAACAGTTCGGCTGCTTCCAGTTTATCGCCGCACAAACGTCTGCACAAAAGGACGTGAAGACGATCCTGCGCCGCGTCAGCGGGCCATCAGAAGTCCGGGTCTGATATGTCGTCCTCAGCACCGAGTCGACGAAGGTGTTCAGCTTTGGTCGACTCAGACAATGCCGCTCGCGTACACTAGCAGGAGGATAAGCCAGCTCTAAACAGACCCCAACATTGGATGGCAGAATCTAGAAAACCATCAGAACCAAGTAGGCTGATAGAGATGAGTGAAATTCACCGTTAACAACCGCGCGAGCGACATCATCTTGCTCGAGACCAACGCCGGCCAGTCCGTCATCGAAGGCATCGTTCCCGAGCCCACACCCCGCCCCATCCGGTCCGCCAAAGCCTCAAATTGCGCCAAAGTCACGTCGCACACCCCAAGGCTGAAATTCGACTCTGGAAGACGCCATTGCGAGAACACCACAGGTACGGAGTCGCGTGTTACTTGCACGACGACGTAGAGGTAGGTACCTCTGAGTGACGAGATCGTCAGAGATTGTATTCCAGCTCCAGATATCGATTGGGCGGACGGCGACGTCTGTGTCGACGTGATGACATTGGCCATAGACGCGAACGTTGGTTGGTTCGAAGACGCCACAGTAGACTTCCAATACGTCTCGAGGTCTCCGCCCACCGCAAGCGTAACACCATTGAAGCACGTTATGATGTTGACCTCGAACGTCACCTAGAACAAAACAGTCTCATTGAGTATGCCGAACTGAGCCCAAAAGAAAGAGAGAGATCACAACACACCTCTCCCACAACATGCAGCCTATTATCCAATATCGGCAGAGTGAACGTCTGCTCGCTATCCACATCCGCAAACAATGACGGAAGCGCCACAGCCCTCCCAATAGTCTTCGTCCCAAAGTTGGGATATATCGAGAACTCCAACGATAGCGTACTAAGCGTCGGGATCTGGAACACAAACACGCCCTTCTCGTCCCTCTGCGGCAACGAGATACTATACGGCGCCGAGTTCACCTCCGGGCTCCGCGTAGTAATAACCAGCTTCAACGGCGCCGTCTTCAGCAAGTACTCATCCCGAAATGCGGGACTGATCAACCGATGGTGCAGTATCACACTGGGCCCTTTCGACGAGGGACCTATCGTGACTTGCACAAGGTTACTCCTGTCCAGATAATTGTGCCCATACACGCGGTGCGGCATTATAGGCGGAGGGAGCGACAGCGACGGGATCATGTCCATATCCGACTCCTCCACTCGCGCCCCAACGCCAGCAGGCGAAAGGTCCGGTATCGACGACACCTCTGCAATCGCCGGAATCCGCGCCGACGCCTGCAACAGCAGGTTCAGACACCCATAGTGCCCATACCACGCCGCGTAGTGCACAGGAAGGTGCCCCAGCTCATCCGTCAGGAACACCCGACAATGCGCCTCGAGGAGGATCGCCACGCACGCGTCGTGCCCGAACCGCGACGCGTGGAACAGCGGCGTCCACTCGTGGTACTTGTCCGGGGTGTCCCAGCCCTCCTGCTGCAGCAGGATCTCACATACATCAGCGTGTCCCTCGCGTGCAGCGAGGTGCATGGGGTACTCCCCGTTACTGTTGGGGAGACATTTGGCGCCGCGTTGTAGCAGCAGAAGCACGATATCGACGTATCCGGACTGGCTGGCGAGTGACAGTGGTATCAGGTCTCCGCCGGGCGTTGTGGGCTGAGCAGGCACGTCTCCGTTATCCAACAAGACCTCTACGCACTCGCGACACCCGCGTAAGACGGCATATACCAGAGGGCTGTAATTATCGATGTCCAGATCATTCAGCGGGAGGCCTATCTCCAAAAGCCGGCGACATATGGATGCATGTCCGTTCATCGCCGCGTAGTGGAGTGGTGTTCGTCCATACGTATCGACCTTGCTCACGGACACACCGTGGTCGATGCACATATTGACCAGCCGAAGTGCCCCAGCTATGGAAGCCTCGTGCAGACAGTTCCGCCCATTGATGTCGTCCACGAAGAGAAAATCAAATGGTGTGGATAGCGACGCCAAGATAAGATCCGCGAGCTCTGGCGGCGCTTCGATGATGACATTCCACAGGATACGCGTGACGTTGGTGGAATCTTGCGCGAGGACGTCAGAGTAGCGGAGACAGTCTGCGATGGCGGCGTGGTCGTTGGCGGTGACGGCCTTGCGCAGGTTCTTCTCCAGGTCCTGGAAGGGCCCGATGTACGACGTGCGCTCCGAGTCGACCATGAGCTGCTGCGTGAAGATGTCATTGGCGCCGGGGCCCTCGAACTTGAGCCCGGACGAGAGGTCGGTGAGGTCGAGCAGACACGCCGCGACGGTGTCGGACAGCTCGGAGATGAGCTGCCTGTTGAACACGGGCTGCGCGTCGACCTGCCGGGCGAGGTAGAGCTCCTTGGTGGTGGACGTGGATCGCTTATCGAACTTTTTGAGGATCTTGCGAAAGCCCGTGGCGTTGATCTCGACGAATTGCTGGAGGCGGACAGTGGTCAGCGTCGATGGCGGTGAAGGTAGCCGCGTGCGCACCCACCTGCAGTTTGCCGAGATCGCGTTCGAGCAGGCGGAATCCCTCCTCGACGGCGCTCCATTCGACGTGACTCTTGTTGTTCGCGGCCTCGTGTATCGTATCCGGCAGCCCGTGCGACGCAGCCGCGCGGCGCTTGGACAGCAGCGTCTCGAGCCGCAGCTTGAGCTCGGCCTCCTTTTGCAGATAAAACGCGTTTATCTACGGATGTCTGAGTCGCCACGAGGACAGCAGGGCAGCGGCGCACACCTTTTCGAGTTCGCGCTCGAGCTTGAAGAAGAACGCGGCCTTGTGCGCCTGGAAGTCGGGCCCGCGGTCGTGGTCTGAGCCGGAGAAGAGCGGCGGATTGAGCGTCTGCGCCTGGGGGTCGCCGGGGCGCAGGCCCTGGGCGAGCGCGGCGGCCTCGGAGGCAGGGCGGTTGGCGGCGAGCGACGAGATGATCTTCTTGAGAAACTTGTAGTCGAGGTAGTACGCCGACCATCCAGGGACCTGATGCGACTGGATGTGCTTGCCAAACTGTGCGATGTGGGCGTCAGGGGCAGGCGAGCATGCCGTCAAGCGAGTGGTGGCTTGCCTTCATGATGTGTACGTGGTGAGGGCCATGTCCAGGCAGGGAAAGACCGCGTATTATTTGGCTATGGCGTGGACCGTGGCTCAGCACGCCTACTGCATCCGGCGCACGTTCAGTCTCACGCCCGCACTTTGCTTCATTTCTCCCACTTGCCAAGCCATCTCATTCTGCATCGATTAGATATCGCAGTCATCCACGAACGTGCTAAAACATCCGACCCTCATCATGATTGTCTTCACGTGCAGTGCGGCGCGCGCGTCAATTCACCGACGCGGCTGCTTTCGCAAGACCATCCGCCACCGTATTATACCTGCGGTCAACCTTCCAGAACCCAAAATCAACGCCACTCTGCTCAAGCTCGGTGATCGCGGCGTCGAGTTTCAAGAACAAGTCCAAGTTCTTTGGCCTCTTGCCCTGGATGGTACGCCATCCGTTGCTCTAAGGATGTATGAGTGCGGAGCAAGTTTTCAAAGTGCAAGACTCACTCTCCACTTGTGGATCCAATCGGTCATCCCATCGACGACGTATTCAGAGTCTGTTGCCAGACCAGCCCTGGACCTCTCCTCGCTGTGGCCCGCACGATACATATAGTGCGTCTTGGCAGTGTGTCGTTCTTTGACGAAATGCACGCCCTTGATAGCGGCAATCAACTCGGAGCGCTGACTGGTGTGCGGAAGGTTCCCGTTGATATTCTCTAAATGCGCGACGGGGATGCTATATTGCTGATCCTCGCCAGTGCCCATCGCCACCCCAATACCAGCAACAGCACCTGGCATGCCGTTCCCTGAACATGCACCGTCTGTGAAGACCAGCATCCGCGTACTGCAATGAAAGCCCTCCTTGCTACGGGTCAGACAGACGCAGCAGCTGAGCACGTAGGCTCCGCAGAAGGAACAGTGGTTGTAGCGCTCTTCGATGGGGAGAGAGAGGAGATCGTTGCAGAAATGCAAGAGTCTGCCAGCTGTTGGTGACTGCATCCTTTCACGATGCGAAGAGAGATTTCAGAGACAAGACAAGTACCGAAGGTCCGGGCCGGCCTTCCAAGAAACAACCACTCCCAGTCCTGTAATCGAAATCTATATCATCAATCACTTGACAATTCGACGATACAGGACAGCTTGCCTTTTTTTGAGCTATGGTATGGTCAGTAAAAGACTCGAAAACGTCCGCCTGTCCAAGTCAAGTTCGAATTAGAGTCTGTTGTCGTGACATAGGCAGGGAGTCGCGTTTCCTCCTCTGAGACGGTCATCGCCACCCGTCTCCTTCGACATCGGCTGGTAGGGTTCGGTGGAGACGAAGTGCAGGAGTCTTTCCGCGGCCGATGAGTATTTAATATGTAGTCCTCAGAGCAATCAGCGATCGTTCTCACACAATCTCATGCTCGTGCAGGGCCCGGTCCCGGCACACGTCTTCCCCACCATGCCCACTAGGGAGGCTCAATTCGTTAGGAAACAGAAACGGAACGGGAACGAACGGATTTGAAATATTTATTGCCACCGAAGGGCGTGGGAGCCAGGATCAGGACATTGGGATTATCCACAGTTTCCCGTCACAGCCTGCACTCTGTCATGCCCCAATTTTGAACCAGTCAGTAAGATGTACATAATGCAAAAGCTGGAAATTTCTTCAAGGTCAGAGGTCAAGGTGTTGGCCAGCAATTACGAGCACATTGGTGGTGGCTCAGGCCTGCAGGGCTTGGTCCAACGCCTGATCGGTGGCAATATCCATTTCAAATCCGTTCGTTCCCGTTCCGTTTCTGTTTCCCAACGAATTGAGCCTCCCTACTCCGGGTCCAAATCCAATATGGAGTTGTTCAACACCGTCGGCGCGCTCGACACGCTCAAGCCCTCGCTGTTCGAGCTAGTCTCTCAGGAGCAGCTGCGCGACCTCTTGCAGCCCGCGCTCAAATACGTCCTTTCCGTGCGTCCGAGTTCTTCCCCCACCCATTGACATGCACTTTCGTGACGGTGGTCTGGGTAGGTGTTCGCACAACGGCACCCGCGCTACCTCCTGCGGCTCGTGAACAAGCATGAGGAGTTCTACGCTCTGCTCATGCTCGTTGTCGAGCGGCATTATTTGCGGAATCATGGTCAGTACTAAGTGTTCTTCTCAATGCAAAGCCTGATTGACCCACAGGCGCATCGTTCGCGGAAAACTTCTACGGCCTAAAGCGACGACGACGGCCGTACATCGAGCCGGTGCGGGAGAAGGCGGCGACGGGCGGGATCCCGGCGGGCGAGCAGCTGAGGGGGACGGACGTGTATAGGTCTCTGCTCTTTCTCGTGCGTCGCTCTCTGCCTTGCATGTGAATACTCTCACACCTGCATTTGAACAGGTCGGCGTCCCGTACCTCCGCGCGAAGGCGCAAGACTACTACGAAGACCTGGGCGGCGGGACCAGCGCGGACATCATGAACGCGAACACGGACGTGCGCATGATCAGGCTCTTGACCGATCCGGTGCGTAGCCACCAGTCTTTCCATCGCTCATCTAATTGGTTTCGTGACAGTCATTCAAAGGATGGTACCGCCGAATATTCAAGACGCTCTACCCATGGCTGAACACACTCTTCGAGACGTGGCTGTTCCTATACAACATCGCGTACCTATTCGACCGGACGCCCTTCTACCGCCCGTGGCTCGCCTGGATGGGCATAGACATCCGGCGCGTCGGGATCGACGACCTGCGCGCGGCAGCCAAATCCCCCTCCTCCTCCCCTCTCTCCCTCCTCTCCCCCCACCGCATCCTCGACTCCCTCCGCCTCCTCCTCCCCACCGCCGTCTTCCTCATCAAGTTCCTCGAGTGGTGGTACTCCCCCCACTCCCCCGCGCCGTCCCCCTCAGGCCCCGCCGTCCCGCCCCCGCGCATGCTCCCCCCTCACCCGCGCGGGATCCCGTTCGACAAGACGCGCTACGGGGAGTGCCCGCTGTGCAGGGAGAGCGTGAATAATGCGACGGCGCTGCCGTCGGGGTATGTGTTCTGCTATCGGTGTGCGTATGAGCAGGTGCAGAGCAAGGGCGTGTGTCCGGTTACGCTGTTGCCGGTGAGGGTGTGGCAGATGAGGAAGGTTATGGTGTGATTCGCCGATTGTACGAGTGAATGGGCCGACGAGGATGCCTCATACGTATCGTTGTCGATAGACTATCTTTTGGCGTAAGCTAGCGCAGACCAGAATTCAACGGGCCTATGTCGCGCGCCGTTCGAAATCGTTGTCTTTGGCCGGGCGAGCCTCAATCACTGTCGTTGCTGGATGTTGATGCCGGCGGGAGACATTCAAGGCACGGCGTGGACCCAGGAGAAGAAAAGAGGCTCATTTTGCAGGTTCAATGTTGGATGCCAAGCACCGACCAATACAGCATCGGGGTCCTACATAAGTATGAAGGACAACTCCAAGTTATATGAACGAGACGAACGGATGGCACACAGCTGACACCCTGTAAGGAGCTAGGGCCCGGGCACGAAGAAGCAACCTCAATAATGGGGACATTCCAGTGGGGGGTATGATTTTTTGAATTTTTATCAGTCGTGACTTCTCCTCTTCTCTCTCCCTACCCTAAAGATGTAATGTACAACGAAAAAAAACAATAAGCAAGCAAGTAAGTAGATATAAAGGGTGGGGGGTGGGTGCTGTTACATAACGCAGCGGGGTATGTATGTGGGAATAAGGAATAATAAACGGGGTGAGCCAGGGGATGGGATAACGGATATGTGAGGCTGGGGGATACACTGCAGCACGATGGGAATACACTGCACGCCTCGAGTGCGGCTGGGAATACACCGCCTCCTCGTCAATAAGACTGTTTTGCGCCAAACGGCCGGCGGAAGCGGATCCACGGCTTGGGGCGGGACGATGCGAGGGCGTAGGAGCGCGGCGCCTGGCGCGTGGCGGAGTTGCGCCGTTTGCGGTTGTTCGTCGTCTGGATCTATCCAGTGCCAAGTCAGCACGGCTTGTGGTCACAAATGCAAGTAAGAACGCACCTTATGCCGGAGCAATATCAGCTTGGCCATGTTAGCTGGCGGGCCACTCTCGCGGAACGGGTTGCCTGCAAGCCCGCGTAAGCAACGACACACAGACTCGGTGTCAAGGAGAGGGATGCGTACGAGCAGCAACGACAGAAGCGTGGGGGTCATCGTCCATGGCCGTGAGGGCGAGCCATAGGGCGGGCATGAACAGGTACACGAGCAGCAGCGCGGTGAGCGCAGAGGCCAGTACGGCGGTCAACATGGCGCGCGGCGCCTCACGGCAGGACAGCGGGAGGGAGGGAGGGAAGGATGTGCCCCGTTATATCACCCCGGGCTTGGGTTTCACGTAAGCAGGGTCATTCCTCAGCCACCGACTCTCCAACGCCGCTGACAAGACCAAGGTGGCAATTATTGCGATTGGGTTGCGTTTTGCTCCCATGACATTGGTCTCGGCGATCCTGGATCTCAGCGCTGAGTCTGTTTACTCTGTATCGCGAGCCTATTCTGACAAGAACCTGGTCTCGAATCGGCACGTGCCCCAAGTTGTAGCGGTTGTGGATTCTGGAAATTGTAGATGTCTTCTCCCAATCTTCTCCGAACCCGTTGCTCTCCGAATTCCACAATTTCCAGTCCGCTACGCTACAGTGCTTATCTGATCACAAGGACGAAGCAATCTCAGCCGACAAAGACTTTCTCTGTCATGCCCGTCCCGTCCCCGGTCATCATCATCAGTCTGACGATCTCTGGAAGATCTTCACCTCTCTTCTCCGAGTTCCAGGTGTCAGTGACTCAGTGTTAGTAAATTTGAGCCGCTTATTCCACTCTACTCCGCGTTCCATCCTGAAATCGGAGAACAGATAACCTTCGTCTAGTCCGAGTTCAACTCCAACTCCTCTCTCCCTCCTTCTACTTCTATCAATGATCTGGATCTCACCCGACACCCCACCCCACCCTAAGTGTTGAAGGACTCCATAGATTACATTACATTACATGCATATCTAGAATACATTGCGAAAAATGAAAATAGAAAAAAACACTCAAGATAACAAAACAAATATCCTTCCACCCCACCCATCACTCAAACCTCCCCCTCCTCTGCAACCCCGGATTCGCCAGCAAGCTCGCTTCAGCCTTCACCGGTTTCCTCTTCCCAGTCCCAGCGACCTTTCCTGATCCTTTCCTTTGCATACCCCCACCCCCACCCTTGATCTTATTATGCCCCGTAATCGCCGTCGCGCGCCCGCTGCTCGACGCCATGTTCCCCGTCCGCCTCTGCTCCTTAAGCCACTCCTTCCCCTGCGCCTTCTCTTGCGCCGATAGCTCTCGTCTCTGCGAATGAAGTTAGAGTTGCAGGCATGACGATGAGGGTTGAGCTTACCTGCACGATCCCCCCATGAAACTCCTGCTCATCATCCAGCGCCGGCGCCCTCATAGACCGACTCGCAGCAGCCGCCCTCGAGTCGCCCACCCTAATCTCCATCGGCGCTTCATCCTCATCATCGTCCAGATCCACATGCGATACGTCCTCCGGGTCGAAGTACACCTACCCATGTCCATATCAGATCGTGTTCGGAAAAGGGAAGTGGGAACGGGTGCGCACCTCAGGAACGTCCTGCGCCGCCAACAAATCCCGCCTGAGCTGCGCGGCGCCAACGACCTCGCGCTCATCCTCCCCTTCCTCCCCCTCCTCTCCAATAATCGTCTCCTGCGAATCTACCGGTCCACCGAACGGAATGGGCTCATCATAGTCCTCGTGCGTATACGCCTTCGCAAACGCCCGCGTCTCGTCGCTCGCGCCTACAAAATATTCAGCTGAGTCCAGTCCGACAATGAGAAGAAGGCACGACGCACGAAGCTCCTCGATGCCCTTCGGCTCCCTCTTCGCCATCTTCGCGCGCCGCCGCTCATTCGCCTCATCATCATAATCATCCTCATCATCGCTATCCCCAAACCCAGTAACATGCTTCCGCTTCGCAATGCGCACCTTCCCCGCAACCACGTCCTTCGCCCGCTTCTCGTCCGCCTGATCGTCCTCCGCCCGGTGCTCCCTACCCTCACACGCGTCAATACCTTTCCACAACCAAAAGTGAGAGAACCACCACGCACCAATACTTCTCATGCACCTTCTCCCGCGCAACAGTCTCCTCATCCATATGCGCATCATCCACCAGCCCCCGCAAATCCCGATCCTGGTCCTCCCCATCAAGCTCATCATCATCCCCCGTATTCCGACTATCCACCCCAAACCCCTCATACTCCTCCTCCTCCTCCGCCTCCCCCACGATGAACTCCGACTTGCCCAACACCTCCTTCTCCCTGCGGACGCGCGGTTGAGGGACGAGTTGCGTAGACGTCCGCTTGAAAAGGCGGCCCCCGCCCCCCGGTTTCTGGGACGGCGTGGCTAGCAAGGACGAGACAGACCGGAGCGGGAAGCGCCCCCCTCCCTCCGAGTCCTGCGTCAGCTCAGGCGACAAGAACTGCCTACCCTGCGAAGGCGTCGGCACCGACGCGTGGTACACCGTCGCCTCCCCCGCTGGGCGCGTCTGCGTCAAGAACCTGCACCACAATTCAGTTTCAGGTCCAAATACGACTGACTGACCACACCACGGATGCACATACCCATTATCGTTAACATACAACTGCGGCTCCTTGTGGTCGAACACCCCCGCAGCCTCTTCTTGCAGGAACTCCTGCTCCTGGGCGAAGATCTTGTCCGCCTTGCGCTCGAGGTTCGCATCGACGAACACCATCGGGTCGGGCATCAGGACATCCTGTGTCAATCCCAGGTCCTTCGTGCGAGCCTAGGCGAAATCGTCAACAAACCAATCACACGTTATCGAAAGCAAGACGCGTACATTCCCAAACAGCCGACCAAATGTATCCTCCCGCGCGAGACCCTGCGGCTTCTGCGTAGCCGACGAAAACAAATCATCGAACCCAGGCTGCAGCCCCGGCGTAGCCTGCAGCGTTTCCTGCGAGAACGATGCCTCCAACCCACCGCCAAACTTCATCGGTCTCGGCGAGACGTCCGCAAAGTCGTCATTCTCACCTGCCCGCAGGCGTTCCGTGAACGACAATGCCCTCCGGTCCGAAAACGACAACGGAGAGCGCTCCTCCGTCAAGGTATGCAACGGCATACGCAGCCCCTCGTTGAACTCGCTCTCCAGCCCATGCAGGGACTCCCCGTGTCGCCCAAACGCCGGCCGAGAGGCGAAGTTCTCCTTGTCCTCGGGCCCTTCGTTCTCCTTGTCGACCTCCTCCTCAGAATGTCCATCGGACGGAGAAGCAGACCGATGTGCTACAGGTGCAGGTGCGGCGTTCTCGTCCATCTCCACGTCAGAGTCATCGGCGACGAGAGCCCGGCGCCGCCGGGGTAATATGGGCAGGATGTTCTCTTCGTCGTCGTCGTTGTCTTCCTCGGACGCGCCATCCTCCTCCTCGACCATCGTGCGGTCCTGGTCCGGATCCCCGTCTTCCTCACCAGAAAGCTCAGCATACCCCATCTCCTCCTCCTCAAAGCGATGAGGCGAGTAATCCTCGTCCTCCATGTCCTCCGAGTCCGCGTACTGCTCATCGTCCAGGTGATTCCTCAAGCCAGCGTTCGCCCACTTCTCCACCGACGCGGCAGGGTTCTCGGCGAGCTTGCTCTCTTTGACCTGCCCGCCTACACTCTCCCAACGTTCCTGCTTCTCCCTCCTAGCATCATCAGCCTGCTTGCGTATCCGCTGTTGCAGACTCTGCTCCAAGGCCTTCTTCGACTTGACGTCCCGGAGGTCGACGTGTTGCGGAGTCGCACTAGGGCCCTCCTCGTCCGAAACAACCTCCAGACCGTCGTCGTCGTCGGAGTGATACGATGACTGTTGCTGTTGCTGCAGAGCCTTGTCTTTGAGAGCCCTCTTCTTCAGCTCCAAAGCCTTCTGCTTGTTCTCCTGGTACGTCTGTTCCTTCGTCTTCGCTTTGGATTCAAGCAGCTGCGAAACGTCCGGAAGGTCGTCATCATCATCATCTGAGCGTTGCTCGTCAATGGTAGAGTGGGTAGCCTCCTTGTGAAGGAGACCCGTATGACGAAAGGCAGGGGCTTGCGTTGTGAGGGGCGATGAGCATGGTTGAATGGGATCGGAGTCCTCGTGAGGAGTGCTGTGGAAGTATTACATGATCGTTGGGAAGCAAGGTACTATAACAAGCTTACGTCGTGAACTTCTTGAGGAAACGCTGTATCGAGAGTTCGGCGGTCTTGGCCTTAGGTACAGATACCTGCTGCTTGCTGGCGAGACGAACAGACTCCTTCTGTGACTCGCGGATTGACTTTTTCGTGGGTGCCTACAAGGATGTTCACTTGAGGACTTTGCGCGATTGTTCGCCGACTCACTTTCTCTTTGCCCTTGCCCTTCTTCCGAGATTCCTTCAACGGCTTGAGGGACCCCGCCATTGCAGGCGGCGATGGTGCCTCTACACGGCGAGAGCGCTTTGGGGCCTTGAGACGCGTCGGGGGCGCCTCGCCGTCCGATGTAGGCGGGGTCTCGTGGAGTTTCTGAGGCGTGCTGCGCACCGTCGAGGATGTAGAGGGACCGAGCTTGTCATCACCAGCACCCTCCTCGTCGTCGTCGACAGTCCCTCGTAGAGGAGATCGGGATGGACTGGGCGATGTAGGTTTCGTGTAGGAACGGGCGGGAGGAGATGGCGATTTCGGTGGGCCTTTTCTTGCAGGGGTATATGAAGACGGCGGTGCGTCAGGTCTGTCTTGAGCTGGCTTCTCTCCCTCTGTCTCTTCATCGTCGTCCTTGTCGAAGTCTGCCAAAGCGTCCTGCCACGCAAAACGATACTCGGTCGGCTCCGCGTGGCTGGCATCGTCGACGTCGGATTCAAGGGGGTCGGAGGGTGGTAGAGCATCCCGTTGCTTTGAGTGTGTGCTGTGGACCGGTGCCAGGCCCGCCAACGCGTCGTGGGCCCGCTCTGTGGCGTCGTCGTCGTCGGTGGCCTCGACGGGCTTGGCCTTCCCATACGTCCTGCGGCGTTTGGGTGGCTGGATGGTGGTCGCCGGCTCCGAGTCAGACATAGCATGCTCGCTGGAGTCGAGGGGCATCGCGGAAGAAATAGAGGATTGCGGCGGGAAGCAGGAACGACTTTGTTGATTGTGTGAGCCCGACGCGGTATGACTGTGATGTGACCCTACGCGTTTTTGGTAAGGTCGGCACCGGTCCGATCACTTGCCGTCTAGCCTCCTCCAATTACATTGATGATTGTAGCTCTGACTCTCTCAGCCCAGATCACACACTAACATCGTATATCGCTCATCGAAGTCTATTGCTCATGAGATCATCCTGGAAGTAAGCTGAACTACCTCTTATTCGCTATCACCACCCGGCCAGGGGGGGAGATAAACTACTATCTCATGACCGTCATCTTGGCCTCCTAAAACACCTCACTGCTTCCTGTGATTGGGCAGGATATCGCAAATACGGTCCGAGCGTACCCAAGCACTCCGGGATAACCGTGGAATAACCACCGTCACGGGTTTTCAAACGAGGTACTTAAGTAAACTAACCGGAGACCCCACTCTCCCCTGCCTGCCAGTGCCTCTCATCATGTCGGCTCCCGCAGTACCTGAGCATTTCCGCGAGATCAAACAAGAGATCGCGGACTCTTATCCCGACTTCCAAGAGCGTGTCACCAAGTCCTGGGCTGAGATTCTGACAGAGCTTGGAAAGACTGCTGAAGCTATCAAGGACGCTGGCACCGTTGTACGTTGTTTTATCGATCATTTCATCTACGTGGTTCTGATCGCGTTGTGCAGTATATTCCCCAGGTCAACTTCTCTGAGCTCGACTCCTTGCCTCGTGAACGTCTGGACGAGATCAGACGTAAAGGTAGCGTCGTCGTCAAAGACGTCGTGGACGATGAGCAGGCGATAGCCTGGAAGAAGGAACTTGAGGAGTACGCGAAAGCTAATCCTGATGTTGACGGTATGGTTTCGCCTCTTAGAATACAAGTTCGGCTCCTAACGCCTTGCAGGAATCCCTGCTGATAATAAGCAATTCTTTCAGCTATAGTGAGCAACCATTCTTGTATGGCCGCGCTAGATGCTGAGCGATGTCCTGAAGTTGGACCAAGCCGCAAGTCGAAGCTCGCTCTCATCCCAATATGCTTGCAGTCTCCACATGGCTGAACAACCTGTTCCATGCCAAGCCAGGACAAGACCTTACCGGCGTTGACTTATCGACTCCTCTGAGTTACGCAGACCGCTTTCGTATCAGACACCCTGGGGGCGATTGGAATTTCCATCCTCCCCACGTTGACGGTGAGTGATCATCCTCAGATACACCTTCACCGAAGACTAACTTTCCGTTCAGGTGGTACGATTGAGCGCTGGGAGGACCCCACGCTCCGGTCTTGCTTCGACGACATCCTAAGCGGTAATTGGCGTCAGCATGATCCATTTATGCTCGGAGGTCGCATTAGTGCGAGGCATTCGCTATATCGCCGGCCTAACCAAGTAAGGTCGTCTCTATGTGACGTCTGGTACGTATCTAACGCGTGTCTTCATTTCAGTCTTCGATTTTCCGGTCCTTCCAGGGCTGGCTGGCAATGAGGTATGAACGTATCCATATTCTTCACATCTTATCATTTTACACGTCAATTGTAGCGAAACAGCACCCACGGAAGGAACACTCAAAGTCTTCCCCGATGTCTTGCTTTCCAACTCTTATCTGATTCTACGCCCGTTCTTCCGACCTCTGGTGCCCTCTGACTCGCCCGAGATCTTCGACCCCAAGAACTGGACTTACGGTATATACACCGTTACTCTTACTCTTTGTTGTCCACGCGCCTGATGGGACGTCCTTAGATATATCATACGCTGAGTTCCCCGGCATTGTTTCCACCACCGGAGGATGGCACGGCCCTCGTCCCACGCCAGAAATGCACCCTCATATGCGGCTTGACGACACTATGACCCCCGTACCCAAAGTGAATCCTGGAGACACCGTCTTCTGGCACTGTGATGTGGTCCACTCTGTTGAGCGTTATCATACGGGATCCGGCGACTCGGCAGGTAAGCAGTCTACCTTTTCATTTGCGTGTGAAGGCTGAGACTTTCGCTACAGTCATGTACATACCTGCCGTGCCATTGACGCCGATGAACAAGGCTTACATCGACGTGCAGAAGGAAAGTTTCCTGCAAGGAGTTCATCCTCCCGATTTTCCTGCTACGACCAAGGACGAGAAGGACTTCGTCGGAACAGGAAAGCTTGAGCACATAACCAGCCTTCTTGGTAAACAAGCGATGGGTTTCCCTATAACAGTTGCCTAAGCAAAGACTTCAAGTTGTACGAATAGAAAGTTGAACAGTTACAATCATTGTACAAGGATGACAATACATACATAAAAGCAATTATACAAGGTCCAGAGAAGGCCTCATGCAACGACTGCATAAGCCGGAGGCGGCACATCTTCAGCAGCTGACGAGGTCCCACTTTCCCTCAGACGCCCATTCTCCGCCCTCAACTCCTCCATCTGCCTCCTCAAGGTCTCGTTCTGCTCCTCCAGAGTCTGTACCCTCCTATTCAGCCGACTGTTCCTCCTCGACGCCTCAGTGAGCTGTTCCTTTGAAACCATCCCCGCATGCGTAGCTTGCAACTGACTCAAAGACTCCGCCAGCTGCTCGACCTGACTCCGCAGATTCCGATTATCCTTCGCGATGTCCTCGTTGATCTGCCGCTGCAGCTCCTCGTCCCCATTCGACGACGGCACCAGGTTCGCATTATCGCGATACTCCTGCACTTGCGCGCGAAGACGCTGAAGCTCGTCGGTCATCTCGTCGATGACCAGCTTCTGCACGTCGTAGTCCGTATTGCGCGCCTCCAGGTGCGTCACCAGGCTCTCGACCTTGACTTGGAGGAGCTGGTTCTCCTGTGAGGCCTCCAGCAACGACCTTTCCCGTGAACTGCTCGACTTCAAGTGTGTGTCCTCTATTTGTCGCAATTGTTTGCGAAGGTTCGCATTCTCCACTGCGAGGGTATTGGATTTGTCGGCATGAAGAGACAGGGAGCGGCGCATGCTGTGACTGGCGTTTCGGATGGAGAGCCGTAGTTCGCTATTCTCCGTCATCAACTCATGCTGAGATTTCTGCAGTTCAAATATTTGACTCTGCATTGCGCTCTTCTCCTTGAGACGAAGTTGGTTCGTCGATTCCAGCTGCGACCGGAGAACGTCAAGGTCCTGGGACAGTCCACTGCGCTGTTCTTCGAGTTGCTGGGTCAGTTCGGTTTGTTGTCGTTCCTTCGGTGATGGGAGTTGAGAAGGACGTCGGTTCAGAGTTGGTTCTACGCCATGTCAGTCTAATCCGCAGAAGTAGAACGGCGTGAGGCTCACTGAAAACATCTGACGCTAGCGAGTCACTGCGAGAGATGACAGACATTCGCGTGGTTGCGGGCAGTGTGGTCGGTATGCCTATGCCGGCCAGAGACTTGTATATCAGAAACAGCGCAAGAGCAAAGTCATTTTGGTCAAGCTGGCCCTTTGACGTAGAGTCGATGAGATCCCTGTCATTCTGTTCAAGGAATGGAATGCACAAGTAGATTGTCACGCTCACCAGATGCGTTCGAGCTCTTCAGACGGTAGAGAAGACTGGAGCATGAAAGGTACGGCCTGCTCTCCGTCCACATAGCTTTTATCATCTGCGTCGAGTATGCCGAAGTACGTATCGGCGTGTTTCTTGACTATAGGCGGTAGAGTCCAAGAGTCCAAGCTCGTGCTCGCACGGATGAAGTAGAAGTCAGTTGTGAAAGCATTCGCGAGAATGCCTTCTGGGATATCACTTGTCTGCGCGTTATCCGGGGCCGAGTCCGCAGCTTGTTCGTAGAGATATTGGGGTATTGATGGCGGTAGGGTGGTGAAATGACCTTCTAGCGTACCGTGTATGAGATACATCGCGACGCAGAAGTCTATGAAAGGCAGTTGGCCACATCTTCGTGAGTCGACTAGATCCCTAAGATGTTGAATTGAGGAAAATGTGTCAGTCAGTGATGGTGTTGGCGTACCATATGCGTGAAAGGGTTTTGAGCGGTAGTTTCGACATCATCATGAGAGTCCATGCTTTGGAACCTATGCAGCGAATGACCAGTGTGAGGTTTTACATGACACGGCCTAAGAGAACCTACCGCATAGTGTGTCTTGCTCAGGCCCGGCTCGGTCGAAGATGGTTTGATACTTTGCTTTATTGACCAAGGTGATCGGTGGTAGCAACACAAACGCAGCACCCGCGTCCTCCCATGATTCCGAGTCGTTTAACTTTGCCAAAGGTCCCTCTGCTTCGCGTAAGTACACAACGATCAAGCGTCACGGAGATAGTTTGTACATACGGCGCTCGATCAGTTGTGCTTCAACGCGAAACCCGCGCTGCGCCCATCCTATCAGCCGGATCGCTTTAGCCAGCTCTTCGCGCAGCAGATATCCTTTCTGTCCTTCGTCAACCAAGTCCCAGATCTCAGCGAGTATATCAGGAGGCAAGCTGACTGCTTCGAAGGCATCGACTGCCGCGTTTGCTGAGAGTGTGTCCTCCGAGTTCGGCCCCTCTTTAGAGAGGATGAGGTCAACTAGACATGTCTCCTCAGGTGAAGATATCATGGGTATTGGAGGCAAGGTGGCATGCCAAGTGGTGGGAAATGGACAGCCTCACTGACCACAGTGACATGAGCCGGATAAATCATCCGAGACCCAGGTACATCTAATCTATGTTGGCCCTGTTGCGCCACGCGCTCCGCAGCCTTGCAGTAGGCGCCAAAAGTCCGATGAAGTGTCGGCGCGGTTGTTGCGCGTCGGTGATGAACGTGAAGTCAATGGTCGTGCGTGACGAAGTCGGCCAAAGACCAACGCGCCACAATTCACGCATCGATTTTGCCGTTGCGAAGTCAGAATCAAGGATGGCCAGAGATCACAACTTGAATCTGAATCGTCGAGTCGGACGCGCAGCAGAAAGCTGGTAAGAAGCCGTGCTTACCCTAACCTTAACTGACGAGCAAAATGAACAAAAACAACGTCGTAGTCCTTGTTACAGTGTCCAGTGTGGTACAATTCGGTTGGGCTTGTGAGATGATATGCAGAATCAAATCAATGGGATTCGCAATGACCACGAAGTGAGGCTCACAGCTTTGAGCCTAAGTACGAGCAGTGGAGTAGAAAGTCCGACATTCGGCCCGACAGTTTGAAACTGTACAGTTGAGGTAACAAGGTTGGTCACGTGAGCACGCTCGTCGGTGCCAAATTTTGAGTCCCTGCCCAAGCCGCCATTCCCGTCCTCCTCAAGCATCATGAGGTGAGTGCTGCCCGTCTCTCTAACGATCTGAAGGCGTACTGACGTTGCCTTCACAGTCACCGTAAGGTCGGTGTAATTGCTGCAAAAAAATCCATATCGTCTGAATCGTCCATCCCACATAGTACGAAGCCCCCCGTCATGGCTCCCTTGGATTCCTGCCCAGAAAGCGGGCTGCCCGCCACCGCGGAAAGGTCAAGTCTTTCCCTAAGGTGCGTCGCCCAAAAAACCCGCTGGAAGGACTCGAAAATCTCATCGCAATCTGTGCTAGGACGACCCCAAGAAGCCTGTCCACTTGACTGCTGTGATGGGCTACAAGGCTGGTATGACCCATGTTGTCCGTGATCTTGACCGTCCTGGTTCCAGTGCGTATCGCTGTCCCATCTACCGTTGAAAACGCGCTCATTTTCGGAGCACAGAGATGCACAAGCGTGAGGTCGTCGAGGCCGTCACCATCATCGAGACTCCCCCCATGATCGCCGTCGGTGTCGTCGGCTATGTCGAGACCCCCCGCGGCATGCGCTCGCTCACCACCGTCTGGGCATCCCATCTTTCCGACGAGGTCAAGCGTCGGTTCTACAAGAACTGGTACCGCTCAAAGAAGAAGGCCTTCACCCGCTACGCCAAGAAGCACGCCGACAACAGCGGCAAGTCCGTCGCCCGCGAGCTCGAGCGTATTCGCAAATACTGCACCGTCGTCCGTGTCCTCGCCCACACTCAGATCCGCAAGACCGGTCTTTCCCAGAAGAAGGCCCACCTCATGGAGATCCAGGTCAACGGTGGCTCCATCGCTGACAAGGTCGAGTTTGCGCACGGACTGTTCGAGAAGCCCATCGAGGTCTCCACTGTGTTCGAGCAGGACGAGTGTATCGACGTTATTGCCGTCACCAAGGGTCACGGATTCGAGGGTGTCACCCACCGTTGGGGAACCAAGAAGCTGCCCAGGAAGACGCACAAGGGTCTCCGCAAGGTCGCTTGTATTGGTGCATGGCATCCTTCCAAGGTCATGTTCTCCGTTGCCCGTGCTGGTCAAAGTACGTGTCTTTCCTCTTTCCATACACGCTAGGATACTCACCGTCTCTTCTCTTTCAGACGGTTACCACCACCGTACTGAGATCAACAAGAAGATCTACCGCATCGGTGCTGGCACTGCTGACGACAACGCCTCAACAGATTCGGATATCACCAAGAAGACCATCACGCCCATGGGTGGCTTCCCCCACTACGGTGTCGTGAAGAACGACTTCCTGATGCTCAAGGGCTCAATCCCGGGAACCAAGAAGCGTGTCATCACTCTCCGCAAGTCGCTGATGGTGCACACCTCTCGCCGGGACTTGGAGAAGGTGCAGCTCAAGTTCATCGACACTTCGTCCAAGTTTGGTGTACGTCCCTTATCGTCTGTTCATCGTCGCGTCGCTCTGACACGTCCCTCCAGCACGGCTCTTTCCAAACCTTCGAAGAAAAGGCCGCGTTCCTTGGAACACTCAAGGCCCGTGCATGATTGTTTTTTTATTTACCTGGATATGCTGTTGCACCTACCACTATGCTATGTTCATGCCATCGCCCGTGTAATAACATCCTTGAGCATATAGTGGGAGTGTGTGAATATCTGGGCTTTTCTGTTGAGGTGGATCGCCTTTAGAGATTATGCGAAAGTGGCGTCGAGAGTGCGAATGTTCTAGGCCTTGTCTATTGGCGTCCTTGTCTCGCGGTATCAGTGTCCATTGTGTGCTATATCAACGTAGGTTGCACATCTCCCCGACGTATGTAGTTTCGAAAGTTCAATCGTTCAGGCTGGCTGGGAATCCTCGACTGCTCATTGGACGAAACGTTTGGCTGGCATCTGGGGAACAAACAAAAAAATATCGCGCAGAGACGCGTTGGCCCTGCACTGCTTCCAACCAATCGTAAACCGCGTAGTCTCGACGAGCAGGAAGCTGGCGGTCGCTGTCCTCGGATTGCAGGTCTCGGTAAGGCTGCCATTCAGTTGCTCATTGCCTCTTTGCTTCCCGCTGACAACGAGCAGGATGACTGCATTTCTCAGCGACAATATATATGCTGAGAGCGTTGTCGCGCGGCTCTTCACCGACGTTGACAGTCTGCCTTGCACAGCAAACATGCTGTCGTTTCTCTACGAGCCGTTTCTCTGCGGGTCGGCCTCGAGTAGCTTCCACCTCCGAGAGCGCGCGGGACGTATCCGAACGAAAAGACGACGCGAAGAGACCCCGACGCCGACCCATACCCAAGCCCACCCACCGCTGCAGTCCGCCGCCCCCAAATCTGCACAGATACGTCCTTGTAAGCCCGCCCTACCCGACCCGCCATCATCCGCTCCCGCTGCGCCCAGTCGAAGATGTGCCCAGATTTGGCGATTTGACTTCGGACACTGGCGCCAGCATTCTCGTCGACGAGCCCAGCACTATTGTCGACGAGCCCCGCGGTCGATGGAAGCGCGACGAGGAAACGCTCGAAGTCGAATTCCGCCGCAATCTGCTCATCCTTGGCACCGCACAGGATGCGGCCACAGGCTGGGCGGCGTATTCCTACCTTCAGAGCATCCCGGACCCAGACTCAGACTCAGACGGCCCCCGCGTTCCCTATCAATACCTCCACCGCCTCTGCCGTCTGCTGTCGCGCAGCGAAATCCAGAACCGCACGGCGTTCTTCCGCCTGCTCTCCGTCATGTACTACATCCAGCGCACCGGCGGCGGTCTCCAGCTCTTTGAGTGGAACAGCCTCATAAGCCTGGCGGGCCGGAACATCCGCAAGCCCACCCCGCACGACTTCAAGCTCGCTGTAGATATTTATGCCGACATGGTCCGCGGGTTACCACCGGGGCACACGTTCTCGCCAGTCGAGTACCCGTTACTTCCTGGGACGGAGCGAATCGTAGAGCCCGACATCGTCACGTACAATACCCTTCTTTTTCACGCCACCAAAACCTTGGACGGGCCTGCGCTCCAGCAGGCCAGCCGACTCCTCAGCTCCTCCGGCATCGCACCGGACCGCATCACCCAGCTCTGCCTCCTCGCGTTCTACGCGGCCACCAAGAATCTGACGGGCATCCGCCAAGTCCTCGACAGGATGCGGCGCGACAACCTCGAGCTCGGACTGGACGGCGTCAATTGCTGTTTGTGGGCTTACGCCCGCCTCAAGCGATTTGATGTGGCGCGCAACATCTATCGCCTCCTGCGGCAGTCTATAATCCCGGACCTTGCTGAAGACGAGCTTCTCAGCTTGACCGCCGAGCTGCAGGAGTACCATGGCATCCCCATCCCTCTCGGCATGCGCCCCGACGCAGTGACCTTCACGATTATGGTGCAATGCATGGCCTACAACGGGGATTTCCAATCTGCTGTGTCGGCTTTTACGGATATGCTGACGACGACGAACATTGAGTTTGGCGCCGAGATGGTGCTCTGCGAGGATGGTGTCTACCGGCCCGCACGCTACACGGCGACATTGGCTCTATACCGCGCGTTGTTTCTTGGGTTTTCGCGACACACCCTGCCGGACCACCTCTACCAGCAATCGAGACGACAGTCGGGGTGGTCGTTGCAGAACTTGGAGCAGTTGTTGCATACGTTCCTAGCTACCTCGCATGGCATGACCCCTGGCAAGAACACGTACTACTGGATCATGGTCGCATACGCCAAGGCAACTGATGCGAATGACCTGAAATTGGTACGAAGCGTGTGGGCTCAGCTTTGCGACAAGTTCAACGGGCCATGGGGTGCTGGGACCCATCGACTACAGAGGCTACACAGGGCCCTTGAACGTGACCACGAGGCGACGGTGTTCTTGCGCTCAATGATCGAGGTCGGCGGTATGGAGAAGGATTGGCGCCACATGGGGTGGGAGTAGTACATTTGGTTGTTGTGAACAGTATGGTATAATCTACATTATTATCAAATTTCCTGACGAACCGCTCAAAAGTCTAAAGAACGACCGCTTCCCCGTTCTTCTCCCGCCACTGGACATAGTCCTGCCAGCCGACTGTATACAAGCTACTCTGGTATCGTCTGAGGGTGACGCTCCGTCTCAAGTCCTCGGTGATGCGTCCGTTCCACCCTGCCTTCTGAATCGCGCTGTCCACCGCCTCGATCTTGTCCCAGCCCTGCTCAGGTATGACATCGGGAAGATAGCAAGCGTGAAACGTTTGCCTGGAGGTGAATCGCGGGAGGTACCCCGATGAGGACATGGGCGAGGGCGTGCCGGAAGCCGACGCATTGAGCTTGGACGGATGAGGGAAGGAGATATTGATCCCGTGAACCCCAATCGTCCAGTCCAGATAGGACGCCGCGTCCTCAAAGTCCGTCAGCAGCGAGATCCTGCACTGGTTGAGTCGAGTAACAAGTGAAACGCTTTCCATAAGAGCTGACGCACCCGCATTCGAGCGTGGGCAGCTCCGATTTCTCGATCTTCCGGAAGCGGTGGTCTCTGAAGGCGCTGACGAGGGCGTACTCGGCGAGGCCGTCGTGCAGGGGCATGGGTTCGAAGTTGCCGATGCAGCCTCTGAGGCGCGGCTGGCGGCCAGGCCGGTGCGTGGTCCACGTCACGAACAGAGGGCTGCGGGGGAACGGGCGGTAGCGCTCTAGTTAGAAAAGGCGTACATTCATTGACAAGCAAAGGGAAAGGGCTTCGCACTACTTGTCATCAGGGAACGCGGGTGGGACAGGTTTGGCGCCGGGCGTCAGGGCACAGTAGAGAGCGTCGAACGCATGGAAACAGTGCAGCTCCTTGCAGACGCCTGCGCCATCAGCATCCAGAGTGTCGGCATCGGGCTTGGGCGGTTCCAGAGACATAATGGTGGTTCGCTGTCAACCTGCCTTGATGCGTGAGATAAGTGAAGCAATGATCAGAAGTGTCGTGATTCAGTCGGCGCGTGTTTTTATGCTGTATTCCTAGTATTCCGTAGCTATGAACATAAGTCATAAGTACTTAGCTATGTAGAGATAATGTAGAATAAGTAAGAGAAGGGGATTGGGGAGGATAATAACATAGCTGGAAGGAATACCTAGGAAATGAAGGAAAATAAGACTGAAGACTGCATGATATGTACAGAATGTGGTGCTAGGATATGTGTTACATGATGAGCTAAAAAAGAAACGAAATGATGCACAAGAGTCGGTGAGCATGCAGATTGCTGTGAGAGGAATGCGACGTGCGTAGAGTCATCACGAATGGAATAGAGCGAAATGAGGGGAAAGAGTGGAAATGGTTATACGGTCGGACGGCCGGCGCCATGAATCTTAGCAGCAACTCCAGCTCCCGGACGCCTTGGCCTTTTCTGCCTTTTCGCGTGCCTCTTCCTCCTCAGCCTGGGCCGACCATGTCGGTGTCGTTACGGCCGACAAGAAAACGCTATCGCGCTTCTTGGCCTGGTTTTCCTGATCAATCTGGTCCTTCTTGCGAATAATCGCTGATATCAGATGGTCAAAGAGACTTTGGATGCCTAACGAGTCGGATGTCAGCATGGAACGATCACGCAGTGCGGAGATTGTTAACCTAGATCGTCCTTGGCAGAAACCTCGAAGAGTTCCATGCCCTTACTGAGCCCCCACTCCTGCTCGTCATTATCCGCATCCTCTTCGTCGTCCTCTTCGATGCTATTGCTGCTCGACTCGCCTGGATCATTCCAGCCACCGGCGGCAAAGCCGAAGTGGGAGCCAAATCGGGACTGTTGAGGCCTGCTACTAGCGGTAGCGGTAGTGTTAGCCCTGGTTAGGGTGTTTGCCCTGGGCCGCGTCGTAGGCACAGCAGCTGTAGTTTTACTGCGGCTAAGAGCGGAAGAGTGACTAGAAGGAAGGTCGAGATAGGCTGGGGTATCTGGCGGGGTTTGATTGCTAGAAGTAGGAGACGAAGAGCGCAGGCCAGGAAATGACGTGAAGCGCGGGCGGATATACGATAGCGTAGATGACGGTGGTGGTGGCGGGGGCGGCGGAGGCGGGGGCCGAGGCGGTGGGAACCAGTTGTGCAGCGAGAGACGCGCAAAGTCCGACGAGACCTGACGGTGGCGGTATAAGTCCGCCTTGGAGCCTACAATATAGATAATCAACTCCGGCGAGCAGTTCTTCTTCAGTTCTAGCTGATCATCAGGCGAAAAGGGTTAAATGCGAGATAAAGGAACGCCTGCCTTCGAGCCAGCCTCGGATGTCGCTGAATGTCGAAGCGTTGGTTATATCGTATAGGAGAAGCGCCGCATTTGCACCTGGGCACAGTCAGACAGGGCAAATGGAAAGATAGGCAGAGCGAAGCGTACCGCGATAATACATGGGTGCCTACTAGCTAATCAGTATCCAATGACCGCGTCGAGCTTGGCAACGCACCATGCTCCGGAAGCGCTCCTGGCCGGCCGTGTCCCACAGCTGCAGGCGCACCTTGAGGCCGTGGACATGGACCTTTTTCGTCACAAAAAAGGCGCCGCTCGTCGATGTCGTGTTCTTGGGATCAAACTTGTTTTGGGTATATCGCTGGAGTAAACTGGTTTTCCCGACACCTGGTGGGCTGTCAGCGACGCGATACGCGTTGTGGGCGGCGGACAGACCAGAGTTGCCCATGATGACAATCTTGCTATCTATCCCTTGCTCATACCTGGATCTCGAGTACGGATCCATGCTAGCGTACTGTTCCATTGTGGCCACAGGCTTGTCGTCGACGTCGTGAATGGCGGGGGCGCGCATGCGGGAGCGGCGACGAGAAGGCAGGGATAGATGCGCCCAGCGGCCGCAAGGGCAGGGATAAAGGAAGGACGGAGACGAACGTAGCTGGAGAGAAATGAAATAGCCCTGAGCAACCAGCGCACGTGCTACTTGATCGCAACGATTCCAGATCCGTTACGGCGTCTCGGCGAAACACAGGCCGCCTCTTGACTCTCTGACAGCTCACAGCAGGCTCACAGCAGGGACGCTTTTTTGTACATGTCGGGCAATGTATTCATAGGTGATAAAGCATGTCATATTGCACCATATAGTAGCACAGCCCCTACTCCTGCGCCTGAACCACCGGGAACTCAAACACAACATCCTTGCCCGTCAGACGGCGGTACACGGACGAGAATGAGTCAAGCTTGTACTCGAGCGCGTTGGAGTCCTTGGCATCGAGGAACCTGGGGGCCGCCAAGTGTCAGTCACGAGTGAATGCCGGATCTGCGCTAGCACTACTTACACCTTGAGGAGTTTTGAGCCGTCAACGGCGACACGGGTCCGCTTGCCAACAATGTCCGTGGGGAAGACCAGGTCCTCGAGAATCTTCTCGTGGACGTTGGTCAGAGTCCGGCTGCGAGGGCGCTTCTGCTGCACACGCGAGGTACGGGTGGGCTTGCGCAACATCCGGCGCTGCGCAACAAAGACAACATGGGTATCGGAAAACTTCTTCTCGAGTTCCCGCGTGAGCCTTGCCGATAGTCAATACATACATCAATTTAGCCAGTATTCTGCAACGCACCTCTGCTGCACCTTGCGGAATGCCTTCAACTGGGGCACGGGGACGAAGACAACAATGGCCTTCTTGCCTCCCCTGACGTCAACTTCGCGGGCGGCCGAGATCTGGAGGGGTCGCAGTTCAGCCTTGAGCTCGGGGACGTTGTTCTCGAGGTCAATCAGGGCCTGTGCGACGCTGGTTTCGGTGGAGTCGGGAGCCGCGGAGGGCGCGTTGGCGGTGCGCAGGATTTTGTGGGACACGGACATCTTGAAGGTCCTTGAAATTTGAGTCAGTACATCCAAACTTCATCTGCGCCATCCAGCGCATCCCGCGCGTATCCCTGTCCATCCAGCGAGTATGTCGAGCGGTACGGTCTGCAGAGGGCGCTGGCAGCGAGAGGGGCTCACCGAGCAAGTTTTGACGGAATGAAGGCGGGCGGACGCTGGGAGCACGAAGACAGGCAGAGGCTGCAAATCGGCCATCAATGGCGGGTTAGGGTTAGGGTTTGTGCGCCGGACATCTCGGATTTTGTTCAGCATTTACATCCTGTTCTCGTGCTCACTTCGTAGGTTTTGTATGCTTTTGATACGCGTAGGAATGTCCATTGTATACCAGAACGCAGGAATATTTTTGCTACCAGCCTGCGGCCTGATCCACTTTGGGCGATCACCGTCCACACATATCTTAGCACAGGTATCTTGTCGCTTGCGGTACTTACTCGACGTCCCTACCGAGTGGCGCGGCTACGCCATAAGAGCCCCTCGCAGGATATGTTCCGAGTGTCATTGGTCTCTTATCGTTTTGAAATCATCCACCCACTTCTTCTCCACATCTCCCTTCGGCACAACAACAAACGTCAAACACCCATCCTTCAGATCCAGCCCGTCCTTCGCCTCCCCGGGCTTGCCCTTCGCCGCATTACAGACATCCCTCAGCGTCATCTTCTTCCCAACTTTGAGCAGCCGCTTCCGCCTTGTCATCGCATACACGACCATCTTTCCGTCTGCGTATTCGCCCTTCTTGTCCCACTCCGGCGCAGGAGCTTGAGGCGGGAACATGGTCTCCAGATGAGCCGCAAACGACGTATCTTCAACAAACTCCGCGATGACATCTGACGTCGCATACTGAGGGTAGAGAAAGAACACGGGAAACACCATGGTCTGCCCTGTCGGATCATCAGAGTCCCAGTGCGGCGCATATGGATTTTGAGATCCTTCAGGATTTGGGATCACGAGGATATTGCGTTCCTTGGGATGAGAAAATTACTATGAAACGTTCACCAAAACCGTGCCAGAACTCACAGCGCAAGCAGTGTTCAACCTCCTTCGTTCCTGCTCTTGTTTTCGTATCCGTTCTTGCCGCTCCTTCTCTTTCTTCTCGTGTTCGAGCTTGAGTTTTGTCGCTTTGTCACGTACATCGCGTACGCTTTTGTTATCGGGATCGTGCTCCAGGCATCTCTGACAGCAGTCTAATGCTTCATCCAACCGGTTGAGCTTCATAAGAGCCGTGGCCGACCGATAGTAAGCTTTTGATGATTTCGGATTTGCCGCGAGCACTCTTGAACAATCCCTGAGAACAGATCCATAGTTTTCTGGTGCTGTCAGAGGACGGTGCAAGCATCATGCAGGTAGAACTCACGTAGTTCGAGATTGCACGCCGCCCGATTACACAGTAGAGCCTCCAGAAGGGTGGCGTCCGTCGGCTTAGCGTCAACACCTTGGGTGTAAAATCCCAGAGCCTCCCGATATCGTTTCCCTCTGAAGTATTCATTCCCTTGATCCTTGAAGTTATCCGCGACCTCTATTTCTCATATCAATTGATGTTCGGCTGCGAACACTCGCAACTCTCACCCACCATCCGGCGTTCCGTCGTGAGCCAAGCTCTGCAGCGCGGCCAATGCTACATCTTCCGTGTCTTCGGTGGGCAGACTTTTCATGAACAGTGGAACCGAATCGAATTCCGCGAGTTTGTCGACGAGGTCATCGAGTTTGTCGGCTGGTTGAGGTCCCGCCATGACGGTAGAGAGTAAGATTTAGAATGATCGACAAGATTGGGAACGGTCATATGACGACGATCTTTCCTTCTGGTTTCCTCAAAGAAGTCTATGTACTGATTGACACGCGTGTGAACGCGTTGTACGTTCGAGATTTCCAATGAGCTTATTGTGAAAAGCATATGTCGAAGTACATTCACGATCCAGAAAAATAGTACAGTAATATAGTGACAATGCATGAAGTTCATCTCGATTCTGAGCAAGACTGAAATCAAATGGATGACAAGCCGGAAAGAATGGGCGTACCAAGCAGTGATGATTTCATCAAACCTGACGGCGCGTAGCCGCCTTAGCCAGAGCGTCAGCTTCACGATTCAACTCGCGAGGAATCTTCCAAAAGCCGAACGTGATGCCTTCAGCTTCAAGTTCTTTGATGACCGCGTCCAACTTCATGAAGAGATCCAGGTTAGATGGTTTCCTCCCCTGCGCTGTGCGCCACCCGTTTCTCTAACAAGGAAGGTCGCCGACATCAGAAGGTCTTTCTTTGATTAGGTGAATGTGAAGCCTACCTTCCAAGTATGAAACCAGTCCGTCATTCCGTCAACCACATAGGCGGAATCGGTGGCAAGGACTGCTTCGGGCTCGTCGACCGGCTTCGTATCAGGCAGATGCCCTACCTCCTTGACTGTGATGAGGAAGATCACGGCTTTGATAGCACCAAGCAGCTCTGCGCGCTGACTAGTGCGCGGGGCGTCTCCGTCAACTTCCTCCGTGACAGGGATGCTCCAGCGTGAGTCCTCGGTGCCGCCCATGACCACGCCAATCCCTGCTGTGGCGCCGACCTGGCCGTTGCTCGAGCACGCGCCATCGGAGAAGACGAGGCGGCGATGATGGCAGGGCTCGGTGGCATTGCTCTTGAGTGTGTCGTGTTGGCAGCAGGCTACTGCGTATCGAGAGCATGTCTGGCACTGGGTGATAAGCTCTTCGAGGGGGAACGAGGAGAGGTAGTCGCAGAAGTAAAGGACACGGTCAGTAATTTCAGTGGCCATCTTACAATGGGTCTGGGTGAAAGAGATGGAAGGTGAATGAAAGGAAAGCTGTTGTCTTATATAGTGCCACGTTTCAATCACCGCGTGCCAATGGTGGCGCTGTCCAATCCTAGCACAGATGTAGTCACACTGCGAACAACAGCTTGAAAGACTGGCAAGGCTTCATCCCCCGAAGGCATGGAGCAGTAACTGACCGGCGCCTGTATGTCCATGGAGAAGAGCCCGAGATGACTGAACGATAGAACCACAAAGCATCTCACTGTCATCAGCCTATACTCATACCGGTGCTATCTGAAGTCATGAGTTATATGTTAGCGAATCTGAATATTCGTGAAAGCAAGGAATGTGGTGGGATCATGGTATACAGAAATAAGACATAAAGATCGTGACCTGTAGACAGGATAACAAGGAAGAAACCGCGGCCTAGTCGATTTCGCTGGTAATAGAAGGAGCCTGTGAGAGTGGAGGCGTCTCCTCCACGACCTTGCCCTTCCCTTTACCCTTACTGCCCTTCCGGCGTGGTGTGAAACGCGACCATGCCTTATCCTTGAAAAAGGTCAGCTTGAAGCTACACCGTTCAAGGGAAGTTATAGACACACCTTGCCATTGACGCTTTCCACATCTACCGCGTCAGGTCGCTCCATCTCGAAAAAGTCGTCGACATCTCTAGTCTCGTGTTCTTCCTCATCGTCTACCATGGCCGCAACTTCCGGGTCAGTAAAGGGGTTGTCGTCCTTCTTTCCACCAAGGAAAGGATTTTGGGTTTTCTCCTTGCGCTGCTTTCTCGTCGAGAGGCGCTGACGGAGCGAAACTTGACGTTTCACCCCTGGTGGTAGCCATCCGCGTTTCCGCATCGCCTCCGCTTCGTCCTCTGGCCGGACCTCAGGCTGCGGAGAGGGCGAGCGCGGTGCTGGGGGAGGGGAGAAGAAGTAGGAAAAGAATCCACCACCACCAGACGTCGTGGAGGGCTGGAGAAGCGAGCCAGGTTCAACGCGTCGCCCTCTTCGTCATCAGAATCGGTATCGCACCTGCTTCTGGGAGTCGCCTTCCTCCATGTCACCAGTGCCATCCTCGTCGATGTCCTCAGGACTAATGTCACGAAGCTGGGTTTGGCTTTCGCCCGCAGGCCTGGGTCTATTAGGGCCAGGCTTGGCGCGTTTGAACAATTTGCTCAACCAGCCACCGGACTTCTTCTCCTCTGCTCTATCTTTGGGATGGAAGATTCGACTGCCAAGATGACTGCCGACGCTGCGGAGGCTGAGGTGGTCGCCCTCTTCCCGTCTGTCCGCTCCATCGCGAATCTCCATGACGGTGAGGATCCCATCGCGCAGACGTTGAGCGAAGAATGCCTGAACAAGAACACTTTGGAGTGAGGTGTCGTTTCTGAATGGTCGTATCTTGGCCCAGTTGCCGGAGGCTGGAGGATGTTCGACATAGACACGATGCATCATGGGTCGGAGGTTCAGGGTGTGGAACTCGAGGGCTTGTGTCAGCGCCTCGTATGATAATGCGTCTACTTCCTGGGAGGCCAGTGAAAATGAGCGCGACCAGCCATGGCGCCTGGTGAAGAGTTGTCAGTGCACTGAAGTCACAACACGTGTAGAAGGCCTACATCGCCACGCAGTTGAGATGTCCCTCCGAGTGGCCATCGTGTTTGCCGACTGTTGTCTCGTAAGTCCTGGTGGAGGAGGCAGAAACTGCCCTGGGGTGATTACCTTCAGCCATAACGACGAAGAATGCTAAGTCTGGTGGTTATATAGCAATTTCGGGGTGGGAGAAGCGGAAATGTAGGTCTAAGGGTCGGTCGCATCTGTTTCCAGAGTTACTTACCTCATTTCATCTATGAACCCTACAGGGCCGAAATGAAGTGCAGAGCATCTCGACTCTCGAGGCCTGGAGCTTACACGGGTGTATGACAATTAAGTAACATCAGTAACATCGATTTCTCTCTTGTGGCGTCGGGAAGAGGAGTAGGCGACGGTGGCATACACTCCATCGTTACATAACAAATCACGCAAAAAGTGTCTCGGCGTAATTGAGACTGAGCAGATTCAAGCGGACTTACACTAGTGAGGCTTGACTGACGAGAGCCGAGGCAAATTGCTCAACCTTGTGATCCTCCAGATGAGTGTTGGGAAAAAAGAAGCACGCGTATGATCGCGTTTGCCGGAACGCCTGACCGTGTGTCGATCCTTCTTGACCAGCTACCATCATCATCCGCATCTCGCGCTCTTCACAAACTCTCCGATGTACGCATAATGTCCTATTCTAGATCCCTCAAGGCTGAAGAGCTCTTATCATTGTCCCTTGACGCCGCAAAGACCTACCAAGACGCCCTCTCGGATTATGCACAGAAAATCACCAAAGAGTTGAATGACCTCGACAAACTTCTGGTACGCCATGCTTTTACCGCCTACGAAAATACTAAACGCTACCCCAGAGTACCGCAGGACACGGCGACAATGACGAGGGCGACTATGTACAGCTTTCGATTAACATGTCCGGGACTAAGAAAGCAGCCGGACTACTGACCGGTACACAACTGGCCCACTCGGTAAGGAAGAGGGCATATGCGTCTATATATCAAACCAGCTCTGATATGCATGTAGGAGTCACCTTTTGCTGAAGAATCTGGTCAAAGGACACGCTACTTGCAATTGACTACTCCACGCGCTCGTGAGTTCGATCGAACTGCTCGTACGAACCCTCTCCTGATTGGCGTTAGTCAAACCGAAGGAGTTGGAAACTATGGAACTGGCCATCAAGAGCCAGAACGAGAGACTCAGAGCTATACAAATTCGAGAGCGGTGAGATTGACCTGTTGCGCGACGGCGTGTTTGGGCTCAATGTCTCTCTATAGCGGTGCCTCTAATATTGATATTGCCACCAGCACACAGGATATCGACTGGAACATTGTCGCAGAGAAAGTAGGCTTATTATCATCACGCCAATGTACATCCGCTTATGTCCTTCAGCTTTCAGACGCTTCGCAAAACCACAAATGGACTGCAGCAGAATGTCGTTACAAATGGATGAACGAGAGACAGTCTAAACACAACCACAAGGAATGGAATAACCAAGAAATTGACCGCCTGAAGAGCATTCTCGCCGAAAGCACAACTGACGTCCATAATTGGGTGGAAATCGCAGGAAAGCTTGGGGTACGGGTGGTTTGTATTTCTTCTTGCCCTCTCACTGACACCCTCTCAGACCAATCGTCTTCCACTTGATTGTATGCGTAAAGCTCTTCAAGTACAGGGCAAGTCGACTTTCCAGTGGAGCGAGGCGGACAATCAGCGACTGCTCGCTGCTATCGATATCTACGGTACTGGAAACTGGAGTATAGGTGAGAATCTTTTGCCTGCCCTTGCAATATGACTGACAACGCATTCAGTCGCACGATACGTTTCGGAAAACGTCAGTGGACCACAGTGCGAAAATCGCTACCACCGGCATATGTCGGGAGTTGTTCAGAAAGGCCCGTGGTCGGAAGAGGAGGATGCACGACTCGAGGCGGCCATTGCTGGATGGGGTCGCTCCTGGGTCGAAGTTTCTGCATCTATGTATGGCCGAACGAATGACCAGTGTCGCGATCGATATTTAGAGCGGAGCAAGAATACGGAACCGTGGACGCCAGAGGAGGATCAAGCTCTCCTGAACGCATACGACAAACTGGGGAACAAGTGGGCTATCATCACCAAATCAATTGGCACTGGACGTGCAGATAACGATGTGAGTGACCTTGGCTCTCCTCTCCAGCTTGTTAAACGTCATATTTAGTGCCGCCACCGGCTCAAGAAGCTGAAGAACTGGACTGAAACGCCTCCTCAGCCAACGAAACCGCTCCCCGATGTGGATGGAAACGGGTGGTTTGTATCTGACCCAAATGAAGCGACGAAGGCCAAATCTATGGGTAAAGGCAAAGGCAAAGAGAAACAGCCAAACGACAGTCCGAATCCTATCACGCGGTCGCATGGATGGCATATCATGCCTCAGGTTCCGCTTTCTGTGAACAGTGGTCCCATGTTGTCTTCCTCCGGAGCTGCATCCTCGTCGAACATGATAGTCCTCGACCTCTCGCAGCAGTCGGATCCTAAAGCGCTGAACGCGGACGTTGGCGATGGTGATGTGGCGATGGACGGTGTGGTGTCTGAGGCTGTTCCTCCTCGGCCCAAACCGAAGCGAGCGACGAAGAAGAGGAAGGCTGATACTGGGGATGATGACATGAGTGTCGACCCTCCCCCAGCCGCGCAGGCGACTCCGGTACCGCGCCCCAAGGCGAAACGGTTGACCAAGAAGCAGATTGCTGCTGCGGCCTCTGCAAAATCTGCATCAACCTCAGGCATCGCTACAACGCATGGCAATGAGCCATCTCAGAACCAAACTGGTACACCTGATACGTCTGGCAGCGTCCTCCAAGATGAGGTGCCGATGGTTGTGGACGCCACAGTTACGAGCAAATCGAATGCGCTCGCCACCGCGCCATCCGCTACCACCGCTACGTCTGCACCGAGCGATGCACCGGCTGAGAACGTATCCTCGGCCGCGTCAAATCCACAGAAGGCGACGGTTAGACGTAGGAACACTCAAGCGTCTTCCTCCTCTCCTGCATCGACTACACCTCGTCGGATCAGCCAGCGAATGGCAGCGAAAATCGTCACAGCCGTTGCGCCAACAGTAGAGGAGGAGGAGGAAAGGGGAGAGCAGGATGTTGGGACGAGTGGGTCGATTCCACAGAAGAGGGGACGAGGACGCCAAACAAAAAAAGCTGTTGTGACTGAGAAGGAGGCTGAGGAGGAAACGGCACAGGGTGCACCGGCTCAAAAGAAGAAGAAAGGGCCAGGTCGTGCGTCGAAGAAGGCTACCGCCGAATTGTCGTCTGGTCCGCGCAATGGTGATGGGGAGGAAGGACAGGTGAAGGATGCAAGTACTCCTGTGCAGAAGAAACGGGGAACCGGACGTCAACGCAAGGACGCTGCGGGAGATGTTGAGATGACGAGGGTGGCGCAAACGGAGGAGAGTCCGGAAGTTGAGACAGGCAGGAGCTCTACGAGGAGGGAGACTCCAGCTAAGAAGGCAGCTGCTACCTTGTCTCCTGCCAAGCGCGTCGAAGAGGCGGACGCGGCCATTGATAAGCCCACGAGTTCGGCGACGCGGAGGTCAGGTCGTCTTAAAGGTGCCTCGGAGGTCACCGACATCCCGACGAGTTCTTCCGCCGAGAAAGTTACTGACAACGCTAACTTGGCTTTGTCTTCGAGTCCGTGTGGGCGCGGTCGGAAGGTCGTGAATGTTGCCAGTGAGCATGATATGGTCGTCGATGGTTGATGAACTCGTAGTCCTTTCGAAGTCACTGCCCAGCTTCACCGAACGAAAGGTTCTTCAAGTTTGACACTGGTACTGTAGAAATGACCCATTCGATTTGTGATTTTGACGACGCAAATCGCAAGTCAACACTTTGAGTCAGGAGCATTCTCCAAGACCAAAGACACCTCTTGGTTCCAGCCCGCGGGTATCTATCTCTTGAGATCAAGTGGGAGCCACTGAGTGAATTCAAATTGAGCCAGTGGCACTGGCACCAGGCATTCATCGACACAATAGCGCTCACTGCTGAGTGTCAACTTGTAACTGGTAACGCTAGCACTCGAAGTGTGAATACCACACTTGGTACTGTGCAGTTGGCAGTGAGTTGTGAGTCTGACTGACTCTGCTCAGGTGGGTATACAGTAGTAAGTACTGCTACTACTTACGGATTACAGTGTACATTGTACACCAAGTAACACCAAGGTCCAAGGACGAGTCGACGACTCTAAGAATCAAAATGGTGAATCTTGATTGTTCATTGTTCAATGCGGCGGACGCATCAGATTCAAGAATCAAGTACGTACACACTGCACAAAGTCAAAAAGCTGGAAGACACAATCATATCTGCCCCAGACAGGTTCGAACTGTCGACCTTCCGATTGATTGCTTGTAACAGTCGGACGCTTTGACCAACTTAGCCATGGGGCATGCGAAATGAGCAAATAGTGCGTTTTATACATAATTGGCTATCAATCCAAATCAGGTGGAGAACCGATCGGAGATCGGCCCGGAGGTGACAGGCCGTTAGCATTGGCAGCGACAAGTTACAACATGACCATAACCTCACAATAACGAATGCTGCCTCCTGCTGGCTAACATTGGGCTAACGCAACGTCAAGAGAATCACAGCGACGGTGGTGCGTAGGCCAATCAATTATGCTCGTGACCCGGCTATGACGCTGCCATTCATTTCGTACAATCATAGGCTGTTGCAGCTTAACCGAGTACGAGCACTAGTCTGAGATGGCGGCCACCTCAGCTCCCGCGGAAGGCTTGGCGATACCGCCTGGCATTAGACGCCAAGCCACTGACTCAAACTTTGGCTTTTTCGTCGGATCGCCGGAGCAGGTTGCAGCAGGCGATGACCTCGTTCCCAATCCATCCACTCCGACGCGCCGCGCAAACCCATCGTATATCCGTCCGCAGATGGGGCCCAGGAGCATATCGTCTCCCCACGTCTCGCCGCCCCGCCCGCGACTACGGACCACCGGCGTAGGCGCGCGCACTGTCACGGGCCACCATACGCCGCGCGAGCACCAGTGGAGTGTCTTTGGGCAGCTTATGGAGAACGAAGCTCTACTGACGCCAGGAGCACCGTCGCGTCGCAGCACTCACACCAAGTCCTGGGTTGAGCCAAGCCCACCGCCATCACCGAATGTCGTGCAGTCACCCGTCGTCGAGCACCACCCTCCCTCGACGCCGTCCAGCGACAGCCTGTCGGACTCTGAGAGCGAGAGCGAGAGCGGCGCCGACAGCGAGGCCACTGTCACGTCGCGCTGTCCGCCACGAGCGACATGGACCATCCCTGTTGTCTACCGCAACATATTCAAGTGCGCGCTAGCGTACTTTATCGCGTCCCTGTTCACCTTCTCGCCCCACTTGTCCAGGCTGATCGGCGACCTCGGCGCGACGGACGGACGCAGGCCCCACCCGAGCGGACACATGGTCGCGACAGTCGCGGTATACTACAACCCCGCCAAGACGATGGGCGCCATGGTCGAAGCGGACCTGTTCTGCCTCTTCGGGCTGCTCTACGCCGCATTCGTCTGCCTCTCGAGCATGAGCATGTTCTGGTGGCTCGAGCTCCAGCCGGGCTGGGAGTGGCTCGGCGATGTCGTCGCGATCCTCTGGGTCGGCGTCGCGATGAGCTTCATGGCCTGGATGAAGGTCTGGATGGCCAGCCCGCAGTTCAACTCGGCGTGCAGCATGATCTCCATCATCATCTTTGTCGTCGTCGTCAAGGAGGGCGGGCTCGAGATGCTCATGAGCATCGCGTTCATCGTCCTCTGCGGGACGCTCACCAGCAACCTCGTGTGCTACTTGGTGTGGCCACAGACCGCGACGGGGAACTTGCAGACTAACATGACCAAGACACTTGAGTCCTTCTCCACGTTGCTGGATATGCTGACGAGCACGTTCCTCCTCGAGGAGCCGCTACACCATGTGAGTCAGGAGAAGCTGCAGAAGGCCGTTGAGAACCATCAAAGCAGCTTCACGAGTCTAAAGAAGAATCTGAAGGAGGCTGGGCGGGAGTGGTATTTCTCCGGCGGGGCCGAGGCGCGAGGGAAGGCTTACGGCGATGCCGTGGATTGTATGAACAGGCTGGCTCAACATCTCAATGGCTTGAGAAGCGGAATCAGACTGCAGTACGACCTGACAAAAGCCGGAGTGGTAAAGAGGAGGAAACATCACTCGAAGAAACGGGGAAAGGGGAAGGTTGTGGCAGAGCAGGATACAGTGGGATCAGTGGACGTGGAAGATGAGGAGGCAGCAATGCTCTTGGCTGCGGGTGCGATGTTTGGAGATCTAGTGGATGACCTGGGCCCTCCCTTGAAGGCACTTTCTGTGAGACTTATCCGCCATCCGTTCTTGCAGCCTAACCCAGATTACAGACAACTTGCACTTCATCTCTGAAGCGGCTTCGCGAGTCTTTTGTTCATGCTCACAAACGCGTCGCGAAGGGCGCAATCGAACCGGAAGAGTTTACTGAGCTGATCGATGGCATAGAACGTGCGCTGACGAGGTTCGAGAGTACCTCAAACCATGCCGTGCTGCGGCTATATCGCAAAAGTGGCCTCATGCACGAGCATGGCGACGTGTCAATGTCCAGCAGCAGGATGAGTATAGCTTCAGAAACAGGAAAAGACAACATGATCATACTTGGCTCTGATAATGGAGAAACGGTGTTTCTGGTGTATTTGTGAGTCTATTGCTTCATTTCGGGTGAAGTTAACCTGATTACCTCTCTTTAGCTTCATTTTCACGTTGCAGGAGTTCGCAACCGAGCTGACGTCGTTGGTGGATGCTCTGGAAAGAGTCTACAACTATGAGAAGCACAAGGTGACTTGGAAAGCTTGGTTCAAGCGAGCAGGGACTGCGATAATTAACAAGTGGCGGGGATTTATGAGTTGGTGCAAGAAGGACACGTCTTCGGGAGTACCGCGACGGCCCACTCTCAAGCGACAGCTATGTTCGTGGTCAATGTCTAATTTTCTCCCGGGTCTCATCCTTTCCTTCTAGCGGCCTTTATCCTACCCAACCAGCGCAAGCGTCCGACCTTCCCCAAGGTGCGCCCCCACGCGCCGAACACCGTCCTTACGCCGGCACGCTCGAACCTTTCCTTCGTCGGGAGGTTCAAGCAGATGCTCTGGGCCTTTGGCAAGCGGATGGGAGAGCGGGACACCAAGTACGCCATCAAGGCGGGCATGGCGACCGCCATACTCGCGGCCCCAGCCTTTTTCGACAGTACACGACCGGTGTTCTTGAGATATCAGGGCGACTGGGCGTTGATCTCGTTCTTCGTCGTCATGTCGCCTACGATCGGGGCGACGAACTTTATGAGCTTTCATCGGGTGCTGTGGACTCTGTGCGTTTTCGGGTCTTGGTATGGTGTCTGTGTGTGTATGTCTGACATCTCAGCACAGAATCGGGGCCACCATCGCTGCGTCGATCTACACCCTCTTTGAGGACAACGCCGTCGTCCTCGCCGTGTTTGGATTCTTCTTCTCACTTCCGTGCTTCTACTACCTCGTCACTAAACCTGTGCACGCGAGTGCGGCGCGGTTCGCGCTGTTGACGTATAACCTCACATGTCTGTACTGGTGAGTCTAGGTGTTCCACCTCTGCCTGGGCCTTCACTCAATCATCGGCGTTGCAGCTATAATGCGCGGGATCGGGATCTTAGTGTCGTTTATGTGGCTTGGCATCGGGCGTTGAGTGTTACGGCCGGGGTTCTGTACGCGGCGTTCATTGCGAGATTCTGGTGGCCTGCTGAGGCGAGGAGGGAGCTGGGGAAAGCGTTGAGCGAGTGAGTCTCAACAAGATTTGGTGTTTGTCCTGTTGTTGATTGGGCTTCCAGGTTCTGCTTGAACATTGGATGGCTGTATACACGACTCGTGGCGTCGAATTCGTTCGCGCCGGAGTATAGGGAGGATACCGATACCGACGCTCCGGAAGACAATGTCAATCTCGTGGACCTCCACTCCACCGGGCTAACGCGATTGAATAACTCCATACACGAGTTCATGGCGATGTGTGTGGCTTTCATAACCGAACCCCCTTGTTGATTAACGTTCGGTCATAGGGAGCTGCATCTCCAGATCAAGCTAATCGAACTACAAGGCCTCCTAGCCCAGACACAGCACGAGCCGCGCCTGAAAGGCCCCTTCCCCGTGACCCTCTACCGGGGCGTCCTCACCAGCCTCCAAACCATCCTGGACAAGCTGCACAGCATGCGCTGCGTGACGACGCGCGAGGAGTGGTACACGAGCGTGCGGCAGGACTTCATCATCCCCGTGAACCGCGAGCGGCACGAGATGGTCGGGAACATCATCCTGTACTTTTCGACGCTCGCGGCGGCGTTTCAGCTGAAGATGCCGCTGCCGCCGTACCTGCCCCCGGCGGAGGCGTCGCGGCAGCGCCTGGTGGACGCGATCCGGCAGCTGGACGTGGTAAGGAACCGGGACGTGAAGGGGTCGCGGCAGTTGTTGTTCTTTGCGTATGCGTTGACGATGAAGGGTGTGACGCAAGAATTGGAGGTGCTGGGGCGGACGTTGCAGGAGGCGTTTGGCGTCATTGGGTACGAGCAGGGGCCTGAGGAGTTTGAGGCGTTGTTTGTGGAGGATGAAGGGAGTAGGCGGAGGACGGACTGGGCTGCTTAGACTTAGCTACTCACTGTATTATAATTCATCTCTCCCATTGGCATTCTCTAATACACTGCATCATGATGCCAGACAAGATACTGGAACAGTCTACGCTCTAATACTTACTGACCTTCCACCGCTTCCTCGGATGCACATTGCTCTCCCAGTTGACGGTGTGGCCCAACAGTTCAGCGTCATGATGCCCTGTCTTGTCCTCCGTTCCGAGCATGAGATGCCTCAGCGACTCTTGCACCAGCCCTGCCGTCTTGAGTTTCTTTTCCAACGAGGGCAGCGCGGCTTTCTTCGGTGGTTGTATCTGGATGCAAATGAGCATGCGAGATGGGCCGGAAGAGTGAGGCGTACAGGTGTTTGGTGATAAGTATGCTTGGGCGGGAGGGCAGGAAAGTTGTCGGGGAGGTTGCGGAGGGTGAACGGGGCGGTGTGAGTCTGGCCGTCTTCGTCGTCGGATGAGAGTAGCTCGGGGGATGGCGAGCGCGATGGCGGAGGGATGAGTCTCGGTGCGGTGACGGCGTTGCGTTCTGCGGACTATGAGCGGGACTTAGAAGTAGAAAGCAGAGCATGCGCACTTCTCCGCCGCTTCGTGCGCAGCTTGTCCGGCGGCAGGTCAAAGTCCTCGCACGCCAGCATGAGGTCCGTCACGATGGCGCCCGTACGGTTGGACAGGTTCGCATATTCGTGCGCGCGGCCGTACAGCCGCTCGATGACTGCTCAGACTGTCTGTCATTGGACGCACATGGGCAGAGCGAAGTAGTGCACGCACGAAATACGACCTCGCGTTCGAGTCTTTCCAGCGCTGCTGGCTCTGCGCCGTGGAACCCCGCATCTTTGAGCTCAGCCGAGATAAGCCTCTGCGTGGCCTTTGAGGCCGTGAGCGGGGAGACTGCCGCGGGGACGGGCGATGGCGGCGCTGGAGGCGGGGGCGGGACGGGCGTGGCGCCGAGCATGTACGTCGAGTGGTAGTACGTCTGGCCGAGCGCGGCGGGGTTGGTCATGTACGGATTCGAGCTCATCGACGCCGCGTACGACGATGTGTCCATCGAGTACGACATGGTCGGTGGAAGAGAGGGGTAATGCTAAGTGATCGAGTGCCATCGCTCGTACTCATCTGCTTACGCTCACCTCCGAGTCCATGTCCGCCGCCCCTCCAGACACCGAGACCGCCGCCCAACTAGCTGGACAGATGGCGCGCCCCGCCGCCGTCGTGCAGACCGCCTCGTTTCGTCTGGCGAGACCGCAGATTGTCGGTCCCGAGGTACCGGAATCACCTTATCCTGTGCGCCTCCGCGGGCCTGTCCAGCACGGCTTCGGACGGGGAGGCAAGGATCTGGGATGTCCTACAGGTAGGCTTATTATCTATACATCTAACTATCCAACAAATTCATTGCGCGGTAGCAAATCTTCCCGACGATTCCATAGAACCCATCAGCTCCGTCTGTAAGCCCGGTGTCTACTACGGATATGCGCAGGTCCACAGCACGAATCCCGACTCTGGACTGACGGAAGACGACATGCGCGTCCACCCGATGGCCATGAGCCTCGGCTGGAATCCGTTCTACAAAAACGAGCGCCTCACAGCGGTGCGCGATGGGTTTGACAGCGCCGGGTTTTTGGTTGCTCACTCTGCATAGGAGATACACATCATGCACGCGTTCAAGTCGGACTTTTATGGACTGGAGATGAGGGCGATCGTCCTAGGGTACATTCGACCAGAGTTGGACTATACTTCCAGAGGTAGGTCACGCCGGCCTTCTTCTTGCGGGATGGCGTCTGACACCGTTTGACGACAGAGGCGCTGATAGAGGACATCGAGACGGACAAGCGGGTGGCGATAGAGTCGCTGAAACGCGACGCGTACAAGGTCTTCGAAAATGATTCGCACTTTCAACAATAGGTGGATATAATATAGACTAGAAGGACACAGTGTCAACGGGGTCGCTCGGAGAAGAAGAATACAAACATAACTTACCTAGACTCTGCGCTCCTTCTTGGCCCGTGTACCTCCAATCTTTAACGGCGTCCTGTCCGTGAGACGAGTGAGCAGAGGACGCAACATGTCGCCCTCTGGCGACGCTAATGTCGTGATCAACGTGGACCGTCCCGCCCCGAACCCATTCAGGTAGATATCCAGCAGGAACTCCTCCTGCTCCACCGCGGCGGTGACTTTTGCGATGACCTTCATGATGGCGGCGTACGCTGCCTCCGGCGTCGACCCGCGGGTGCCCTTGAAGCCACAGTGGCCGCCCGACGACCACGCGCGCGGATTGCCGACGTGGTCCGTGAACGTGACGATGGTGTTGTTGCGAGTGGACTTGCAGTATATGCGGTAGTGGGGCATCTGCTCGCGCTGCCTCATGGGGTTCGCCACCACGATTTCGGGCTCCTCTGGCTGCGACGGCGCCTTGAACGGGTGCACCTTGTTGGGCAGCGTGGATGCTTTGGCCTTGGCCTTGGCTCTGCTGAACGTGCCGCCCGCGGTGGGCGGGCCGTCGTCCTGGAACGGGGATGCGGGTGCGTCGCCGGGGAGTTTGCTGTTGAGTTGTCTGATGAGGCTCTCGCTGGCGGCGGGCGCCTTCCGCAGGTTGCCCAGCGGCGGCGCGCCGGGCGTCGTCGCCATCCGACGCGCCAGACAAGCGCGGCGTGCAGCGGCTTGTCGTAGCGCGAGCATAGAAAATATCGGATTAGGTAAGACGGCACAATTCACTTTCTCTCCTCTTGCCTGCCATGTCGGTGCGTCTCGATTACTGGTGCAAAGCTAGGCCTCTGCTGACGACGCTGCGCAGATCTCCAACACACTTTACAACACGTTCTTCAAGCGTAACAGTGAGCCTCCCCGTCCCCATTGCTAGCCAACCCCGGCCGACACCGTGCTAGGTGTCTTTTTCGGCACCGTGTTCGTTGGCGCCTTTGCGTTCAGCATCGGGTACGACATTGGTGTCACAAAGTTCTACGACACCTGGAACAAAGGAGTGCGTCGCCTTTCCGTTATCCTTTCCTAACCGCCTAACCGAGGACGCAACGAATAGAAACAGTGGAAGGACATCCGCCACAAGTATGTGACAGCGGAGGGTGGGGAGGACGAGGAGTAGAGGCAGAGCCAATACCATCAATCTATAAAGAGTGTCTGCGAGAGAGCAATGGAACTGGACAGCTGTTAGACTTGGCAGGCCCGCGCAAGGCATCATGACGGACGAATACGGGATCGTGCTTGGTGACTCTCTGGGGCGGATTATCTACTGGACACGGCCCTAAAGATATCAAGGAACTCTCATCGTCGCTCAGGAGCCATACTGGGAGGCTGGTTCCCAAGGAATATCTGCGCCACACATTACAACACCTCAAGACATATTACATGTTCATCCAGCAAGTCAATTCACGGCCAGGTTCCCGCGTTTCATGCGTTACAGTCTGCTTTGCTGCCGTGAACATGCTTTCGAAACACAGGCTGGAGCAATTGTGAAGTGCATAGGAGCAGCTCTTGTTTCCATTCGAACTGACATGCGTCGGTGATCTCGGTCGTAGTGACTATATTGGCCTGTTGTCTTACGGAACGAGTGAATGCAGATCGCGTATGCGAACAGAGGTGCTTTCCTCAGGAGGGGGAGACGTGCTATGCAATGTCTGCATACCGTGCCTACTACACATGGCAATTAAGTAACGTGTCAGGAAGAGAGTCTAGTTCTCAGAAGTCCTTGAAGTACTATTATCTTGTTCTGGAATGCTCAAGGGCCAAGTCACAGTACATTGACATGGAAGAAGTACAGTATCTACGGACAGCAGGGCTACACTTGCCACGTTTGGAAAGACAAGGTGTTCGGTCCGATCCATACGACCTTGATATCGTCCACTCAACAGTCTTGCACTGGTTCTGCATTCCCCGCCCGACAGCGACCCAATCCACCGCGTGGAGACCGCCATATACGCCGATTCAGCGCCCTTGACGCCAAAATGAGCATGGCAGAGGCGTCCTTCAAGGACATCCCCGAACTCTTCGAAGTCGAATTGGGCGAATCGCTCACAGCAAGGACAGAGAGCCTCTGTGCGCCCCGTTTTCGCTCATTTATGGCCTTGAATTGACCCAGCGCCAGCAACATTCCGCGAGCTGGGCCCGCCGGACCTATGTCATGTCGTAAAGAGCACAGGCAAAGCTGGCACAAGAGATGTCAGTCCCGCCGCTCTGCTCAGTGTATGCACCGCTCACGGACACAGCTCGGCTCGTACCACTACGTCTCCGGCGTCGACGCCTCGTCGTCGGCATCGCTGGCGGCGTACATCAACTCGCTCACATACGCCATCGAAGATCCCAATACCTGGTTCGCCAAAGGGCCCGCGTGGAAAGTGCGGAACGGCTGCTACTGGTCCGTCTCCCCTTCTCTTTCCATCCTCTGCCCCCTGACGTGTCGTCGCGCGCCGCAGCTGCTTCAACGCATTTTCGCGCGTCGATATCCGCGTCGACGTCAAAATCCCCGGCGGTGTCAATGCCTATGTCATCGACCTTCGTGGCGAGCGGTACGGTCTCTCTGTTATTTCACTGTGCCTTACTCAACACCTCCGATAGACACGAAGCGACTGCCGAGATCTGGCAAGAAACCTACGTGTCTGCCCTGCTACGAGCTATACTATACTCCGACGACCCAACCTACCAACTTGACGCATACCGCAAGCTCGACCCTATTACCAGTCCCGATGCAGAAATCAGATTCTTGCAGGCCGCAGAATCTGTCTTCCTCAAAGGTCTCTTCTTTCATTCAGTGTTTACGCAGTCGGTTGATGGCGTCATGAAGGCTGGCAGGTTGGATCAGATCCTGAAATTCAGGTCGCCACCGTCGTCTCGAATCATCTCACTGCTGGGATAATGAAGTACTTTGGCGACAGCGGACGGTACCAGCCTGTCGCGAACCTCTTTGAGAAACTCAGCGCCAGAGAACCAGAAGTCGCGTCGTTGCTCGCGAAAAGCTACATTGGAATGAGTGCGTGATTACCATCTCTCAAACTACACAGACAACCAACCGCCGATATATGTAGACGAAGAAGTAAAAGCCGTGCAGATCATGGCATCCGCGATGAAGCAGACGCCGCAATCCTATACCCTCCTCCACGCCCAATGCGACTTCCTCCGCTCAAAGGGCAAGCACGAATGGGCACTCTCGCTTGCACGGCAAGCCGTGAACTGCGCCCCGAGCGAGTTCGTCACCTGGGAGAAGCTCACGCTCGTGTACATCGAGCTGGGCCAGTTCCCCTCCGCGCTGCTCACCCTGAACTCATGTCCCATGTTCACGTTCAACGGGCGCGACGCGCACCGGCCCCTCACCCCCGCCAAAATGCACCTGCCCTTCCAGAAGCCCATCGGCGACATCCTCCCGGAGAGGACCAAGACCGAAGACGACGAGGCTGATCCGGCGCTGCTGCGGTTGCCCAGCCCGGGCCTGCGGGGGACGTGGAAGCGCGCGTACGGGCTGCTGACACGGCTGGTGAGCCGCGTGGGGTGGGACGACCTGCTGAGGATACGGAGCGAGGTGTTCGTCATGGAGGAGGAGTACAGGATGCAGAAGGCGCAGGGGGATATACAGAAGGTCGTGCATACCAGCCAGGAGGAGCACGTCAATGGGGATAATGCGTCGACGAAGGGGCTGAAAAGCGGGAGCCAGGACGCGCTGGATGTGGTGGTTCCCGAGATTAGGGTATCTACGGAGTCTGACCGGGACGCTGAGGAGGCGGAGGCGGAGGCGGCGAAGGCGGCGGGGCTGAATGGGACTGGGTTCCACGAGAGTGTCAGCGGGGTGGGGAAGCCGGAGCCGGCACAGGCTGCGCCCGCTGAGGAGGAGCAGAACCAGAACCAGAACAGGCCGCAGACACCAGTTGTGGAGTCTGCGTCTGCGCCGGCGTCGTCTGCGTTCAGCAACAAGCGGCTGTGCGAGCGGTGGCTGGACAACCTCTTCATGGTGCTGTATGAGGATCTGCGCGTGTGGACGATCTTCCGGGCGGAGGTGGCGCATTTCAAGACGCAGCATGTGGCGTATAGGAAGACGTCGTATGAGTGGGAGATCCTGGCTGATTTGGGGATGAGGCTGCATCATAAGGAGGAGGCGAAGGAGGCGTACCAGAGGTGCTTGGATTCATCGAGGTAGGCTGAGCTCTGTCTCTACACAAGATCGGGTGCTGATTGGTTTGTCTTTGTGACTGTAGGTTCAGTGCTAAACCGTGGGCACAGCTGATGGAGATGTATGCGGAAGAGGGCGATATCCAGAGGAGTATACAAACTGCCATCAGGGTGGCGGCGTATCAGTGGGCGGAATATGGAGAGATGACTGTGGGTTCCTCCTATTCCATTCATTCTTCTTACTGACCGATTTTTTCTAGTACCCCACTCAAATCGCACGCGCCTTCTTCAAACTGGGCCAGATTCACGGCCACGCGAAGATCTCGTTCACGCTCATCAGCATGGGGTTGCCGGAGAGCATTCTGAAGATCATGGATGGTTACTTACAATATGGGAAGACGTTCAAGGTGGAAGGGTATGACTTTTAGTGAGGTTTTCGATTAGGCTCTTTTCTACTTGTTTTTTTCTGCGCGAGCTGACTATTTCTTTTTACTTTGATATGTTTATATGCGTAGAATGGTAATGGTTTGGTTCTCTGCTGCTGCTTCCTGGCCACCTCGCGGAGTTTTCCTGACCCCAATCTTCTTTTGGAAGACGTTTTGGGTGAAACTGTGGCGCGATTTATATCGAGCCTTCCAGCATTACCAGCTGCTGGACTCGGTCGGAGGCCCGCCCCGTACGAAGGGGAAGTGATGGTTCTTCGATCTGGTCAGGTCAGGTCGGAGTGGCGGACGTAAATTGATCTCCATTTCTCTATCGCGATGGTGGTCATGCGAGGCGCGGCGGTGATACTGACTGAATGACAAGATGATGACTGTTCTGGCGCTTATTCGACAATAACGCGCGGGTGCAACACGGCATAGAGAACAAGGAGAAGCAGGTCAGAACAACCAAGTGACCCAATTTGGGTGTCCGTTAATTTCACCACACAGCCTTGCCTTTGTTCTCGAAATGATGGAACAAAAGACATTCAACTCCGCGAACAAGGCTTGGGCAGATCCTCATCATATCGTGCGCCTATCTGGGAGCGTGGACCCACAAACATGTTATCTCGATCTTGAAGAAATGCGTCTCCAGCGCGCATTTCTCAACCGATTCAGGTGCTTGAACTGCGATACGCTCGGACTCAGACAGCTTTATGTCCTCCTAGAGTGTAGGAATGGAACGACCGACCAGGGAACGCTCCTTGTCCAGATGATCAGCGCTTTTTGAAAAAACAATAACACTATCATCTGCTTGATGGCCGTACTACAGCTCCCCAGTTAGGCTGTTGTGTGTCCTTGCCTGGGGCCGCGCTCTCTGCGTATATAAGGCCAGCCAGAACGGCCCACAATCCTCACCATCTCAGGCTCTTTCCCTTCCTCTCAATGAGGTCCTTCCGAGCCTTAGACGACTCGCTCTTCGTCGAGTCGTCGTTGCCTTGACTTCATCGTGCAATGGTGCTACCCTCCCTACCCTTGCCGCTTTCTGGTCGCTGACCGTCTTTCTAGATCGCCGTCCACAACGACAAGGCATAGCTACACCAGCATCGCCTGGCCGTGGTCGACTGGGACAAACACTAGACTCAACGTCGCCCACACTAAACCACCCCAGTCGCCACGGTCATGATCAATTGCACGCACGATCTTTCTAGCTGGTTGCACAACGATGCGCCACAAAAAAAGTTGATCGTCGAAGTCTTGCTGGGTACAGAACCCAGTCAAGTGAGTTGCTCGCTCTCTTTCTCCGATACATTCTCATCGTCCCTCAGAACCCTTCCTATGCCCTATTCTATGCTCAATGTACGTGTTCACCGCCACCTTTTCTCACCAATGTCTGACGCCATCCTTGTAGTTCTTCTCTCGTCTTGCCCTCGACTTCGAATACCACCGACCGTCATATCCATGCAGCCATCAGCTTGAGCGACGCTCACGTTTGTATTGCCAAACGTGAAGGTCTATCCGCCGCTCGCTGTTTGGTGGCGTAAATCGTGACCATCCTAATGCGGATGGTCCGTCGCTATGGATCGCCGACAAGCGCGTAAGTCGTGAGCTTTGCTCCGCTGCACCGACCGACTATATGCTTGACCGACCGACTATGCGACTCTCACTTTATGGCAACCACCTCAGTATCCTCTCACGTAGCTCCACAACAGGGCGGTGAACCACCTGAGTTTCTCCTCACTCAGCTCCGCAACAGAGCGGTGACTCTTCATTCGGGGGAGTCCGACCCTCCTCTGTCTGAAATGTTAGACGCTGTGCATCTTCTACTCCAGAGAAGTGCCTCGTCGTCGCCCGAACGTGTATGCAAATGGTCAGCCCTCTTCCCGTTCGTATCGCGTCACACCTCACTGACCTCCTCCTCAGGTAGACCAAACCAGGCTCAGGAATTGGAACTTAGTGGGGCAGAAAGAAAGTGTAGACTACTGTCATGTAACGAGTCAAGTACAAAATATGATATCTTGCCAGTGCGACCACACCTACTTGGTCACTACCTTCCCTTCAGTGATACTCCAGATACAAAACAGTTATATTCCTTGGGATTTAGTGAAGCGCCACACATGCGCTGTGAATCGACGAGCCTCTGGATGCATCGGCTGCGTTGGGCTGCGAAGCTTACGACGTGAGCACCCAGTATGCAAAAGTTTTGCTACTTCCTGCGTATTGGAGGACGACGCGATAAGTCACCACAAGACTGGGCGGGTGTATTAGGACACAACGCGGTTGATAACATGAAGCAATGCGGGACATCCGACATGAAGACTACATGGAACAATCAGATCAGATTCGCAGCAGCAACACAGTACGTTGCAGCATAAGGACGTCCTGCCATTCGACCGTTATCTACAGTCGCAGATGAGCTATTTATAAACACTAGTAGAACAGCAACACGGCGGGATCTGCGCAGCGCCTCGCTCTTGAATTGGCAATTTCTCGGCATCAGTGTCGGGAAGAGACGGCCCGAACGTCCGACTTCATATGCTCTCACGCCCAAGTCTCTCCCAAACGACATAGCTAAAAGTCTAACACAGCTATCTCTACTTCGCTCCACGCCTGCCGTCCGCCACCCATGCTTCCACTTACTTCGGAACCGTTGTCTATTCGACAGCAACGTTCCTACACTCGTTGCGCATGTGCGATACGTGCACCATGTGCTCTGAGTCTCTGCTAGACTGTCTAGTGGGCTGCACAGATATTGCGGTCCATATGGCACGGTTCTTGAACGTCAAGCTCGGGTCCTGAATTCCTCCACTTTAAAGAGCTGGTGTATCCATGATACATACCATCCCAGTCGCCATGATTTCTCTCCCTGCGATCTTACTCTCCTCGAGTGTTTTCTTCGGCGTGGCACATTCCTGGGGCACCGTCGGACACGACACGGTCGCTCTCATTGCGACGAACTACCTCAGTGATGCGGCTGTGACCTATTTCACACCCCTTCTCGAGGGAGATGCGCTGGTAGATGTTGCCACCTGGGCTGACTCGTATCGTTACACGACTGCTGGAAAGTGGAGCGCTCCCATGCACTTCATCGACGCGTCTGACGACCCACCCGATACCTGCCACATCACTTATTCCGCTGATTGTGGCACGTACTGTATCATAGAGGCGATTGCCAACTATGTAAGCCTCCTGACTTGCTTCCAGATCGTGGCTGATCTGTTCTGATAGACTACAATCGTTACGGACACCACCCAATCCACTGCCCACCGCCACGATGCGCTGGCCTTCCTGATCCACTTTTTGGGTGATGTCACGCAGCCGCTCCACTGCGATTCACTCGACGGGAGTGGTGGAAACAGCATCTCCGTCACCTATGCTGGCACGTCGACGAATTTGCATGCTGCTTGGGACTCTTCATGTGAGCTAGAACAACGGGGCGCTCAGTACGTACTGACTCATCATTCTTCTCTAGTCGTCGATGAGGTTGCTGGAGGCTCGACTGTCACGGCTGCTAAATCCTGGGCAAAGACCCTCATCAGTACGTTTCAGCACCGTGTAAGCAGTGAATGTACCCCTCTAAGTCGTTTTCAGCCGCGATTGACTCGGGTACATATGCCAGTCAGAAGGCATCCTGGATTACATGCATGAACGTCAAAACTGCGGCTACTTGTGCTCAAGCTTGGGCGACTGACTCCAACGCCTTGGTGTGCACGACGGTTGTACCTAAGGGTGTCTCCGCTGTCACAGGCGTCGATCTTAGCACTGGTACCTACCATACCAACGCTGTGGCGGCCGTCAAACTCCAGATCGCTAAGGGTAAGCATATCCGTATCTCTGCAGGAGTTGTAACCTGATCAAGACGCCGATGTAGGTGGTTATCGCTTGGCCAGCTGGCTCAATGCCATTGCTGCTGCTCACAGTTAAATTGGTTGATGGGGTCTATGTACCATCGGGTCAACTGTACGACACGATGTATACGATGTATATAAAGAACAAGTTCAGAGGCACTGGTCTGCCCAACCTGTATGGTGGTTTCCTCAAGGTTATAGAACAGGGGAATCGAAGTCATCAATGAGGTGATCGATCAAGTCGCGAACGGAAGCTTTTTTCGCGTTTGCAAGGAGGTGGCGAGAAATTAGAACATGCATTTCTGTCGAGAGCAACTGGCGCCCAGGTTTCCACGATGTCAACGTTTGAATTGCATGACGGCGTGAAAGGGCCTGACACGGCCCATGTTCCCGTGGCGCTGCGGTGGGAAAACGCCGTATGACGGGTGGCGGTGCACTGCCTCTCTTGTATTCAGCCTGCATCACCTTTGACGACACAGCGCCGGCTGCTTGTTTCTTTGCGTTTCTTTCTTTTTGTCTTATCCCTTTGGAAACGTTGTAATGGCGGGCTACGCAAGGGCATTACTTCCGAGCCTGTCGGTGAGTATTCAGAGCCACTTTATTTGTACTATGCAAATTGAACTCCTTCCCGAAGGACTTGGGATCGGGCGCAGGCTCTACACATGGAACGGAAACCACGCCCTCGGATAGCAACGCTGGCGCAACGGGCTCAGCAGACGGAAGGTAAATCCCTCGTCAATGGCCTTAGCGCCAATCATTGACGCCACTCTAGTTCCGCTCAGGCCTCTGGTACCACTTCGACGCAGTCGACAACCACCCAGACATCGACAACTTCCAGCTTGACATCCCCAACCTCCACTTCTACTTCTACTTCGACCTCTACTTCTACTTCTACTTCATCTTCAACTTCATCAACCTCGACAATAACTTCCACATCGACAACGACAACAAAGACATCCACCTCTACCTCGAGCAGCACAAGTACTTCCACGACTTCGTCCACCTCCACACTCCCTTCTTCAACTACGGATACAACGACGTCAACGAGCACCACGACCGAAAGCACTCCATCAACGTCAGGCACCAATACTACATCAATCTCACTAACTAGCTCCGCTAGTTATACCACGGTGACAACCGATGTGGACGGCCAACTAACAACCTACACCTCTGCGCTGCCCACTAGTTTGTCCACTGGCTATGATGGGTCTTCAAATTCGAGTAGCACTGCCTCGCGAACGGCCTTGATAGCCGGCGTTACAACTGCTGCTGTGGTCCTCTTGGCGCTGGCTCTTGGCGTGGTCTTCGTCATCAAAAGATCCAGGAAAAGAAGGGTCGGATGGCTGGAATCTATCAGAAAGACGCGCAGAGAGGGTATGGGTGCCGGCGCAGTTGGTCTCCTCGATGGAGAGTTTGACGACGACCAGCCGCCGCCGAGTGCCTACAGGGATAACATGAGGAGTGTGGCGACCACCCCTGCGACCGCCTCTTCCAACGTTCATCTCGGGCCTGTAGGCCTTTCACGGAATTCTTCTCCTCCCTCCCCGCCACTCACGTCCTCATTCGGTGCTGCGGGACCCTACCAGCATCATTATCACTATGTCCACGCCCGAGAACATTCCAGCCCTGCGCCGTCGTTGTTTCCCACATCTGACACGGGCAGCATCTTCCACGAGGAAGTGTGGCCACCACCAGCTCGTAGCACCTCCAATGTGGACACCCCTTCTGACGGCAATTCTCCTATCACAAAGACTGCCCCGGTGTTACACCCTCCTCCACCGTCATCGATGCAGCACATGCGTGCCGATTCGGATCCCTTCAGAGCAGTGTACGTTCAACCCCCAGGGGAATCGCCCTTGTCTGGTGCCAATCACCACGCTGGTCGGTCAACTGCTTCGGTCGTATCACATCGCAAAACGCCCTCCGTCGTGACCATGCTCCCGCCAGGAGCAGCTCCTCCGTTAATAATCGCCAACAATCCATAGAGACAGAACTCTTATCAACTTCCTGGACATGTTTTCTTTATCTTACATATATCCCTGCTTATTATTGACATTGCACTCCATGGCAACGATTTGAATCATATGTAGCCACATTTCTGAACCGTGATCGACAGGGATTTTCCCTACGTAGGGACTGACTCTACTGAGTTCGCATACCTGCTACCAGTATTAGGCCCTCAATCAGGATCTCGAAGCTTGGTCTGGGAAGGTCCTCGACCCGACCCAAGATCGAGGTCTCGAACATACGCAAAAATGTTTTTGAAAGCATTTGAGTATGATTCTGTGTTTCCAGTACGTACAAACCGATACTATATTCAATAAACAGTGACACGCCTAGGTGATACCACCCAGCAAAAGCGGAGACGCGAAATACTCAAGTGTTGGCTGCAGCGATAGCGTTCAACCAAGTCGCTAGCCGGAATCCACCTAGATATATAGGTCAGGCTGTAGTTCTGCACGTTATGCGAAGACGTACCCTTGGCGAGTTGAAGTTTCACGGCCGCGACAGCGTTGGTGTGATACGTCCCCGTGCTAAGGTCGACACCTTTGACAGCAGCGACCCCATTGGGCACGACCGTCGAGCAGACAAGAGCATTAGAGTCAGTCGCCCAGGCCAATGCACATGTCGCTGCTGTGGCAATGTTCGAGCAAGAGATCCAAGAGGACTTGAGACTAGCGAAAGCGCCGGTATTGATAGAAGCTACGCGCATAAAATCTTCGTTTATTATCATTGACGGAAGACATAGGGAGCTTACTGATCAGAGTATTCGCTAAAGACTGTGCCGCTGCCTCCGTTGTTCCACCGGCAATTTCGTTGACGACTTCGGCGGCGTATACTTAGCATCACTAGTGAGGTTACAAAATCGAGACACTCACAGGAACTGTCCCAAGCAGCGTGCAAGTTCGTAGTAGTCGAACCATACTTCACGGAAATGGAGTTCCCTCCGGAACCGTCGAGGGAGTCACAGTGCAACGGCTGAGTGATATCACCCAGGAAGTGCACTAGGAACGAAAGCGCGTCGTGGCGGTGGTCGGTCGTGAACCGGCCGTCCGCGACCATAGATGTCTGCCTTCTGTAAGATGAGTGATCAGACGCACGTTGTATATAAGCTCACGTAGTTCGCAATGGCCTCAATGACACAGAAGGTGCCACAATCGGCGGGGTAGGTGATATGGCAGGTGTCAGGCGGGCTATCAGACGCGTCAATGAAGTGCATCGGAGCGCTCCACGCGCCTGCGGCTGTGGCGCGGAAAGTATCAGCCCAGTTGGCGACGCCGACCAAGGTGTCCCCTTCCAAGAGTGGCGCGAAGTAAGACACGGCTGTGGAGGTAAGGTAGTTTGTAGCGACGAGCGCGACGGTATCATGACCGACAGCACCCCACGCGTGGGCGAAGCCGACGAGACTACTTGCAGAAAGCAAGACTGAGGAAACGGACAACTTCATAATGCGCCCTGGAATGCTTGGAGGTAACGCTGCTGCCTTTTATTCCTTGACTTGGCAGATAACCAAGTGCTTTGTTGACCATGCCGATTGGCAGATGAGGCTACCGTTATTGAGAAACATATGGACAGTATGCGGACCGTGTCGCCAGAGGATACTTGCTTAGTGAAAGGTCTGAGAATAGAACAGTGAGCACATGGGAGCATCGGTTCACAGGACATTATGCACATGTACGACTGACACAGAACAAACTCTGCTCAGAGCAAAAAGAATGCCCGGAGTCAGCGGCAACAGATAACCACCTATTGACGTGAGAAGGTAGCATAAAAGAGGTATCGAACAATGAGCAACGTTGTACATGCGCTCCTCCTTGTGGCCCATCTTGACGTGATCCACAGTACATCTGCCATTTGGTTAGCAGGATGCAGAAACCAAGCAATACTGTAACGTGCGACGTACGGTACGAATGTAATGAACGTGCATGATGTGGACACACTGCCGTTACGATGGGGTCTGGTCTAGGATGGAGTGACAGAGGAAGATGGAGGGGCACTAGAAGCGGCCTTTTCCGCCTCTTCTGCGACCTTTCTAGCAGCCAGCTCCTGCTCTAGAGCATCGCGCATGCCCATGAGAACCTGCAGAGTGCCCCCCATCAATGTTCCAAGAGCAATGGTACGTGAGCCCGTCCTCCAGCCCAGCTTGTAGACTGCACTGACGACTGCTGAGGTTGTCAGGCCTGCAGCAAGCTCGTCGGTATTCCGCGCCAATTCTCCGACCCACTGGTGGTCACCGAATAGCTGGCCGCCTCCCAGAACCTCTTTCCAGTAATGCTCTACCCCAACCCATACACATCCTACTGCCAATCCACGCAGACCCTCCTTGGCCGCTCCCCTGAGGCCGCCGAGCAGGACACGGTAGTTTTTGGTCTTCTGGTAAAAGTACCAGCCTTGGACGGTCCGTGGTGGTCGGTGTGCATTCTCTGCTAAGAATCGGAGTGAAGTAGCGCGAGAGGCGCGAATGAAGCCCAGCGTTGCCGTGAGGAAGACGATGGCGGGAGGCAGGACCAGAAGTCGCGGTGGCACGGTCAAAGAGATCCTCTTGCTTGGTCCAATGCGGTGCAGTTCATCAGGCGGTAAATCTGTGACACTCCATGATATTGGGCGCGTCGGTGAAGGCGGCGGCGGCGGCGGTGTCGTTGGTGAAGATGATGAAGGAGAAGACATAAGATCAGCTGAGCGGACAAATCGCAACCCTTGAGATCACAAGTTCGAATTCCGCTTGCGTTGCAATCTTTGCTATACATTTCCTCTCAATAAGTATGTACAGTAACTAGTCTACTTTGAATGAAAGCAGATTTTTCTGTGCAAGAAGGGGAAACAAAGATGTGATCTCCGTACTGATATCACCATTTCTGCAGGATATGGGATTGCCGTTTGCATCGACGAATGTAACGCTCGCCAAGATATTGCTCTTATTTAGCATGTCATCAAGATCTAGCCAAGCGTCTGAAAGCCGTTCGTTGTTCGGCGCGTCGCCAGAATTCCATGATAATGTGAGATGCTGGATACGCGTGGACTCCAGGTCTAGCTCAAACGATTCAGTCCACCAATGTATCGCCTGCTTGATGTCGTCGGCCCGGACTCGGTCGGTAGTCAACCCCACTCTCGAGAAACGCCCGATGTGAAGAGGACAGTCTTCAAGATCGAAGGCCATCGCGAAACCGATGTGTGCTAAATGAAGTTTCAGTCCAGTGACGCAAAAAGGACACATCATCGTACTTACCATCTTTCAATTCACAGAAGAAGTTGTCTACAGGCAACGAATCGCTTTCGAGGGCATCGCAAAGAGCTGCAAGGCCTACATCATCTTGGATGCGAACCTTCAGCTCGTTCAATGTTGGTAGTTTCGTCCGAGGCTCATTGAGCTGGTCAAGAACCTGACACATAGAGTCGGAGTTCACAGAAAGGGCTAGAGTATGCAGCCGGGGCAACTCCGCGGGTGTGCGACAGCGCAAACAGGTATGCCTGTGGATGGGCTCGCAAGCCAAGAGCTTGGGCGTAGCGGCGAGTAGCTCCAGAAAGCGTACGTTGCTCTCGTGGAGCATGGACAATAACGAGGGAAAGCAGAAGTCGTGTGCGATGTGTATGGTCGCCTTCTGTATACTGGTAGACTTCAGCAGTGTGTTTTGCAGTAGAGCGTGGAAAGGCTCAGCCGACTGCCACGGCATGTTGGACAAGTTACATGCAACCTCCTCGAGTTGAGTAAGAAGATGCAAAGCAGGGGTCAGGGTAAAGACAAGTAAGTATCCGGATGGCGGGAACCTGCTGCCCATGGTGCACAACGATAGCTTGCGGGCTGCCTTGGTAATCGAAGGAGAAGAGCGTAAAAACTCTGTGAAGGCAGCGATGTGCTGGGCCCAAGCTTCCAGAGTGGGCCATCCAGCAAGCTTAATAGCTATGTCTTTGAACAGGAGTCGCTGACTGGGATCAGTCCAAAAGTGACAGACGAGTGAAGAGCTCTTGAGAGTTTCGAGGTCCTCAACACTGCTGAGTATCGTGTCGAGTAATTCGGGAGGCAGTGTGGCAATCATGTCGAGTACGCGAGAAGGGCAAAGAGAGCGGAAAAGGGGGACAGAGTTGGCCTGTCTTGTTATACATCTTTTATAGATAAGGTGATGGTCTTTGCACAAGACTCCGAAGAGCTGCGTGACGCTAATCGCGACGATCGATCACATGGCCGGTTTCCAGTCGCGTTACGGTTGTCATGCACACATTGCCTCCGACCACCACCACTGCCGACAACCGAACCATGTCAGTTAGCCTGCAAGATATATCCTTGTCACCCAATCCAGCAAATGACTATAAACCCGTTCAATTCACTACGTCGCACAATAGAGTAAGTCACTTGCGTCTTTGTCTATTCGCTTCGCTAACGTGCCCAGCTTGACGAGATAGAGTTTTGCATGGGTTTGGACCGTGGCGCGATAGATAAATCCGCCGAGTCTCCTTTACATCAAACACTAAGTAATACAATGCTGTCTAGCTTTTGTGGTCAGTCTGACGTTTCGTCAGTGCACGCCGATATGATTCCGCTGTTCGTCCAAGGAATATGGACACTGCTCCCTTCTGAAGAAGTTCTACAAAAGATCTACGACGCGTACTTTTCGAATTCACATAACGGGACGCGAAATCGGATCTACTTCGCTGATGTACGCTGCTCGTACTCGCTCACCGGCTCTCACTAATATAGCATCTTATTTGTGAAGGTGATTCCAATCCAGGAATTGTACGAGTATGAATTTCATTGCCAGAAGCCACCTTCGGCTTTGGGCAAACACTACTACGCTTCTGGACAGCGCTACACATACCTCGCTAAGAATTTTCCCCTTGTCCGCACATCCATTCACCCTTGCTTCCTGATACCTTCGTACTCCGCCTATGTGGCAGCCGGGTATCCTAGCCTAGCTTACATCAAGCGCATGGGAGACTCTCGATTCAGACTCTCTTGCAATCTTCAAATGGTTCTGCGACGCCCAATATATGTTGGATTCCTGCGTGGTTCGCACACGAGGCGCGACTTTCCCAACCGAAGGATACCATATGCTCGTCGAGAGCCTCGAACTCGCAAGGAGACCGCTGAGCCTGTCGAACCCAGTGGCGCTCCCGACTCACGTATGGCAACATCACCTGACAATGGCGTCCCCTCGTCGTCGACCCAGACAAAGGGAAGCAAGACAGTCACCATCGTCCCTCCTTCAAAGTCGAGGCCTGCCAAAAGGGTTGTTCAGCCAGCGCAATCCGAGACAAAAACGGCGGCGACGGGCAGCAAGCGCAAAGCTGCGATTCCACCAGACGAAGATGCGCCGGCTCCCAAACGACGTAGTCCGCGTCTCGCCCAGGCTTGACCGGGTTTCAGAGTCGTCGTCGCGATCTCTATCTTAGCCTCCATTTATGTCAAGTATTCATGCTCCGCTACTATGTATCCAAGCCGTCCTTGTTCTCGCATTTGCTCTGTAACAAAATGTATATCATTCATGTAGTTTGGGAGACAGCTTATCGCTCGCTGACCACTTTGACCGACTGCTGCAAGGCCTCGGTGCTACCAGCAATTTGATTCTCAATGTCCTTCGTGATTCTGCTCTGTGTAGCCATGAGTTGGTGATTGTGTGCGCCTCAAGCCACACTCCATCACATCACTTGTGGCCAGCTCCTTGATCAAGTAGGTGAGGTCGCAATGGCAAGATATCATATTACACTAGACTCGTTACATGACAGTAGTCTACACTTTCTGTCTGCCCCGCTGAGTTCCAACTTCTTAAGCTTGATTTGGTCTACCTGAGGAGAAGAAGGTCAGCAAAATGCGACGCGGAAACCATGGGAAGAGGACTGACCGTTCGCGTAAGCGTTCGGGCGACGACGAGGCACTTCTCTGGAGTAGAAGATGCACATCGTCTAACATTTCAGACAGAGGAGGGTCGGACTCCCCCGAATGAAGAGTCACCGCTCTGTTGTGGAGTCGAGTGAGAGGATACTTATGTGGCTCACCGCCCTGTTGTGGAGCTACGTGAGAGGATACTTACGTGGTTGCCATAGAGTGAGAGTCGCATAGTCGGTCGGTCAAGCATAGAGTCGGTCGGTGCAGCGGAGCAGAGCTCACGACTTACGCGCTTGTCGGCGATCCATAGCGACGGACCATCCGCATTAGGATGATCACGATTTACGCCACCAAACAGCGAGCGGCAGATGGACCTTCACGTTCGGCGATACAATCGTGAGCGTCGCTCAAGCTGATGGCTGGATGGACATGACGGTCGGTGGTAGTCGAAGTCGAGGCCAAGACGAGAGAAGAACTACAAGGATGGTGTCAGACAGTGGCGAGAAAAGGTGGCGGTGAACACGTACATTGAGCATAGAGTAGGGCATAGGAAGGGTTCTGAGGGACGATGAGAGTCTGTCAGAGAAAGAAAGCGAGCAAACTCACTCGACTGGGGTCTGTACCCAGCAAGACTTCGACGATCAGCTTTTTCGTGGCGCAGCATTATGCGACCAGCTAGAAAGATCGTGCGTGCAATTGATCATGACCGTGGCGACTGGGGTGGTTTAGTGTGGGCGACGTTGAGTCTAGTGTTTGTCCCAGTCGATCACGGTCAGGCGATGCTGGTGTAGCTATGCCTTGTCGATGTGGACAGCGATCTAGAAAGACGGTCAGCGACCAGAGAGCGACGATGGCAGCGAGGAGGGCACCATTGCACGATGAAGTCAACGCAACGACGACTCGACGAAGAGCGAGTCGTCTAAGGCTCGGAAGGACCTCATTGAGAGGAAGGGAAAGAGCCTGAGATGGTGAGGATTGTAGGCCGTTCTGGCTGGCCTTATATAGGCAGAGAGTGCGGCCCCAGGCAAGGACACACAACATCCTAACTGGGGAGCTGTAGTACGGCCATCAGGCAGATGATAGTGTTATTGTTTTTTTCAAAAAGCGCTGATCATCTCGACAATATGCGTTTCCTGGTCGGTCGTTCCATTTCTACACTCCAGGAGGACATAAGGCTGTCTGGGTCCGAGCGTGTCGCAGTTCAAGCACCTGAATCGGTTGAGAACTGCGTGCTGGAGACGCAGTTCTTCAAGATCGCGATAACATGTTTGTGGGTCCACGCTCCCAGATAGGCGCACGATATGATGAGGATCTGCCCAAGCCTTGTTCGCGGAGTTGAATGTCTTTTGTTCCATCATTTCTAGAACAAAGGCAAGGCTGTGTGGTGGAACCAAAGGACACCCAGAATGGGTTGTTTCGTTGTTCTGACCTCCATTCGTTGCTCTCCATGCCTCGTTCCATGCGCGCGTTATTGTAGTTCATCTGATAGAAGCGGACACACGTTTCCTCAATAGCCCGGATATATTCCGACTTGTGTGCAGGATTGGAATCATTGCGCCACATGATACCACCCCCACCCCCACTCATTGCAAGAATGAATCAATCCTCTCCGCATCTGAGCCGACAAAGCCAGCGCGCCACCTTTCCTGATCGTATGGAGCGGGCCTCCAACCAAGTCAAACAGCTAATAGACCTACTTGGCTCGGTCCACATTGCGCCACATGCCCAAGAAGAGCGTATCCTCGAGACGATGCACCCTCGAATCCATCACCTCGTTTCTTCGATGACATCCGAGAACAGCGAGAATTCATACCTCAAGCCCATCATGGACAACCTGCGAGCGCACGCGAGGTACCAGCAGACGATGGCACAGCACGCGCAGGATGAAGAGGACGCTAGGGCTATTAGGGAGTCTATTCCCGGGGAGGAAGAGTCACTCAGGAGGTGGAAGGAGGCGTACGAGAGGTTGGGGCAGCGGCAGTCCCAGCCGCAACCGAGATGGCGAATGAGGAGGAGATGTGGTGACTCCGAGGAAGACTCGTCGGAGGATTTGGGAGAGGCGGAGGAGGAGGTCAAGTGAAGCGCGGACATAGGTGAGCTCCCAGAGTGCCATGTTCCTTCGTTCCAAAGATGAAGCTCACGAGCACGCAGCGCTAGGTTCGAACTGCAAGTACCTTACCAGCAAAATAATCAAGAATACCTTAGTCTCGTGTAGTTTCATTACATTCGTGTAGCGCAATGCAAGTCGGAATCGAGTGGCTCGAGCAATGTCAGATTCCAGTCCCCCAAGTTATGTGTGTGGCCATGCGGCAGAGGCAGCATCCTCGAAGGCTGCACAGTGCACTGGATGACGGCAGGTGACAAGACGCGCCGCGCCTCTTTCCGAGTTGGAACTTCCCACGAGGCTCGCGTGTGATCGATATCCCCAACCGTCAAATCTCAGTCTGTGCTCCACCATCATCCTTAGGATGAAGGCCTGGACCGTGCTGCGTTTACTCCAGCTCATTATACAATTCCGGATGCCTTCAAGTCGCACTACGGCTTTGTCAGGCGTGTAGTAGGCCGTTCTTCTATCTCCTTATGTCTAGGCGTTATTCAGTCTCATACACGGAAAGGGAGAAGCTCAGGCTGCCGTCAACGCGTGGACAATCACGACCCCAGACGCGACAGTCTATTTTGATTCCAGGGCCTGGGCACCCCGAGGATAGTCTCGTTACCGACCGTATAAAAGAAGGCAAGCTGTCGATATACGTCGACTTGTCACATTATAGGGTACGGTTACAGGACTACCCCGAGGATCCCTCTTTCGCAAGTGCTACCCCCCAAAGGGAGAGGGCGATATGGGGGACCGTTCGGAGCTCCGTATGATATCTTGCCAAGGCCATCACGAATTCAAAGCGCTTACTCACGACCACCGTGTACCTATACCTCCAAAACGATTCCAGAAACGAATCGGCTGGAAGCAAGTCTCACGTCTCAACTAGTTTCATTCGAGATTGTACACCTAGTTGTGACACACGATATGAAGCATCTGCAATACCAACCAGGTTCATATCCCAGAGTCTCAAGAAGCCCTCGTTCCTGACATGGACTCCCCGTCTAGATCTTGTGTGTACAATGAAGATTGATGGCAACGTACACAGTTTAGTTCGCGATGCAATGACTGCTGTCATCCGGCTTTCTAGACTTCTAAATAAAGAAGAGGTGATTGTCGCGTAGAATGATGGGGACTGCACACTCGGACGCGACTCCTGGGATGCTTGAGATTGAGACGCGGAGGGAGACTCGAGTGAGCTCAGTACCTTCTCAGGGGTAGAGCTATATTGTTAGAGGCTGTCTTACACGGTGAGAGAGACGAGTGTCAATTAGCCACTAGACACTGACACTTGTACCATCGCGATTCAACGCGATCGTGGCTGAGAATGAGGGTGCGGAGGTCGGACCGAATGATCCGGTGTAATTAAGCAAGCCCCTATTTCTCCACGACAATCAACTCGAACTGCGAATCTTGCTGGAGCGTTTCTGCTCATGTGGATGGAGCTTAAGTGACTTTTGACATCATGAGATTGGACTCCCGGTGGATCTGTGGCTACATCCGAGAGTAAGATTTGAGTTTAGAATGGTTTAGGCGTTATTGGTGCTTGTCCGCTCGCTGTGGTCCGCAAGATCCGACGCGCGTATGCAGGCGTGTCTGGACTTGGGGAGGCCTCTGGTAGCATCTACGGCTTCAGGGGAGCAGCACAGGAGGGATCCGTGGTGGGAAACCAATGGGAAACATCATGCAGGAAGAACAGGGACCCATTGGGATGATCGCGATCGAGGGTGCATAATTTTACATTCAGCGACTGAAGGCTGAGAGAAAGAGCAAGAAAGACAGGCAGGAATAGCGGTACGCAGGCTCTGCAGTACACGGATTTTAGTGCACTGTACGTTGATAGCATCAGGGATGGCTTGGAGCCTCGACTCACAGGAGGCATACTCCGAACGGTCTCCACAATGACGGAGACGATAAAGCCTGTCAGCATTATACTTCCATCTCTAACCATCCACCAGTAGGCCATGATCAAACTGTGGCCCTCGACGCCGACGCTACCAGCGATGGACCAAATGACGCCCAGGGCCGGAGTCACGGCCAACCCATTCGAGGCGCCGTCGTCACCTGCTTCCGCCCACCATCCTCTGCTGACCCCCACCCGCCTGTCCGCCGCCAATCCCTTTGATCTGACGCCAGGCAGCCCGACGTCGGCGCCCGCTGCTCGCTCTGCCTTCGCCGCCGCCCTGCCCACCACCGGCCTCACCCTTCATGCGCCCGACTTCAACATGCAGAGATCCAAACAGACAACGCCCTCACCCCCTCCCCCGCTGACTGCATCCCGCGGCCAGATCCACGTCAAGCTCATCCAGGCCCGCGCCCTCAACGTCCACAGCTCGGCGGCCAGGCCCTACGTCGTCGTCCAGTTCGAGCAAAACGAGTTTGTCAGTCGCGATCCTACCGATGAATCCGACAAGGAGGTCAAGGGGGTCCCCTCTCGGGCCACCTCCTCGTCTGCGCTCAACGCTCTCTCGCGGGCTGCCGGCCATATCCCGTCTCCGTCGTCGAGCGTGTCATCAAAAACTTCCAGCGGTAGCAACGGCCCCGGACTTTTTGGCCGGGTCAGCGCGCACAATCCAGTGTGGAAACACGAAGTCTCCTTGTACGTTTTGTGTTCTACATTCCATGCTCTAGTGGCTCACATTCTCCGCCAGCGATGTAACCTCTGAATCATCTCTAATCACCTTCAATGTCTACGACCGCTCCGTTGTTGATCTCGGTTTCCTCGGCACGGTTCAAATTAAACCCGTTCTCGTACACGACCAATCCGTCGACCAATGGTACACTCTAGTCCCCTTTGAGAATGAAGTCGTCTCTGGCGAGATACGTGTACAAATCACGTTCGAGGCCTACAAGGTACATTTCGCCGGTCATACGCCCTCTCGCAATGTCGTTGATCTCCATCACACAGGTCAAACGCGCTCTCACTCCGCGAGACTTTGAATTCCTCAAGCTCATCGGCCGAGGCACATTTGGCAAGGTCTTCCAGGTCCGGAAAAGGGACACAAAGCGAATCTACGCCATGAAGGTCCTTTCGAAAAAGGAGATTGTGGCCAAAAAGGAGGTCGCGCATACAATAGGAGAGCGCAAGATTCTCCAGAGATCCCTCGAATGCCCGTTTCTCGTCGGACTCAAGTTCAGTTTTCAGACGGATCAGGACTTGTATCTAGTAACCGACTTCAAGAGTGGCGGCGAACTGTTCTGGCATCTACAACGAGAGACCCGGTTCAGCCTCGAGCGCGCGCGCTTTTACATTGCCGAACTTGTGTTGGCTCTCGAGCATCTTCACAAGTATGGCATCGTCTACCGCGATCTCAAACCAGAAAACATCCTCCTCGATGCTACGGGACATGTTGCTCTCTGCGACTTTGGCTTATCAAAGGCCGATTTGGGGGCCAATCAGTTGACCACAACGTTCTGTGGCACAACTGAATACCTCGCTCCGGAGATCCTCCTCGATGAGCAGGGCTACTCGAAGATTGTGGATTTCTGGAGTTTGGGGGTCCTGCTGTTCGAGATGTGCTGCGGCTGGAGTCCATTCTACGCCGAGGAGACGCAGCAGATGTACAAAAATATCTGCTTTGGCAAGATCCGCTTTCCCAAGGGTGTTATCAACGAAGAGGGCAAACAATTTGTGAAGGGCGTGAGTCATCTCTTCCGTGAGGCTCTCCGTTGATCCTCATGATACTGATCCGTCCCTTCTAGTTGCTTAACCGTAACCCGAAGCATCGCCTTGGTGCCAACAGAGATGCGGAGGAGCTCAAGGAGCACCCGTTCTTCGCTTCCATCGACTGGAAAGCGTTGTCGCTCAAGCAGGTCACCCCGCCGTTCAAACCTGTCGTCGAGAGCGACGAGAGCACGTCCAACTTTGACCCGGAATTCACCACTGCGGATCTCTCCGAGTTTTCGCATGGGATGATGGACGAGAACGACCCGAGCGAGGACTGGGTGATGGGCAGCCTCGGCTCGCCGGGACCACACACGCCGAATGGACCCTTAGGGAGCGACAAGGGCAGCAGGAGCAATAGCTCGAGCAGCTTGGGGAGTCTGTACGGCGGGTTCAGCGGCTTGTCGATGTCCAACCAGGGCAGCGGCAGCGGTAACGGGAAGGGTGTGAACATCTCCGGTACGAAGGCGAGGCGGAGCAAGGGCTCGACGGGGCGGGGCAGTCCGCTCACGAGCAGCGTGCAGGAGAACTTTAGGGGATTCTCGTATTCCGGCGAGAGCGTGATGGATGATCTGGAGATTCACCATCGCGCGAACGGGCATGCGAATGGGAATGGGAATAAGAGCGATGAGGAGGGGCCGGAGCCGACTACGGAGGATGAGTATGAGGATTTCTCGAGGAGCGCGGGGAGGTATGCGAGGGGGCGGCGGAAGGGGCTGGGCTTCACTGAGGTAGAATGAACACGACCACGCGTTGGCGCGTGGCGTGATATAGGGCGGGCGATACCTGATACCTGATACGGGTTAAAGACAAAGACATTGTACGACTGATAGCTCCGCACACATTTTTTCCTTCTTCGTTCACGTTTAACATCGTCACTCGTAGTAGACTAGTTTGTACTAATACTGAACCGCAGTTATATGCGCTGTATATTCTTCTGCTTTTATATCTATTGGGGATGTGTGTTGTCTCAATGTCGGCGTGCTGTCGTGCAACAACGACGGCTTTCCAGCAAAGACCGGCGAGATTAACGATGGTACTATTTCGTCAAGCCACGAACGGTCGGATCTTAGACGCTACATGTGGTGCCGGACGCAGTGGAGGTATAACCCTTGTAAATCGTGATTGACTTGACTTGTGAAATCGAGTCCGAAGTGGGTGGACCTGCGGACCAGTACGGATCGCCGCTACTCCAGGCATTGACTATGAAGTTCGTAGCCGCCATTGGGACCTACATGCATGCAGGGGTTAGTTCAGCTCAAGCTCATAATAGGGCGATCGATACTGACGTTTTTGGTGAGCATGTTGACCTGTTTTCCGTCAACGTAGAATGTGGTTGAGGAGGAGGTCCACTATGTACGACGGTGGGATCAGTGCATTGATGTAAGAAGGCAGCATGAAGGGGTTAGACATACGTCGATGCGGTACTCGTGAAAGTCGGCGGTGGGATCAAATCCGAATGCGATGTTATTGGAAGTGGAAGATTGCCCGGCAACAAGAGCCTGCAATCGAGCGAGAATTGAGTGAGTGCGATTGGTGAGGACAGTCAACAGAACAGACCTGGTTGGTGGTCCAATATCCAGCAGGGACTGTGGAGCTAGCAGTCAGTTCAGTGGTCGTCAACAGCTCGATGTCCGATTCCTGGTTATCATTTGCTTTTTTTTTGTGAAATGTTGACAATCAGCGCTTGTCCCACCACCACAGGACGCGCATCTAGACCTACCGTAATAGAAGATCCCCTCACAGACACCCTTGGTGGAGCTCGACTTGAGCGACACGCGTACAGATGCGTATAGGAAGGCGTCGTTCGTGCTAATCTCAGCTGACTGCACGCTCCCAGAAGTGTAACCCGAGACTTTCATCTCAAGATAACCGTTTCCGAGTATAACATTGTTCGGAGTGAATGCGTGCGCGACGGGGGTGCTACCGACTGTATAGTCACTGATGGAGAACCCGCTTTGTCTATGGGAATCGTTCATATCGTTGAGAGGCAGTGGGTGGACATGCGTACGACAAGAAAGAAGCAGCATTGCCGCCGGACGTGGCGGTGCTAAAGTCGACTGAAACCTTGTCTGTGAAGCCGCCCGTTATGCCGGAGATGGTGTAGGTATCGCACGTGGCCGCGCTCTCAGTAGCCAGGCGCGAGGTTTGCGAGCTCGGTCGGGCAAAGGCAGGCGTTAGAAGCGCGAGGCTTGCTGTAAGGAAGAGGGGAGTCGAGAACATGGCAGCAAGGAAGGTCGATGCTGAAACACTGCAGTCGCTCGCTTTGTATATGGTTCATGATTTGCCAATTCGGCATGCAGAATCAGAGCGTGAATTCAGATGCATGTGCCATGATGTGCCAGTGGGGAGCTTCACAAGCATGCGTGCCAGTGGGCTCAAACGATCAGCTGGGACTTTGCCCATTGTTGGACAAGGCAACGCCGCAGGCAGGCAAGGATGTGGAGCGCAGTGTTCATGTTCGAGAGTTGAGAGACAGAGAACAGAGCCAGCTTACTGAAACAGATGCGAAAGCTAAACACTGCTCCATGGGGTAGTGAAATAGACTCGAGAAAGAGGCCATTCAAGGTGAAGACTTGGATTGCAGGGTGATAGATAAGATTAGATGCAGAAGCGTCTTCTTGAGATGATTGTGAGAAAGAACAAGTCGCCAAAGCCTACTCGACGGAACCTACAGTGGTCAGACACGGACCCACACATGCAAGCCCATTGTCGGTACTTCATGTTTGTGAACTTTGAATGAATCGGCCCTAGTCGGCGATGAAGGTCACAGAATCGTTTCAAACAGCGTAAGTTCGTCAGCCCAGAGCGAGATCCGTGTCCTATGGGCATGACAAAGAGATGGCAAGACACGGTAACTTCTAGTCCCCAGGATGCGGAGCGCATTTGCAAGGGGCCATTCATTGTGCATTTATGTTGGAACACTTACGGCGCCCTATGGCCGAGTGTACCAGATGCTGCGAGACCGTTCGAGACGGTCCCAAAGGATAGTAAAGGATACCACGCCGGTCATGCAAACGTCGTGTTACCGTCAGGACGTGTCTCCAAAGCTGCAGTGTGAGAAAAGGAACATCGGTAATAATTAGCGGGACCAAGACGGAGTTGTTGGGGCAAACCGTGATGAACGTGGGGAAGGATATAAAAGTCAGGCGAGGACCAGCGTTGCGGAGTCAAGCCTTGGGCGGCGTCCATCTTATCAGATACCCAGCGGGAATCCGATCTCCTTCTCCACCAGGCACGACGGTCGCAAACCTCGTTCGAATCCGCAATTGCAATATCGCGGCAAAACCCACTGCGCGTCACCTTCACCTCCTACGTCCATCATCCGCCTATTCCTCCAGTGTCCGCCCTCCGCTGGCCCTTGTCCTCTTGACCGCGAATTGCCATGTTTGCTCTCCGACGCGGCCTGGCCCTCGTCCTCGGCCAGGACAACAGCCTGCCACGCCTCCACGACGAGCTCGAGGCGTCTTCCGTTCCCGTCACCTATGCACAATGCCGGGCATGTCCAGATCCCTGCGACGAAGGTGAGCACGGGCAGGCCGTCATCGGCTGTCATTATGCCAGTTATCTGATAACCTGACCCGGCGCCAGGACACGAGGCATACCCGAAATTCGATGTCGACATGGAGAGCCATATGCTGGGCTCGGTCAAGCCATACCGCCGCCAGGTGCGCCCTCTGCAAGTTGGTCGCGCGTCTTGCTAATTCCGTCCCAGATTGTCATCTCCACTGGCCAGAGCGACTGGGACCGTGAAATCACCCACACAGCCGGCTCGCTCGCCGCTTACCTGTCCCAGGTTGAAAGCGCGTCCAAACCCTCCAAGGAACGACGTCCAAGTGTCGTCTCTCTACCCCGCTCTCCGCCGCTCGAATCCATCCTCCTACGACAGAAGGAACTTGGCACCGTGGTCAGCTCATCACCGCCACCTCCCTCCACCCCCGGTGTTTTCAACTCTGCGGACGCGAAGAAAATATCAATTCTCAACGGCAGCCATAACACGATATGCGAAGACCCAGATCTTGAGACTATACTCGTATTTCCAGATTTCAAGCTAGTATCGGAGGTACCTCGGACTCTCGATGGCGCACAGAATCTATGGGATTCCTCCGTAGACCCGAAGCTCGGGCTCGGAGGTGCATTGCTGGAGAAGAGTCCCTTCAACTCATGGGTGATACCTTACTCCTGTGTTATACTGTTATGTGCGTCGCATGTCTTCCTTCCTTTGTCCTTTTTGACGTACTTCCTAGGTTCACATAAGAAACGCGACAAGCGTTGCTCTATTGCCGCCGTAAAGCTCGAACACGGTTCGTCAACTCAAATGTCGCGATTATGACTCCCATCTGACCTCATTCCAGCGTTCACTCACAGTTTACAAAGCAAGGGTTGGGGTGTGGATACCCAGTTGGAGCATCCCCTCGATGACTCTCTGGAAGACTTCATCGGGACGGAGGAGGAGCAAGAGGCCAACGTCATGAAGCAGCTGCAGGAGGTGCAGGGGCTACGCAAAGCGCTGATCATCCGCAACTCGCATATCGGTGGACACCGGTACGCGGGTAATTGTATCGTGAGTCCTCCCCATCCGCTTATGACCACCTCCCTGAATATCATCCTGTAGATATACACCCCACAGGGCGCGGGAGTGTGGTACGGTCGAGTCTCTACCCACGAGGTGGAGGCCATTGTGAACAACACCATCGAAGAGGGCATGGTCCTCCCACAACTTCTTCGGGGTGGTGTCAACATCTCACGGCCGGGCTGCAGCAGCTTACACGACTGGTGACACGTCCGTTCGTTCTCATCACGGTTGTCCATCTATTTTTTATTGATTTGCTGTGCATTGTTCATGCTTTGTCCGCTTCACTCATAGGTTCACATAGACTGGAGATACCACATGTCTAGATTACTTTCATTACGGCTTATATTCCTTGACGTTGAACGCGTCGTTAAACACTACTTAAAGTATTCTACAGGCGATAAACGCTTTGTGTAATGAAATGCATAAACGGAGGACAGCTCCGTTTCATTCCATGTTTTAATTGCGTGCTATCACTCCAGAATGTGGTGAGGTGATATCAAAATTCGATCTCTGAGTGCACAGATACTATGGCCTTGCCTCTCTCAATCAAGCTCCCAAATATTCACATTCGAGTGCTTGCAAAGAGTGGTAGACTAAAGACCGCTGTTCTCGTCCCGTTTGCTACTGAACTCGCTCAAGTTTAAAACGGATCTGAATCTGGTCTCGGATGGCTGAGCCGGTCCCATATGAAGGCACCTTAATTATTTGGAGATGGGCCGGTACCGGTAGTGTGTTCTCGGTCCGAGTGGGAGGATGCGAAGAAGGAAAGTCCGGGGGTTGTGGTCGTATATGACGAGGCAGAGTGTTCTTCAGGATTTGCGGCGCGTGAAACTGTTCGACGGCTATTGATTTACCTTAGGCACGTACTCAATTGGGGTCGTAAGGGTTCCTCGGGGACAATGAGAAGCCTAAGAAGACCTACCAGTGTGCAATCTAAGTCATCGGCGAATTGTGTTCGTCTCACGACTGGCTTCGCATGCCTGTCGTAGCATCGGTGTCAGTGTATGACTCAGGTGTCGCCCTGAGAATGAGAAAGTAAATCGAGGCTGTCCACGGTGGGAGAGAAGACCCTGGAAGAAGAGCCAGGCTTCTGCCCTTGGGAACCCTTTTCGAAGTGCTGCAGTCTTCGAGCCATCCGCCCGGCTTACGGTTCCCTCTTCACTGGACAAGCCATTCACGCGCAACGTGTATTGCCAGGTAAGCAGCAAAGAATGAGATGGAAATCAAGAGAACTACCGCCCATAAACACAGCATCTAATCGTACACTTGTTCCTTTCTTTCAACGTAAGTCGTGATCTCGCCTTGAACAGCTATGGAGTTTGTCAGTGATACACTAGGTGATGAGGTTTGTACGATACCTCAAGGCAAAGTCAAGACCGTCTGCATGAACTGGTCGTAGTTGATCTGGATCCAGCCATCCCTATCAGTGTCCAGACGCCCAAAGGCCTCGGAGAGCTGCTTGATCGCGACGCAGGCGCGTACAAAGCGATCGAAGGAGATACCTGACAGACCGCGTTGGTGAAGAATGGCAGGTAACGCCGAGCAGAAACCGACCTTGTCCATCTCCTGGTGCACCGGGCATACGGGTTGGCGGCGCTCCAGCAGCGTGGGTGGAGGCTTTAATATCTACCCCAACGGGGCAGACCGGTTAGCATGTCACCAAACGATGGAGAAAGGGCAAGGAAGGAAGGGACAAAAGGGAAGCATGAGTCGAAATTCACCATATTTGCGCTGGACGAGATCCAGCAACTGAGGGCTCAGCCTGTAGCCGAACTGGGCAAGAGCTTCGGACAGCTCAGCGCCATCAATGGAGCCGGAACGGTCGCGGTCGAAGTGGCGGAATACGTTTTGCCAGTCCTGAATTGCGTGTTAGGACATCGAAGATGATTAGCGTGACCAGATGAACGCACCTTGATGTACTTCCACAGACCAGCAAACTCGTTGAATCCAATGGTCCCGCTACGATCGGTATCCTGTATGCATATGTCAGACCAGAGGCCATAGCTGGAGAGGTGGAGGCTGGGGTTATAGAAAGGAAAGGTGATGCCAAGATAGACTACGCCGATGCCAAGGCTGTTCACGAGGCTCAGTGGCTCCACGAATGCGCGCAATGACAAGATGTGGTATCCAGATCCAAAAAAAACCCAGAGGCCTCGAAATGCGAATAATAAGAAGGGCTGAACGTACAAAGATGCTCATCAACAGCTTGACGGTGTCGAGATCGAATGGTGTCCAATCGCCATTGATCAGTGCGCGCTCGAGTTCGGGCGCGGTGATGGCGCCACTGCGGTCGGAGTCGACGGCACTGAACCAGTTCCAGAGTCTTCGCGAATGGAATCAGCATGACATCGTATATGGGAGACGACAGCAGTTGCAGAAACATGACGTTGCGGATGACCAGCTACTTACTGAGGGTCTGCGCCAGGCGGGGGTCCTGTAAATGCCGGGTCATCCAGTTGGATGGTCGACAATGATTTGCGCACTTACCAGCAGGAGAGGCAAAGCCGCCTTGACCGCCATATCCGCCTCCGCCGCCGTATCCGCCTCCGCCTCCGTAGCCTCCTGCCGGTGGGGGTGGGTTACCATACTGTTGTGATAGTCAAGTGCGGGCCCATCCTCGAGAAATTGACGCACTCCTCCGTACGACATGTTGATTGTGCTTGTGGAAGTGCAGTAAACTGTAAGATGAGCTGGTGATCGTTCGATCAATGCCTCGATCAGTGTCAATGACACGTCAATGATCTGTTGTCCCTTATGTGTAGTATGTTGAATGAGTATCGAGTCGCCTTCAAGTGTGTGCACTCATGAGGAATGCAGTTTGCTAGCTCCTACTGTACGCGCGACATCCCTCTCCCAATAACTCAAAGACAGGGGAACTTTTCTGTTAATCTGATCACATCGTGTTGCATAGGGATCACTGACATCGTGACGAAACGCGACAATCTTATCGATCTCTTCGACGCGTCTGTCATATCGTACACGTCGGCTCTGGGTGAGCAGACTCAAATCGCTGAGGGCAAGTGAGTAGCAAACAGGGCAGCGATACACAGCCCCAGTGTGATTATGGTGTTGTAACGGCCGACCACTGACCCGTCCCCGACTAACGTCCGCCGAGTCCCGACGGCGTCAGACCAAAATCCGTTGCATCAGTAGTCGTAGTAGGCCTCAAGGTGACATTCTTGTGTTTTTGGAATGAATGATGTGAGTTCTACTTCGATAGTCCGTGTTATGGACTCATCCTGGTAGAAGACATCTTTTGAGAAGAGCGGGATGGGGGCGGGAACTTCGGTCACCGGCATCACAGAGGCCGCCAGGACCGCCAGGTGCGCTTTGCTTGTGATCGTAGATGCGACCGTAAGCTACTGTTACAGAAGCAAACTTACACGCTGTGTTACTGTGTAAAACTTGACAGTCATAGCCAAGTCATATCGGTTAATCGCCCTTGATTGCTGTTGTCCGGTTACGACGATTTTCGGCATTGCTAAAGTTCGAAGCTCCTCGGAGATCCATGGTACAATCATAGTATCAACCAGCTGACTGATTGCTGGGTATAAAGGCATGGTGCGTTCTTCCAGAGGTTCAAAACAGAATGTCCGACTACAAACGCGTCATTCTCGTCACTGGAAGCAATACCGGGTGAGCTCGACGAATCTTCGTCTCCCAGCTGGCATTGACAATGAACAAAGCATAGGATACGGCCTCGTACAAATCCTAGCTGAGAAGGGACATCGCGTTTACCTTGCAGCGCGCAACCCTGAACGAGGACTCGAAGCCCAGGCAAAGCTCAAAGCCGAGGGCCTCGAGGTGCAGTACGTGCAGCTTGACGCCACCTCTCCCGATTCCGTCGCCGCCGCAGCGGCCGTTGTCGAGAAAGCTGAAGGCCATCTCGACACCCTCATCAACAACGCTGGTGTCGGACTCATGTACAACAGCTCCGGCGCCCTCACCGAGCCCATCGATAACGTCAAAGAGGCCATGGATATCAACCTTTACGGTCTGATCAACGTCTCCCAGGCGTTCGTTCCCCTTCTCAAGCGCGCACCCGAGGGCCAGGCGTGCATCGTCAATGTTTCGATCCCCACCAAGGCGATCCTTACGGACCCCGCGTGGCCGAACAAGGCGGTTCTCCAGTGGATCGCGTATGTCACGAGCAAGTCGGCGGCCAACTCGTACACCGTGTTGCTCGCCAAGGAGTTGGAGGGCTCGGTGAAAGTCAACGCCGTGTCGCCAGGTTTTGTGACCACCAATCTTAATCGGAACAGGCCCGGGGGTAAGACTTGGCGGGAGGGAGCTGAAGTCATCGTACCATGGGCGCTGCTCGGACCGGAGGATAAGGACAAGACTTGTAAGTGTCTTCGTAATTGTGGACTTCATAGTTGTGCTCACTGTGTATCAGGCATTCATATGACTGACCATGGAGAGACCCAGTGGTAAATAGTGTACTAGATAGCGTCAAGGCTATACTGAATGAGTATCGAGTCGCCTTTGAGCATGTGCAATGATGAAGATTGTAATCTACTACCTACTACGCGCGGCACTCCTCACTCAATAGTATCAAGATGGTGCTGTGTAGGGATCTCCGCATCCAAGGTGACGCGTCGAACTACCGAATCATTTTTGCCCACTATGAATTCGGGGACATATATGTCACTCTACCGTTACCAGGCTATGTAAAGCACACGCTCTTGCATCGCTCAGCGGGCTGTGCGTTCAACAATGATTCGAACAATTGGAGATGAGCATTAAGGAGGCATCGTTGCACAGCACATACGCAGTCAACAGCAATTTGGGCTAATCTAGTCATCTCTACTGCTTTGACACGTCGCCGATGTCTCGTGAGGTATCGTGTATGAGGCGTATTGAATCATCTATATATGAAGTCTTCTCTTATATATGAAGTCTTCTCTTATATATGAAGTCTTCTCTTATATATGAAGTCTTCTCTTATTGTATTGAAGTTGACCTCAGGTTGAAAGAATCGTACTTCGCAAGCGATGAGGCGATACAACTTGGGCGTCCATCAAACACTTCCGAACAGTATGAACTTATTTCATTGACGGTGAACATATAATACAATAAGATCCATAGAAATGTGTCCGTAAATCGTCAATACTGGATAAGTCGCGAAGATCTCAATCCTCGTCTTCGCTGATGCCCGGAGACCCAAATACGCTCGTAGAGTCCATACTCGCGTTCCTTTTTTTCAATGCGCCCTCAAGCTTCTGTGCTTTCCTCTCCATCCTCTCCTCGGCCCTCAAATGCTTGGCGTGTATCATCATGTTCTTTTCCCAGACACAACAATTGTATGCATGCTAGAAGCCTATTCAGCACGCTTTCATGGACGTGAAGGGCAGGTCTTACCTCCATCGTCTCGAGAACACAGCGCCTCCGCTCTCTAGCATACTCCGCAAAGGCCGGGTGGTCTTCTGGCGACACCTCGGAATGAAATACTTCGGGAAAGTCCCGCGCTAGCTGACGCGACATAGCAGATATATGTGGCTTCCAATAGTATTCTGTGTGAATATAGTACCCGCCAGAGATGGCAATCTGTCCCGTGAATGTCTTGTCTATCTAGTGTATCAGCCAATTGCAACGCTGACACGAGCTATGGTCGTACCAATAGGCACAATATACTCCAGTAGCGCCAGATTGGCAAAAGGCAATTTCCTCTTGAACGATGTGGGGCGATCAGCGCCGCGTATCATACTATCGGGACCTTGAATATGAGCAATGAAGTATTCGTGAAATTACCGTACTTCGAGATCATGCACGTTTGGCAGATACGTTTGCGCATGGTAAACACGAGTTGAGTTCTCGTCTTCGCGGATTGAGAATCTGCGGCGCCACAAATCTGTGGTGTATGATAAGTAATCGCATAGACTGTTCGTCATTCATAAAGTACGCACTTGGCATCCATGTCCAAACAGAAAGAAAGCCCAGCGTGTTTCACCGAAGTCTTCTGAGGGCGGCGGCGGTATTGGGTAGATCTCTCGGTCGCGTGCTGTGCGCCAGAGATCGTTGTTGCCAGAGACGATATTCCAAAAAGCATGAGAGATAAAGCAGACGTTCACGAGATCCCGAGAGCCCAGATGTTGGAGTATCTGTCGCAAGCTGGTCACCCACTTTGTTCACACCATGACCGAGGAGAGCGGTACTTCGAGGATGAGCTCGAGGGGTAACTCTTGCAGGTTACTCCTCTGTTTCTTGCTGGATGAGAATCTCTTTGCAGGTTTCAGTGTCCTCCGTTGCGGTCGAGTTCGTGTGCGCTTGGCAGGGCGTTCTGGCTCTGATTCTACGTCAGACTCGGCGTCTGAAGAGTAAGAGTCCACTGGAATAGGCTTGGCAGCTAATTTGCGTTTCGAGCGCCTCAGGCTAGTAACAGTGTCTGACATTCGAGATAGGATGAGATGAGGCGGAATTGCAGGCGGGATATCCTTTATATGTCAATCGCGTCGGTGGGAGAGTCAGAGTGAGTTCATCGGCGCAGAGTCGGGACCGATCAAATGATCGAGCCTGATCGAGCGCTGATGCACATGATTCCCACGACTCCGAAGCGGAGCCGACGCCTTGCTCAGTCTGGAAAGGTATGATGGAGTTCGTCTCCTACGACATTGCTCTGTACACTATCAAGCTTCACTTGTGTATGCCGCTTCACGCGGCGCAATCCTCGACGGACCGGGACCAGGGAACGGTATCAGTTCTGCCTCAAGAAACCTATCTGCCTCTCCATCTTCCTGGGACCTTTTTCCCCACCACTTCCCTTTGCCACTAGATTTCGCCAACGGTATGTCACTATTCCCGTTCTTTTTGCGTTGGAAGTATCCCACAATCTTCACGCGTAGAGTGACCACATATCGCATAATCCCATACATGATGACCTCTCCCGACGCAATGGCAAAAATGTAATATGCTGTTGCTGTTCCTTTGACACTGGGATCCAGGAAAGGGTACACTTTCATGGCGACATAGTCAGGTCTGTATCGAGCAGCATAGTTACGAATCAGCGCACCGTAGAAACCAATCAGCTGCTTTGTGGCGAAGACATAGTTCAGTCCGCAGTACATCGCGAGGGCAGCATCGCACGGCACACAGTACCACCACAACGGTACAGGCGTGCTCGTGAGAAAGACTTCGAAGGCACAGAATATCGAATTGAACGCATGCATTGAGATTGTGACAAACTTCGCCGTAAAGTTTGGCACCGCTGGATCCAAAAGACCCCAGTATATGAGGGTGACAAGTGGTGGAAAGGACATGATGCTGCCCCACAGGGCTTCGTGGGCGATCTGAAAGAAGCGTGGCCAGTTGCGCAGAGGATAGCGTTTCTGTGAGCTCCTTCCAAAAGCAAGTGCTTGATATCCCGCGGCGAAGAAGTAACCGCACATTCCAACGTAGGTGAGATGAGTGAAGAAGGCAAACCAGCTTTAGTTTCTCGTTCAGTGAGCAATCATTGAACAGCGACAACTGGACGTACGCCTTAGGTCCGTCATCATCTGTCGCGAGGGAAAGGAGAATGACGAGAAGGCAGTACACCGCTAAGCAAAGTCGGATGACACCAACAGCGGTGGGGGATAGTAGAGGTGAAGTCACATAACGGCATTCTGGGTCGAAGACGGGTCGAACGTATTTCATTTAGGATGAAGAATCCAGCGTGGACCGAAGAGGGGAAGAGAGGAAGGGGGCGACAACATGTCGAGCACGCCCTTTTGTTTCGGCACTGTGTGTCCAGGAAGCCACGATTCATCGCCGGCGCTTGATTTGAGACGTGATGGGAAAGTGCTCTTCTGGTGGCAGTGACTTGCTCGTCGCTAATGAGACTTTTTGTCCCGCTGAGACCGTCTTGACCCGAAGTATGCTGTCATGAGTTCCTGCTACGAAAGGCATGACAATGCACCCGCCGTTGCAATCATCCTCATCTAAGCCGAGTGCTGAGCAAGTGCCTATGAGGCGCTAATCATTGTATAGGCATCGACATCAGAAAGTGTTGGCACAACAGCTATAGCTAAATGCGTGCCTACACATCGCATATGAAACGTATGATCTACACTCCGTAAATAAGTTATAGCGGCGAACAGATAAGTGGGAAATTACCTCATCAAAGGTTAGAAAGCGAGTATATCCTTGGAATGCAGTCGAGGGAGAAGAAATCGGAGGTCGGCAACAATCTTCTCATTTCCGAGAGTGATGACACTACAGTCGAAATCAACGATGGATACCTTCTTCAAACCTTTCATCTTTGACACGGTGAGGTCCAGATCATGCCATGCCTCGACCAAAGGTGTATGCATGTTGTCGGCTAACGGGTTGTATGAAAGGCATAAGTCCGACAGCGAGCTGTCCCCTGGCATGCTCTGGAGGTTGTAGCCCACCATCGAATGGTCAAGTTGAGGGGCGTGGCGTTTAATCGATTCGTAGTCAGCCAGATCGAAGGGAATCGATCCAGCCTCGGGATGGGAGATTGAAGTTGGATGACTTCCGAGTAATCCGACAGCACAAGCGATGGAGGGAAATAATCTTCGAAAGATCAAAGTCAGACCGATATTCTGGATTGAAAGTCGGCTTCAAATTACCGTCCAAATCAAACCCAAACATTGACACGTTCGGGAGTTGTCCACCCTCGAGATGGCTATATATGACCGCCATGCTTGAGTCGGAGTCAACTTGGACTGAGATCTCGTGCAGTACAGGGAGGATAATAGACGTCTGGCTTGAGACGAAGGAAAGGACATAGTCGAGACTATCGGAATCCAAAGACATGACTATCTCTTTCAGGTTGCCTAATTGAATCGCAGGCCTCTGGCAGTGACAAGCGACGTCGGTGTCAGGGCCACAGAAATGCAAAGTTTGTAGATCAATGGCGCGGACGCAAGTGCCTTCGAAGAGCCCGAAGAAGTGGATACAGTGGAAGACGCCACCAGACAAGATCACTTTTCGTAGCTTCGTGGAAACGGGCATCCTCTGTTGGATCTCGCGACAGAGTTCGGTTGTCCTCAGCCAGGAAAAATTGCAGTAGAATGTTTCCAAGTTTCCTTGAAAAAGTAGGTCAATGACAGGAGCTAATGATTCTGTGATGTATCCGATATCCCGGTGAGTTGTTCCTTTGCCCGGGATAATGAAAAAAAGAGTGGATGGATGACACGATATGGGGTGAGCTTTTCAGGAGAGCGACGAATCCCTCGAACATGACGGCCCATGGCAGAATATGACCCGGGGAGCTCGTAATCTCCATTTCAATGTTCCGAAATAGGAACCTTTGACTGGAGGAGGTCCACGCTCGACATACAAGGGAACACGCGTAAAGTGTACGCTTCCAGGTATCTTCGGATTGATGTTCCAGTACGAAACTGAAAACCAGGTCGACAAGCTCTGGCGGTGGTATAATCGCCGGCATTTCTGACAGGTCAGCATATGGAAGTCTTTAGAGACGCACGTTTACCTCTGACAGTATGTAAAGTAGAATGACAGTCGCGGTCAAAGAATGATCTGAGTGGGCCAATCCCGCATTCTCAAGCGGCCCGTACATTGAGGGTCGGCCATAATGCGGGCCGTATGCGGCAATAATGCGGCTTGCGAGCTTAGGTAAGTATTGAGCTATCTGACGCTCACTGCACTGCAATCACGAACACTCTGGTTCTTAGGCAACTCAGGCTCAGACTGTACTTCATCTCTTTCATTCTTTGCAAAGTTGATGCGACCGAGAGTCGACAAACTCAACAGCCGACGGCTGCCGACAGGCATTGCCTTCGTGGCTGCTGTCACTGCGTGTGGCGTACTAGTTCGTTTCGATTTCGGCGGCGACACAGCTTGGAGAAAGACAGACGCTGTCACGGAGAGTTTATTCTAGAGCGCTTGCATCTAGGACCTCTTAATCGCTTCCTCTGCATAGAGTCTGTCAATGGCCTCACTTTAAATGGAGGGCCACATGACTGTATCTTCTACAACTCGCTAGACGAATTGACCCTTCTCCTCTTATCATCTCTGCGCTGGCATGAAGTCTCCTTTACTGTGCTGCTTACTTGGGCTATTGACTGTCGTATCAGGCGTGCTTTCGAGCGACTGTGTGAGTGTAGCTTTCCATCGAGGATTCGTGTCGTTGCCTTACGCTATGTAGTGCTCTGTGATAGCTGACCTTGATATCTCTATCACGAAGAACCTGTCGCCTCGATACTTCTCGCTTCAACAGTCCTCCCTGACTCTCGCTTGTGTCGTTCATCCAAGCTCACCTGCCCAGATCGGACGAATTTTTGGCCTTGCGAGTGTCACAAACTGCGATTTCCAGTTCGTTGTTCGTTCAGGAGGGCATATGACCTGGGCCGGCGCGTCGAGCATTGATGCGCCTGGCTTCCTCATCGACCTTGGAAATTTGCGCGGCATTGATTTTGACCAACAGAAGGAGTTGGTCACCTTCGGTTCAGGGTTAATATGGAAAGATGTCTATGACTATCTGGCTCTACACGGCCGTATTGTCAGAGGTGGAAGGGTCGTACAAGTAGGAGTTGGTGGGTTTCTTCTCGGAGGTTCGTGTGAACTGCTGTCAGGCCCTCGTTCGGCTCCAGAAAGCTCACACGCTATCCATAAGGCGGAATTTTCTTCCCTGGTGACAGATTTGCTAGTGCAGACGTTCACGACTACGAGGTAGTTTTGGCATCGGGGCGAGTGGTGCACGCCAATCATACCAGCCATTCTGAGCTCTTTCAAGCGTTGAAGCTAGGAAGCACCAACTTCGGCGTGGTGACCCAATTCACGATGGCGACTAGCGCCAATGCTCAGATATGGGGAGGCACTCGGAGTCTTCCCGCCGACGAGCTGGCTTCTGCACTGGACACACTCGTCGATCTCACCCTTGGGCTGCCAGTGGGCAAAGAAGTGAAGGATCTGATGATTTTAGTGATGAGCTACGACTCTACCTTCTGGTCCTATGGGTTTCATAAAGACATAGCTCCGAAGGCCCCCGCGAGAGCTATAGTCGATACCTTTGGACCCAAAACTATGAAGGAAATGTTCGAAGAGCTCTCCCAGTTTGATTGGGCACAACCAGAATATCATGATTGGTACACATTGACTATCAAGCCAGACAGGCAATTCATCCTCGACATTCTTGCTAAAGGCAGAGAACTCTTCGGTACGGCTATGGGCTGGACTTTAGCGTTACAGCCGCTTTCTGGGCACCTGTTCAAGGACGGCGAACCCGCGTGGGGTATGTTGCATTTCGTACTTGACTTCGCTATCTTCACTCACTTACTCACTACCTCGTGACAGTCTTGGTATTCATGGCAATGAACCGAGATGTAAAGCTTTGTGAATTGGTCGATTGGACGGAGGGACACACATCCATGATCAAGCCGTTCATTTACATGAACTACGCCTCCGGCGAGCAAGACGTTTACAGAGGTGTTGACTTGAAATCGTTGTGGGATGTGAAGAGAAAGTATGATCCCAACGACCTGTTCAGTGACCATTGGGCTGGCGGTTTCAAACTTCCGTCGATGGTGCGTCGCGACGAGTCGGAGCTTTGAAAACGCAGTTGGCCGTATGGGGAGCTCAGAGAAGTTGTTAATCAAACTGATAACAATATGTGCGTCCAGGGTATAAGGACGGATTGGGATAGGCCCATTGTATTGTAACAGTATTACCAATGATTAAAGTCCATACTCCTCGACATTGCTTCAGCGAGCGTAAGACTTGTAACTCATTCAAGTAGTACGTCTCCAAGGCCTGACCTCTGCACTGTAAACAGGGATGCCAACGTGATGAGCGCTGAGCAGCAGAATCCCAACGAGCATTGCCCCGATTATGTCTGGAAGTTGGAGAGCCGACATGTGGGCCACTCTTTATAAGCTTCTCGTACTTGTAATTAGCATTGATATATGTTATACAAACAGTCCATGAGTGCCTAATCACTAGTGATAGAATCATCATCAGCTAAGAAGGGTCTGTCATACTGTGAGCAAATTATCCGTCAACAGTAGAAAACACGACTCACGCATACTCGTAATCATTTCGAATGGCATTGCTCATCCACTCCTCGTCAATCTCTTGTAGAGGAAAGCCAGGTCCTCCGGCGACACTAAGAATCACCGGAAGAAGGACCAGACCGTGTAACGCCCCAGAAATAATGAGTGTTAGCCACATGCGGAAGTAATATATCTGAACGACTATCAGTATTGAGCTCTATTCAGATGCACCACAGTTACCTCGAGAAGCCGCGACCGAGTAAGTGCCAGCACGCACATTCCAATCAACTTGGTAAACGTGATGCCCGACAACACAGATGGACCAACATCGACTAAAGCCGTCCACATTCGTTCGTCTCGTTCCTTCTGACCACCGGGATGATCTGCCGCCAAGCCAGAGCCAGCACTCATGAATGCCCTCGCGACGTGAGCGCAGAACTCCACCGAGATACCGAGAGATATAACAAGGTTGACCAGACTGAGGGCATTTAGACTGATACCCCACAGAGCCATGACTCCCATGACAGCGACTACGGTGAGGCCGACGACACCTGTAACAATCGTCCCGGTTCTCCAGGAGCCAAGAAGGATGGCGGTGACCAACAATACAGACGCGAGTCCCAGTCCCAAGACCAATTGAGTGGTGGCCGCGATGGAGGCGTACTGCTCGAAGAAGACATAATGTATCGCGTAAGGGAAGACTCGTGCTCCTGTCCGCTCTGTCAAGTCCTTGGCAATTCTGTCCGCCGCTTGGTAAGATGCAATGAAATCTGCCTGTGTCTTCAAAGGCTTATGGAACGTCCGGAAATGGGACGCAACGACTTCATCCTCTCCTAACGCCACGGCGGTCCCAAATGATGCCTTGCCTGCCAAAGGACAGTCTTCGTTTGTCGGTGAGATCAACCACTGCCTCAGATAGCTCATGAATTCCTCTCCTTCTGGCAGGCCCAACATGGTGATATTCCAAGCTGGCTCTCGATCCTCAAAGCACGGACGGCACTGCCGCGCGTTGTTCCTGGGCGTACAGAACACCGAGGGATTCCGCTTCAGTACTCGACAGCACTGTTCTTGAGCAGGGTTCAGCCACCCGAGGAAATCGTCTATCCATGCGGCGCTGGGCTCCGAAATGTAGGACGTTTCGTCACGCTTACGTTCAGCCTCCAGAACGTTTGCCATGGAGAAGTCATCACAAGTCGTGAACCGACCGCAGAGAGCTTGTTGGCCGGGTCGATGGGTAACGTCGATCTCTGTTGAGACAAAGTAAACCGGCGGTCCAACATCGAGGTAGGTGTCCAGATCATCAAAGTACGAGACGAGATACGAGTCGGCAGGTAGCGCTAGTCGTTGATCTGGACTACTGTTAGCCATGTTCAACCACAGGAAAATAGATGGTCTCACCAAGACCAAGTTCTAGATGTTGTATAGATATGACTGAAGCCACAAAAACGCCAGAGAACAGCAGGACGACAACACCCTTCACTAGAGGTTGCAGCAAAAATGGCGCGTAATGTCTGCGGATGAACCTAGCGATGTGTCCTAGACCTTGGCCTCCTCCTTCGAGCAATGCGATGCGAGCAGGTAGTCTCACACAAGGGAAGCAATCAATGCGGCTGGCCTAAAATAATCTCAACAGGAGTTTGACCACCAAGGTTTCATTTCAACTTACCTCGGCTCTGCGGAGATCCACCGCTAGAGCACTGATGAACACCGTCACCTGCAAGATAGCATTCAGGAGCACGCTGCCTGCTGCGTAGAGAGCGAAGTTCCGGACGGCAGGCATAGGGACCAAAGCTCCGAGAGCGAATGCCACTGTTTCCGTTAACGAACTCAGAAGGATCGAAGGGCCCATTCTCGCAAGCGTTCTCGCAACACGCTCCTCAGCACTCAAGAAAAGAGGAACAGAAGCAGCATCGCCGTCGTCATGTGAGAAATGACCAGCACGGGAATCAGCCGGAGAGGTGGCACCTCCGCCCAAGATGGCGGCATTGGGCCCATGAAGCATGTTCTGCCTGTCCAGTTCGTGTACGAGTATAAACACGTTGTCCACACCGACGGCTAGGATCAGGAAAGGGATGACTTCGGCGATGATGAGCGTGACCTTCACGCCCAGAGCGGAGAACAGTCCCACAGAGGACGACACCGACAGGATGACCAGCGATATGCCGAACAGGGCCAGCGAGACTTTACTCTCGGTGAAGAGAGTCCGGGGAAGTCGAGGGAACCATCGGGGAGTCGTCCGCGAATCTATGGACATTGCGCCCGACGAGATACCCTTCTTGAATAACCCTGGGAAGTTTCTCGCCCATGTAACAAGAGCCCGTACAACTCCGTCTTCGTCTGGGCGTGAGCCCCCACCCAGCGTGAGTGATACGTAGAGGAACATGGCCAAATAAGAGAGGACGACGATCGTCACATCCGTATTCGTACTCTTATTGAGCTCCTCCTCCAATGACACCCCAGTCGAGAAACTGATCTCCATCCCAGCTTCTGTGACACGGGACGAGAGATCGAGGAGGTACGTCCGCAAGGTCTCTTCCCATTCCGATGCCCCAGGAAGATGCGACAAGACGTAGGTGACGACGAAAGCTTCCGCCTGGTTGTATTGCTTCTTGCCATCATCGTCGACAGGCACGGCACCCAAGACATACTGGGGCGCTAGAGGCTGCTGGAAATCGGGTAGACATTCTACAGGCGATTCTGCACATTGCTGTAGGTGTTCCGCCCATGTCTCCGAGTCGTATTCTTCTAGACTGTTGGCAAACCAGGCAGCCAAGGATTGAACAAAGCATGCCCCTTCCTCCCCTGCTGGCTTGAAACAGACGTCATCGAGCGTGTAGCCATTGGGGGACGCCAATGAGCGGATATCCTGCTCTACGTCAAACCAGTACTTCAGGTGGTCCCAAGACAAAACGGTTGTATTCTTCTCTCCAGCGGAAGTGACAAAGATCTGCTCTGTCAGATAAAATGGCCCAAAGTGCTCGTCGAAGAATTCCTTGTTCACTTTGGTCTCCGAGGACGGAGAAACCCATAGGCGCACAGGGTCCGTTTCTATTGCAAAGTTCTTCCAGCCGATATTGAGCAATCCGACGAGTGTGAACACGATGGTGAACATGAGCCATGGACTGGAGGCACTCCAATAACCAAGGCGGTAGAATGACCGGCGGAGGATGTTGTTCAACTTGTACTGGCGTGGCTGAGCAGTCTCGATTGGATCGAGTAACGTCGCACCGCGTCCTAGCTCGTCCTCGGTGCTCGCGCTGCTGTACCTGTTGTCATTGTCCACATATTGTGCGAGGGACCCAGCTCCGACCAAACCGCGTGTATGTGATCTGGGTGACAGCGAAGCCGTTTCTGCGCTCAGAGCAACGCGTTCGTAGCGATTCTCTCTTCGCTTCCGTAGAGTTCTGCCCAACAGGACACCCCCAACGAACACCGCGACGGCCAAAGACCAAAGAAGGATGAGAGAGAATGACAAGCACGTCACAGCGCCGACATTGCATGACGCGGGTTCGGGTACTTCTGGGAGGCTGAGGCATATGTCGGGACAGTCGATGCAAGTACATCTACTTGCTAAGTCGCTGGAGGCACAATTACGGGCGGGTGGATCCAGGCGGCTGTAATCCTCGGGTGTTCCCTGACTTTCCGGAGGGAAGTCAATCTGGAATGGACTGCCTATAGGTTTCTCATCGCCAAGGTATTTGAGAAAAGCAGGCGCCGTCTTGGCGCCGCCCCCAATGAGATCCATGGCAAAGCCGTTGGTTGCGCCCATTTGCACGTTCTTGCATGAGTCAAAGAAGCCGTCTGCGAACAGGTCGCCGACGAAGAAGTCAACAGATGCGACGGCAGTCCCGGTAGTGGTCTCTTGGGTCGCGGTGACATTGAGAAAGTCTCCTTGGTGGGGGGAGCAGGTGAATGTGCAGAAGAACGATTTGAAGTTGTTGAGACAGGCGGGGCAGGACGAGAGGAGGCCGGTTACTTGTGCAAAGTTGGACTGGAGGGATTCGAGCTGTGCCGACGTACAGCAGGTGGGGCCGCTGGCGAATTCGGCGCCGCATATCGAGGTGAGCAGGTCGCGGTTGTCGGGCTATGGACAACACAATGAAATGAGACGACCGAATGGACCGACAGCAGATGACGCACTTGGACTGGCGGACCATCGTATGGGCAAGGCAGGTCTCTGCCAAAGAAGCCCTTCTTCCCGCAGGTATCGCGCATGGAGCAGCGCCCGGCCATGGCGGCAGTTGTATGGGCACAATCCGGTGGAGCAAGGCGGACAAGGTGGCGGTCGGTAACAGAGAGTGACGAGACGCGTTCACGCGTATGTAAAGCCCCACGTGCAGCGCTTTCCATCGTTCGACTCTGAGATGACTATCTATGACCACCATGTCCGCCAGTGATGTCCACAAATTCCAGCAAGTCCTCAAGTCCTCCAAGCACATCATAGTCGTCGCCGGTGCAGGTCTCTCCGCCGCGTCGGGCATTCCGACGTTCAGAGGCGCTGGTGGGCTCTGGCGCAAGCACAAGGCGATGAGCCTCGCCACCCCTCAGGCATTTGCAGCAAATCCGTCTCTCGTCTGGCAGTTTTACCACTACCGCCGTGAATCCGCGCTTAAAGCCAAGCCGAACGGTGCCCACAGAGCTATTGCTCAATTCTCCATCCCAAGCATCCGTCATGATATTGCTCCCGGCTCTACCTTCACGCTGATCACGCAGAACGTCGATGGTCTTAGCAAGGTTGCTCTGGATGAGGTCGAGAGTGCATATCCACCGCCGGGGCCAAGAGAGCAGCCCAGAATGCTCGAAATGCACGGTCGGATATTCGACGTGCTCTGTTCTTCCAAGAGTTGCGGTCACGTCGAATTCACTCGTGCATCTCCCATATGCGAAGCACTCAGAGGAACAGAAGCCCTGGTTGACAACAAGAGCATGGACGCCCATATCTCTGTCGATTCTCTGCCTAAATGCACAAAGTGTGGCGCGCTCAGTCGTCCTGGCGTCGTCTGGTTTGGGGAAATGCCCAAGTACCTAAACACAATCGACGATCTGGTCGATAAGGCGGATCTCTGTTTGGTGATTGGGACCTCATCCACGGCAAGTACTACTACTGATCCAGAGACCTTTCGTACTGATCTTATCCAGGTGTATCCTGCTGCTGGATACGCCGATGCAGTATCTCAGAATGGTGGGAAAGTTGCTGTGTTCAACCTCGATCGCAGCGAAGGAGACGAGGACGCTGACTTCCTCTTCCTTGGCCCATGCGAGGAAACACTGCCCAAAGCACTAGGTCTATAATCATAGTGACAGACTAGTATTTGTACCTTCACTCGCCAGTCGAAATTCATACTCCTCGCCATGCAACCTCAGAGGTAGCTTGAATCCTCCAACCTAGTGACGACCGGACAGATCAGCGTGATCATATATCTCCTCCGCGTCATGTTGAAAGTCAAAATCGACAACGCGATACTCTGTATACGTCCTGTTCCATGATGACATAGATCATGTATATGCCAGGTACAGCCAGACATGGATGCCGCTCGACCTCAACGACCAAATGCGCATCCAGACGCCCGGAATTAGCGCCATGAACAGCGAGAGTGATTCAGGAGTGGGCTAATTGTGCCAAATGTTGTGCCTGGCACCTCTCCTGGAAGGATTGTGTACATCCTAGAAGTCGTAAGCATTACCGGCACCGAAGGTTGTAGAGCTTCACGGTGCGCTACGCGCTAAGAGCACCATACTCTGATATCACACCTTTCTAGTAGCGTCCCTTCGTCGGACGTGAGGGCACGGGAACGTCCAGGGTCAGTTGTAAAGCGCGCAGCTTCAAGACTTGACGCGCCAGCCCAAGAAAAACGTCCCCAAGAACGGACGGCAAAGTTGAAAGTGGCCAAATTATTGTATGATCTGCGCTGGCAAGTCTTTGAGTACAACACATGCGGATGTGAGGGCGGACTGTTGAAAGAACGACGATCGCGTTTAGACCATGATGTGTAATGCGGGTAGAAAGACGTCCTTGACTCTCCGTGGGCGGATAGGCTATACATAGCAGTTGGAGAACAGTCAATTAAGCAAAGGTAATAAATATCTGAGTTGTTGCGTCACAAGATCCTTCAAGGGTGAGCGGTGCGCATACATACTATTGAGATTTCATTCTACAGGGTTTGTCAGCTAACACGCGAAATGATATAGCAGCAGCTGATACGCACCGTTGACCAAGTTTATCGCTGGAAACATTCTCCTGATCGCCAATGGCCTCCAAGCTCGGCTGGCGTTGACGGCGGACGTCATTGGTATCCACCCCGTACAGCGCCTCCATGACCTTCGACTCCCTCTCCGACAATTGCGACTCGTTGAACTCTCCTTTTCTCGTGAGGCGCACCGGCGCTGCCTTATCCCACTCCCAGTACTGCGGCTTGTTTTTCTGCAAATCCGCCATGGCCTGCAGCGTCTTCTCGTCTACCGTCGACCGCATGTCCCCGGTGGAACGTCTGTTGATGAACGCCTCATCTATTGCTTTCGACAGGTTTTCTTCGGTTATGAATGTGTCTGCCTGGTGGTATGTCGCGATGAGGGCGCGCATTTTGTTGGGAGGAAGACGTGGCATGTGGGCAGATTTCGAAGTTGCCGCCGTTGAGGCATGGCGGCAGAGGGAGTGTATGGGAGAGCGTAATTTGGTCATGGAGGCAAGCGGAAAGGTTGGGCTCGGCCAACGCCGAGGAAACACGGACTTCACGGCGCTGGTACGGCGCCAGGTAAACCGACCTCCGACCTGAGTGTCTACATACTTAGCCTTCGCGCCAAATGTAAGGACTGGCACTCAGAGACTCTCTCATGTAGTCTACTATATATGACAGCGCCACCTAGCTACACCATACGTTGACATTACCATCCGCACCACTGCTAACCAACCAAGGATGCGAATTGCACCACTTAACCTGCAACACACCCAAACCCTCCTTGACCTCATGGCCACGCAGAATCTTGAGGGGCACAATCAACGGATCCGTCATGAGATCATTGTACACTCTCGAGTGGAAGATCTGTATGGTGCCATCATCCGACGAAGACGCAAACAACGGATACGTCGGATGGAAATGTAGCGAACGAATTGCCCGGGAGTGATATCTGCACGCAAGGATGTTAGGTTGAATTGAGTTTGTCTGCCTCGTGAGACTCATACCTTAGGACTTTGTATGGCTTGTCGCTCAAATCCAAGTCGAACCAGCAGAGTTTGCGGTCGTACCCACCAACAATGACATGGTCACCAGAAGAGTGCACGTCCATGCTAGATATCCACTTGATACCCGGCATCAACGTCTTGAGCAGCGTCTGCTCTGCCAAGTTGTATATCCGGACGTATTGTTGCGTCTAGGGAAAATGAGACCCAGTGATATCGCAAAGGAGGAGTAGACGTACAGCGACAAAGAAGTGAGGTTTGGTTGGGTGGAACTGCACGAGCTGAACATCGCCTCTTATCTTCTTGAACGGAGCTTGCGAATGTCGTTTCGTGACTTGGTGAATCCAGACACCCCCTTGCGGTCCCTTTCCAGCTATAGAGCTGGTCAGTAACGTGCTGAGATGTGAAAAAGAATGGACTGACAGACGGTTGCAAGATAGTCGCCCTTACGATGCCATGCAATTTGTTTAGGCAGGCCAGATGACTGTGGCAAAGTGACAGTAAGGATGGCTGTGTCAATCGTCCATTTGCTACTCGAGGTCGTCGTCCATTTAACGGTCGGTGGTGAGTCGGAGGCAGGAGCAGGTAAGGCAGCGGGCGCAAGAAGTTTATACGTCAGATTGTACACCGGGGCCGGCAGATTGGGTGGTATCACAAAGTGCAATGACTCCTCGCTGCAATTGATATCAATAGCCAGCCGAGTTCTCTGAAAGGAAAGGACACGAACATTCCAACAACGAAATAGCTAACATCGGTTCTTGGACACCACTCGATGGAACCTATCTTGCTCGCAAACTTCCAACGTTTGACCTCCCGACCGACGTTAACCTCCCACATACTGACAACGCCATTGTCGTCGCCGCTCACAACCCAGGCTCCGTTGGGACTGACGCTCATACACCGCGCAAAACTGCCAGAGTGCGAGAACGCAAGCGACTTGTAGGTCGGGAAAGGTCGGAGACTGCTTGGGCTGGGGAGTTTGGGAATGAGCGATTTGGGGTCAATGTTCAGCTTCGCCCTTTGTACGCGCGGTGCCAGATAGAGATCGAGTTGTCGGTTGAACCGCTCCTTGATGAAACGGTCATAACCTGGGACAAGACGAAGAGAAGAGTATTTCGCGGGGAGGTAGTCGCGATCACGGTCTTCGGCATCCTTCTCCTCCCATTCCTTTCGTTCCGCGTCTGTGGGGAGATATTCCTCGGGAGGGTTGTAGGATTCAGAATTTGTCGGAAGTTTGGTTTTGGGGGCGGGGAGGGAAGGTGCGTGCGAGGTGGAGGCTTCTGACCAGATAGAATAGAACTGATGCTGTGTGGACGCTTTTGGTTTGTTGGGTACAATCCGGCCTTGCCTGATCGCGCGAACGATTTTCATGACCTGTCAAAGACAATGAGTTTATTGGCTTTCAAGAAATTTGACACTTACCTTCTTCTTTTCCCATTTACTGGGTATCCATCGTCGCTTTGGTTCTGGCGCAGCAGACAGTGGCATCACTTCCTCTTTGCCCTTGCCGGTGAACCACTCAGTCATGGGCTCGTAGGGATCGTAAGTAGCATCGGGATTCTCGTGATCGTACAGTCTCCGAATGATGTCCAGTTCTTCTGGAGTAAGAGGCTTGTCCGTCTGGGTATTTTTATCGAAGGCAGATGTCCTAAAGAATCTGTTGGAACAAATCTGGAGTAATTTGATCAGATACATACCAGGTAGACGCATCTTCCACGGTCTTGAGGAACTTGTCCAGCTCATCTCCCCGAGCGGGCCGCAGTACTTTCTTCCCGTCAACGTCGTAGCCCACATGCGGAAGGTCGTCGTACCAGTGCATCGGGACATTGCCTACGCGATTTGGCGTCTGAACAGAGTCAGAAAGGTTAGCGCTTGAGAGAACGATGGACACACGTCTTCCGTGGATGAATCCGAGTCGTAGTCAGGTTCTATCTCAGGATAGACGCGTTTTGGGTGGCCTGTTATGTCGGAGACAACAGTCTTAGCTTTAGGGAATATGCCGTGCTCATCATCCGAGCCGTCGTCCGCGCTGGTTCCGTCCTCTTCCTCTTCGTCGTCCACTTCGTCGATTTCTTCTGAGTCATATTCCTCCGAGTCACTCTGGGAGTCTAGTTCCGGGAATTCATCGACCTCATCGTTGGAATCCTCATCCTCGTTGTCTCCCTCTTCGTCGCTGTGCATTGCCATGTCGACGGCAGCAGAGAAAGGGGCGGGAGCAGCATCCTCCTCAGTGCGCTGCTTGCGCTTCCGGCCAGCAGTGTCGAGTACGCCCATGGCCGCCGAGATGGATGTACTTGCGATCGAGAAAAGATTTTCTCGGCAAAGACTCCGAGATCAAACAAGGCATCACAACACGACTTGCCTTTCCCCTCCACCATCATCCCCGGAAACATGGTCAACTACGGCGGCGGTGCGAATGAATGTCATCTCTGTTGAATTTCCCTGAGTTTTTGCAATACAGACGAGGTCGCAGCGCTCGTCGTGGACATTGGTTCCTCATCATTACGCGCCGGTTATGCGGGCGACGATACGCCAAAGGCCATCATACCCACATCGTATGGATTCATACCAGAGACCGCGGAAAATGGCGACGTATCTATGGGCGAAGGCGCGCAATCAAAGAAGCAAAAGCTATATATCGGCCAGTCTGGTCCTTCGATATGGCGGCATGGCATGGAAATCGCGAACCCCATGAAGGACGGTCTCAGTGCGTTGCTTCGTGCGCCATATTAGGAAAATCAGAATCTCAACAAGCGCAGTCAACGACTTCGAACCCATCCACCCGCTCATTGACCATGCCATTACCGAGGTCATGGGCTGTAACGCCACGGAACATCCCATCCTGGTCACCGAGCCTGCCTGGAACACGCCAGAAAACAGGGAGCGCATGGCCGAAATCATGTTTGAAGAGTTCCAAGTACCAGCCTTCTACATCGCCAACACTGGGGTTCTCAACACGTACGTGCTCCCCGACACAACCGTCCCAATCGTGCCCATTAACCTTGTCCAGTTTCGCGGCAGGCAAAGGATCTGCTCTCGTTATTGATATTGGGCAGAAAGTTGCCAGCGTCATTCCCGTCGTAGATGGCTTTGTCCTTCGCAAAGGCGCGTCCTGATAGTCGGTCCTCACTAACATGACCTCAACCGAGTTACAGGCATGGCGTATTCCGCTCTGCCCGGGCTCCTTCATGCGCGCGCTCACAACATTCTAACAAACCCTCAGCCCCACATGCGTCGTCCTGCCATAGACCTATACCCCCATCAACTGATCTCGAGCAAGACGGTGAGACGCCCTCCTCTTTCTAGTCGCAAATGACGACTGAGAGAATACAGCCTGTTGAGCCAAATGCTCCACCAATGTTTTCTCTTCGAGAAGACCGCTTGGCCGGAACGACTGTCAGCTGGAAGCAGTGGTATGAAGCGCGGGAAGTCGACGAATGGATGCAGACTGTCGGTGGCGTGATGGAGTCGGGATGGAACGACCAGTAAGTCTGGCCAATGAGCTGTGAACAGTGCTTATCTGTACGAATTTAGGGCCGTCGCGCAGCGACCCCCAAGACAGTACGAGTTCGCTACCGGGTACAACACTTGGTTCGGGCAGGAGCGCTACTATGTTGGAGAACAGTTCTTCATTCATCCGCCGAACATGCTGGTAATTTGCGTTGTATACACAATACTTTACGTCTGACCACGACTCCAGCAAACTAACCCCAACCTCCCAAAGACGATACCACTTTTGATCAGTGACTCTTTACGTTCTTATGATGTTGAACTGCGTCAGGTGCTTATGGGCAACGTCGTTCTGACGGGTGGAGGGAGTCTCTTCCCCGGCTTTAGCGATCGTTTGTCTACTGAGCTTAGCCGGACGTTCCCGCACGTAAGTCGGGACAACTCTTATTACCTTCTGTGCTAACGCAGTCGAACTCGTAGGTCAAAATACACGCACCTGGCAATCCTGTTGAGCGTCGCTATGGTGGATGGTTGGGTGGAAGTATTTTGGCTTCTCTGGGCACCTTCCATCAGCTTTGGATCAGCAAGGAAGAATGGGCGGTAAGCATTGCGTCTCTGCCTATCTTTCACTTCTATATTCATGTCTTGGTGATAGGAACATGGAAAGGCAATTGTTGGACAGAGGTGTAAATAGTCTTGTTCTTATCTAGTGTATTATGCTTGTTGTGAGTCGCATTGGCAAGACGTCGGTCTTGCTTTCTTATTACACTGCTGCCAGTGAGTGAGCCCGCAGAGCAAGGCCCAATGGCCGAGAAAGTTTGACAGAACAGACGCGTTTCTATCTCTCAACTTCCTTATATAAGGCACTGGGCAGGACACTCTGTGGTCTGAAGTTCGAACTCTCTGAGCAGATCTCTAGTACTGCTCCGCTTTCACGACAATGTTACTACTGTGTGGCGTAGTAACTCTCCATAGCAACCACAGATTGCCGCTGCAATCTTCAGTACACGCAGCGGATATACATACCCAGACAATGTCGGAATCTTGTGGTGTCACTATCTATGGATCTGTCGGGCAGTTTGCATTCATAGTCAGGTATCTAAGCGGATAGATAACAATCTGAGTGGGGCAGTAATAATGGTATCCATACACAGAACGAAACAAATCCGCACTAAAGTAGTCGTCAAGGTCGTGATGCCGCATCCAACTCGCGTCATGTACACGAATGAATAATCCCAGTCACCCCAACATTCATCTCCGAATGCGTCCCATACGCCGGGGCAGGCATGGCCACTAGAACCGAAACGCGAACTTGGTCGACGGGCGTATCACCCGGGGCTGGGGTAGGTGGGGATGATTCGGGACAGAATCCTGGGTCAGCGGCGCATTTCGAATTGTGACGGTGTGCAGTCGGCATCATCCACGACATGAGTTTGACTCTCAGCGAGTTGCGGCGCGAGGATTTGGACGGGGGATCTGGAGCTGGGGCCTCCTCGATGATTTTCTCGATGGATAAGGGCTTTGGGGGAAGAGCATAATCAGAAAGACGTGCCACGTCGCGTCGAGGGAGCGAGGACTGACCTGGATATCCCGCCATCCATACTCTAGCGCAGGCGCGCTTAGCCATATGTCGTGACATTTAGGTCGAATCCTTCTCCTCCGTCGTAGCTCTGCCTCGCGTTGCTGTCTGCGATTCATCCTTCTGCGAAAAAAGTATCCGTACGTGAGGGCAAGACCGAAGCAGGCAGCAACGGTAGCGACTATATATCTGCGTTCCAGCGCATCAGGAACAATACAATTGAGGAGTGCACCGGGCTTACATGTAAATCTCGTTTCTAGCGGATGCTGGCGGCTGGAAATGATCGCTCATGCTGTAAGTTGGACGCTGCTGCAAGAGCCAGGCAAGAACGTCGCCCGCTACCAAAGCCTGGTATTTATGGCATTGTCAAGATAGCCCATCGATTGAGTCAAGCAGGAGTCGAGTCTGTCCGCGGAGATGTATGAACCTGGACTGCTTACTTATTGTAGTGCGCAAGACGTAGTGATTCCGGATCAACGCTGGGTAGAGCAGATGTTGCGTGATTACGGGGAAGTGTGACTTTCAACACAATGGCTGACAGTGTATTGGACCAGATGGACTACTTTGAATCAAGTGTACACGTCGAGACGATGAGGTGAGGTACCCAGAAGATGCTGGGGAAACGCATCTGAGACGGGCGTAATATCCGTCCAACTCTCCAGACAACAACCAGACAAGGTCCAAACCCCGGGGTGTAAGGGATCATACTATCAAAAGAAGCTCGTTCGCTCTCTTGATGGTCCCCGAGCTGTCATGACGAGCCAAAGCCGCGCGACCGCTGCGATATGATCCTGAGCCACAAGCCGAGGGCGGTGCACTCATAGATATTTCTTGGCGCTCTGGCGAACTCTTGAGTCAAAGACACCACTTCGAATGACCGTGTGGGCCGTGTGAAATGGATTCAGCATGGTCTAGGTGACACTGGTCAGTCAACGCTGTATATCAGATTCAATGTAGATCCACCTTGACATAGAGCTCCCACACATCTGTGAAGAAAGACTTGATTCCATCATCGTTCTTGCCCTCGTGTAACAGTATGAATTTGGTGTCTGGACGCATCTGCTTAAGTAGGGTCCTGATAGTTTTGTGAGGCTATCAAACGCACTTCCAGGCGTTATAAAGGCAGACACGGTCCATTCGTTGAATTTGTCAACTGCCTTGAAGTACCTGTATCCCCTACGTTAGTTATAGCTGGAATGATTACCGCCAGGGACGTGCATGGTATTCTCCTTCCGCATAACATCTTCCACGGCGTCCAGACTAGCATTGGCTATCATTTGAATAACATGGCGGTCCTGTCCGCCGCCCATGCGCACAGCGCCGCCCGAGGTGTGATTTGTTGCGCTCGACGCGCCGGACAGCGCCGTCAGTGTGCCGGCAAAGGCAGATGTAGACCATGTGGGTAAATTAGACGCCAAAGGGGACGCGATTGTCGATACGGGCTTCGAGGATGAGTGCGTGAGGTTGTATATGGGGGTATCGGAGGGCGAGAGAATGAACAGATGGTGCGACATGATGATGGCCGAAGACAAGGTGCGTGATGCAATGTCACGATCATTGAATGTCTTTCTCTCTCTTCCACGGCCTGCCGCGCCTTTTCGGCGGCGCACGATTGGGATGTGCTACAAAGCTTACTGGAGGCGGACCCGTCTGGGCGCGCATGCGGTCGGTCATGACCAGCGCACCGGCACAGAACAGTCGCTTCTTCAATGCTAACGGGCGCGCTCCTACTCTGTTGGCTGACTCTAGAACGTCAGTCTTGCAACAGATGTTGAGGCGTGCCAGGGACCGGAAAAGCTATCTCAATATAAGGAGCAGGCACTACTCTGCTCGACCGCCCCCGCAACTTCAAAAAGTATCCTTCCTAGACAAAATACCGCTGAATTATGTATTCTGGGGTATCTTAGTCTTGAACGGACTTGTCTTCGTGATGTGGCGGTCTGCGTCTGATGTGAGTATCTTCATTTCCTCCTGTCAATTGACATGCCAACGACGCGTGTCAGAAACAAACACGGCAGTTCATGTTGCAGAACTTTACTGCGAGTTGGGAGAACACGTTCGCCAGACCGTGGGTCGCACCGCGACTCGTATACCCTTTCTCTCATATGCTCTTCCAGGTGGACGTTGATTACTGCAGCCTTTTCTCACGTGGCACCCGGACACCTACTCTTCAATGGTTTCTCTTATTACTTCTTTGCCCGCCCTGTCCTGGAAATGCTAGGTGCCAAGCGGTTCCTTGGTCTTTACCTTAGCGGTATGTTACTGTAATCGCTTGCCGCTTCTGACTCCTGATATGTCTTTAAGCCTCTGCGATATCAAGTTTTGCTGCCTCCGCTTTTGGCGCACAAAATACATTTGCAGTTGGTGCTAGCGGTTCGTAGCAAGAATTTTTACACCAGGCTCGAAATTTCTGACGTAGCATATATCGCGCAGGTGCGGTCTTCTCTATCATAACACTGCTGGGCTGTGTTGCGCCGAGAACGACTTTCTATCTATACGCGGTCGTGCCCGTACCGGCATGGGCTGCAGTATCAGCTCTGTTCGCCTGGGATATGTACTGGTCCTTCAACAAGAGCAAAGGTGATCACACCAGCCGAGAAGGGCACGTCGCTGGAATACTCACCGGCCTGGGATACTTCTTGGCGAAGCGGTTTCGAATATTCTAAGCGCCTCAGATAGTGCGTTGCTGTCTGTCTATGGTCTGGTAGTTGCACTCTAATCGCGCATCTAGGCTATACTCATGTATCAATAGCTTTTTGAGAATTTCGGAACGCGTCTCGCATCCGGATCACTGCGAAAGAAGGAGAGAATTGACGGGACAGCTGGAAGGTTCGGGATTCTTGCTGCATGACCGCGGGTTGTCCGCTGGACATTGCAGGGTTAGAGTAGACTACATAAATTGAATACCTGAATCAACTATCAGTTGTGTACCCAAGCTTGGACCACTCAGTACAGTTCCAATTTGGATTTGTTTACACACACGCGACGACATCTGTCAGCGCCAACCATCACCTTCCTCCGCCCCGCTTCACGCGATGGACGCCGATGATTCCCTCATCGGCAAGCTCATCACCCAATGCAAGAGCAACGGTGCGCAGCCTCGCCGACATTGTGTGGCGCATTGACTCAGGAAAACGCCAACAGATATCGATGTCAAAATAGATGCCTTGACCAAGCTGCAGGCCGAATTTGAAGCAGGCGCCGAGGTATGTACCCGCCTGTAACTCCCTTGCCATTGCCAACGTCGTTGCCAGATCCAAGACGTTGATGGCCTACTCACCGTTCTCAAAGCATCGCTGCGAACGTCCAACCTCCATCTCAGTGCCGCGACGCTGTCGGCACTGCCGCCTCTCATTCCTCTCCTTGTATCGCGGACGACTGTCAATCCTCTCGGACGCACGCTCTCGTCACCCTCACTGTCGTCGTCAACCTCCTCTTCATCCTCTTTCGTCGATGCCGCGACTCTGCGCCAGGTTCTTACCGCCTTTCTGCCCGCGGGCGGACTCATCGAGCGCCTTGGGGACAAGGAGAAGATACAGCTCAAAGCTCGCGAAACGCTGGTCATTCTGGGCGGGTTTGCGTACAGGTCGGGTGCAGCGACCACCATGTCGACGGGATCCCGAAGCGGGAAAGGGCCGGAGACGCCGCTCGCCATATTCGAGCGTTTCATGCGCGAAAGCGGCTTGGGCAGCAAGGTGTGGAAAGTGCGCGAGCAGGTTCGTCTCTCGTTCTTCTCGACAACGACGCGTCAATAACAAGTCTGTACAGAGTATCTTGGTGCTCGTGCAAATACGCAGAACGCATCACACGTTTCCCATCCGGCCGTATCTGACTTTGCTCGTCGGCTCGCTCGAAGACACTGACGCCCACGTCCGTGATGGTGCGCGCCAAGGCATCATTGAGCTATTCTCAGGACCTGCCGTGACCGACGGGGCCCGCGCCGATCTCAAGAAAGAGCTAACCAAGAAGGGCGTAAGGAAGACCATCGTGGACGGTGTGCTTTCGAAACTTTTGGGCATAGGCAGTAATCCCCAGAGCAGGGAGGGCTCTGAGAACGGCGACGCCGCACCAAAAGTTAAGGAATATATTCCCCCCAGCATGCTGCTCCAGAATCGGAAACCCTCTGCAACCAACAGTGTACCGAGAACCGTTTCGGCGACCAGTATACCACGACCAATGAGCCGCGCTGGTACCGCTTCTCCCTCCATGGCTCCCTCCCCAACTTCAGAAATTCCAGGAGGCTCTGACGTCCGCCCCGTATACGTAAGATGCGGTGGAACTCGAATGCAACTGGTCGTTAACCTTCATTCTAGATCGCGTCGAGCCGGGATCTCGAAAATGAGTTTGCTGCCATGGCTCCATACTTCGAAGTAAGACTTCGCGGGAGCTCCCTCTGATGACTACTGATATGCTGCATCCATTTCAGGGAAAAGAAACGGAACACAATTGGGCCACGCGGGACCAGTCGATAACTCGGGTACGGGGCATGCTGAAGGGCGATGTTCATACGCGCTATCATGACGTTTTCATGACCTGTCTCAAGGAGGGATTCATGCAGTGGTCAATCAAGGCGGTACGCCGACTCGTCAAGCACACCTCGTATCCTCATGTTGACGTTTATTGTTGGCAGCTGATCAGTTTACGAACGACCGTGGCGACCAATACCTGTTCAATGTACAATGAACTGATTCTAGCCCTCGGAACTGCCATGGATCCTCTTTGCGAGCTTCTTCTCACAAACCTACTCAAGATGGCCGGGTTCACGAAGAAGATCACCGCCCAAGAATCACAGGCAGTGGTCACGAACATCATCACTCACACATCTGGAAATCCTCGTGTCTTTCTGCCACTACTGTGGCAGACTATACAGGAGAAAACGGTCCAGGCGCGAATATATGCTTCCGGGCACGTAAAGCAGTACATGGAAGTCCATTGTACGCGCTCTCCTGCTACAGTCGAGAGCAGTGGTGGTGCGGAAACGCTGGAGAAGATGATGAAGAAATCGCTGAGCGATGCGAACCCGTCGGTGAAGACGACAGCACGCCAGACATTCTGGGTTTTCCACGATCTATGGCCGGAACGGGGTCTTGCCGTCTTGGAGTCTCTGGATGCAACGGCTCGCAAACAGCTGGAAAAGGCCTGCCCGAATCCTCACGCTGCTGCATCTCTTCCCCTAACCACCCCGAAAGTGGTGAAGAAGAGCAGCGTTGCAGCTGCGATCGCGGCTAGCCGTGCGAAGGCCAAAGCTATCGCTACTTCGCCCCCATCTCTGCGGCACCAGGCAACGTCCGCTTCTTCCCATTCGCCTGCCAAAAGACCCAGTTCTCCTTCCTCCAATCCCTCAGCAGCTCGCTCTGTTGTTCGTCCTTCCTCGCCTCTCCGTACATCCACATCACCGCCTTCCTCGCGATCGAGGATTATCTCCAACACCTTCAGCCGCTCTCAAAGTAGCGGGGCTACACCCTCCCGTTCTTCGGGTAACCTTACGACCAACGTCCGGCCTGCCTCGCCCCAGTCTCCGGAGAATTCCACAAGTCGCAGACGAACGTCGTCTTCGCCGTTGGCTTCATCTCCGAATGGGCAATCAACGCTCCAACGAGCAGCTCGAACTGCTTTGCCCTCGTCTCCTTCAGCTACGTCGCCGTCTGCTCGGACTGCTGCACCGCCAATCAGGATGTCAACAATGCTTCTCGACGATGATGATTCTCTTCTTCTGGCACAGACCATACCCATACCCGAACAAGATAGTGACTCAGAGGATCATTCTGCGGACCTGCTTTCTTTCTCTCCACCCTATCCAAGACGACGACCCATTGTGAACCAGTCCAATTCCCAAGACTTGTCACTGTCTCCAAAGTCTGTCGGCTCAAAACCGATGTTTGGAGTTTCCAATGCGCTCTCGTCCGAGTCGATGCTGGACCTTAGCAATGGGCATCCTGTGGTGGAAGACGCTATGCGGGCACGAGCAGAGCAGGCGGAAAGTGCCGCCGAGCGTCTATTAGAGTTGGTCGATCCCGAAGAGGATGCCATTATCTCTGGTATCCCTTCTTCACTCTTCAATGGGAGCGCCAATGGACATGCAACACCCAAAGTCAAGACGAAGCCGTCTCCGCTACCGCTTCAGGCGCAGATGACCACTCCGGTCACGCCCATAAGCAAGGCGACGTCCGTCATGCGCCAGGCTGCCCTTTTCAAAGATAGCCCTGCCTCGAAAAACAACTCGCCGTCGTTGATGGACGTGCTGCAGCAAGATCATCGGCAAGAGATAGGATGGTGGCTGAAGCTTAAGACATGTAAGTGGCACAGCTACTGTGGACCTATGGTCGTTGATAATCCCCTCTTCAGTGGTTGCGCAAGCCAATCGACTGGAGGCCTCTCAGCCACAGGCAGGACTTCCTGAGCTTCGGTCATATCTTGCTCGCATGGAGTCTGGCGACGTCGATATCGACCTCCTACAGAAACTGGCTCTTTTCTGCATGGCTAATCCTGTGTCAGATCCATCGTCACCGACGGGCTCCGATTATGGCTTCCCTGGGAGTCCGACGCCGTTTGACCCATCATCGGGACCAGTACCAAACCTACATGCGGATGTCTGGGAGACGGACAAGAACTTCGATCGTCTGTTCAAGTGCCTCGTCCAATACGTTGAGCCTCAGAAGGTAAGAAGCCTTGTTCGAGAGACGGAATTGCTCTAATCGCATCTCAGACGGAGGAAGAGATTGAGTATGGCCTGATTTTACTGTGGGAGGTCTTGGAGCATCAATCATCGTTGCTGGATGGTCGGGAGACTGAGGTGTTCTCTGTTTTGCTGCGTATACGGTATTGCAACAAATCCAAGGTAAGCGTCACTTGTGGTCGAGTCAGGCATGGTTCTTACCATTCATAGGTCTTGGAGGCCACGAACACCATCCGAGATGCTCTGACGTCGCGCATAGAGCCTGTTTATGGCCTCACCACGATGCATGCGAGCCTCCGTACATTCAGAGCGGAGCCATGCTCAGATCCATTGAAGGAGGACATGCAACATACCACGTACGCGTTCGGTCTGATCGCGTTAGGCAAGTTCATCCTCCGCTTACCTGCCGAAATTGCGGAGGAGGAGATCCCAAGAATCAGGCAAACACTGATTGATGTGAGTGACTTTCCCTACAGTCGGGATTTCAATCTTACTGGTCAAACGAGGCCCTCAACGATAAGGCGTCCCTTGTTGTGCGAGAATCGGCAGCGGCTGTCATCATCGCCGCTCAGGTCGTACTTCGCGATGAAACGCACCTATTCCAACTGTTGGATGGTCTGGCTGACGAAAAGAAGAACTTATTGACCTATCTGTTTGACAAGCACGGAGCGCGGGGCGCATCGAGTGCGAAAAAGTTACCGGGCGGTGTCAATCGTCTAGAGAAGGAAATGAGGAGGCTCGATACCCGCACCAGCATGACGCCTTGAATATACCCCCACGGCATGGTGATTGTTTTGTACATATGATACTCGTGGTTCTTGCAACATTCACTGTATGATTATCATTTCAGCATCTTCATGTTATCCGTTACTCTACTGTTCTTCTTCTGACATATGGCCTCTATGCATTTAATTCTCTATGGATCGATCGTCCGCGGGGTCAGATCAAGCCGTTGAGCGCGCCACACTTTGCCTCCTACCACATTCTGTTCCTTGCAGAGCGCCTGAATCTGTCTCTATCTTCGCCATGAGTCACGTTTGGGTCTCGCCTAGTGCCAGCGACTCATACACATCCTTGTCTGGTCTTACGGGTCGTCATACTGGAACCAATCACCGCTTCCCGCTTTCAGAGCCTTCCGAGCGCGTTGCTCTTTTGGAGGACCTCGAAGACAGCATCTCAACGGATGAACACAATGCGCAATATCTACTCAAGGCGTTCGATGTCTCAATAGGTGACATCGAGAGGAGTAGGGCACCTAGCGATGACTCTTTCTACCTTGCGTCCCAGCAGCAATCTTCCAACTCGGTGCTCGCTACCAGCACCCCGCCGCCTGAGCTGCGGGGCATGGAACGTCGCTTAGAGAACCCTTTCCTTTCTACTCCCTTACGTCTCAAACATTTCTCTAAACTCAGTCCCTCTATTCTTCGCGACTTGCTGCGATCTCCGTCAGTTGGCGCACATAGCCCCGATGGCGATTTCTCAGAGGAGCTTCTTTCGAGCTGTTGTTCGATGGATCCCGCGTCTACACCAGAATCGCCATTAGCACGCGTTTTTGGAGGCTCAAAGCGCGATATCTTCCAAGGTCAAGGTCCCATCACCCCGCCTTTGACGGCGAAGATCCCAGACTGCGCCAAACTTCCCTCCTTGTCTTACGAGCGACTTAAAGACGACTTCCTGCATAGTAGCACTGCCCAGTCAATCTTGAAGCCCACTCAAGCCGTCTCCCGCAGCCAGCTCTCCTCTCTGCCTTCTCCACCTGTCGAAGTCGAAAAATCAATCAAGTTCTCCTCTCCCGGGCCTCATCATTCAATGCCCGCCGCGACAGTCGAGCAATTCCGCCGGGTCATAGCCGAGCTCAGCCAGTCCAGTAGACAAAGCCTTGTCGACAGAAAGCTGAGGAAAGTCCCGCCCTTGAGATTTCCAGTCAATTCATTACCTTTGATCCCCACATCTCCTTCTTTCGGGTCTGAATGCACCCGCAAGAAGCCTGTGGGGCTTTTGGAAGTTGAGTTTGCCACACTTCTGCTGGAAAGGGCTCAAACCGAGGAGGCTGAGGCTGAATATCTGGTTCAGATGGCGAAGAGGCTTGAAAACCTCGCGAGGTGTCGTCGAGAATTAGCGCGTCTCATGCAGAATTAGGGTCTCAGGACACCCGCCAATTATAGTATGTAAACTAGACAGGAACGCTTTCGAAAAATGCAAACATCTTGCAGTAGAATACAATTGAAGCATGTACAGCTTGTATTACAGGAAACAACGCATATGTGATAGCAGCAATCCAATGGGTACAACATTGCTTTAGAGTGTCCGATGCCTCATATCAAGTGCTCTTTCTCCTTTCCCAAGTCCGCTACAACTCGTTCCATGCCGTCTAACCACAGGTCGACATCCGCGGAAGCTCGCACAGAGCTCGAGTCATCCTCACTGCGATTCGGAACAGTGAGACTTCCGACACCTATGTAGCGCGCTAGGGCAAGGACCGGGAGACGCCGTAACGCTCTGCCAGACATTCCTTGTGTCTGGCCAAATGAAAGGCGGTTAGCAGATAGATGGGTGAAGAAGAGGATGCTTACCCGACACGTTGCGGCCAAGCTCAGAAGTCTCAGGGCAACATGCCTCGATTTGGCATGCGCATCCATCGTCGCAGTTGAGTTTGACTGTGCCGGCGCCGCGAGTTCGTACATTCGAGCTGTTTGCAGTGTCGGTACAGTCTGCAGTCAACCATCTTAATTAATATCGAGATATCTTGTAGAGTGATTGACTGACCACTGAGGATACAAGGCCGCGAGTGACGATTTCCGCCAGAGATGACCGGAGAATCTCGTAGATGGCCTCGCGAGATGGAAGATCAACGTATTGTATGATATCTGCGCGATCCACGAATGCACTGTCTATAAAAATCTATATGAGCAACCACCTTGAATTGAATGTCTGCTGGTCGTACCAATCGCCTTCACGAAATTGCTAGTCGACAGGATCAGGACATTTTTACGGTGCTTCAGTTTGTCCAGTTGTGTCAACAGAGCATTCACGACCTGAACGTCGATATTAGTCACAGAATATCGCAGAGATGTGGATATATGCGCACTCGTAACCCATCCGAAGGTTCAGTTCCCGCCATTGCTCCAGCCCTCGCAGCAGTCAAGGATTCGACCTCATCTGAATTTGTTCAGTAAGACAAGAGCTTATCCGTCTGAGCTTGACCGCGACATACCGATCAATACGACCAAGAACACGTCTTCCTCATCTGCCAGCTCCGTGATGCTGTTGAAAAGTCGCTGGACAAGTTTCCCTGATTCTGAGAACCATTTCGAGAACAATGAGTGTGCATTTATTTCGAGTAAGCGAGCGCTGGTGTATCTATGGAGGGGTCAGAGAGAGCCTCAACAGGCAAAAGTGTCCGACACACCTGTGAGACAAACGAATGGATAGTTTCTGAGCAAGAGCTCGGCAGAGAGACGTTTTCCCTGTGCCCGGTGGTCCATGCAAAAGAACGACGCGATTCCATGATACCAAGTTGACTGTTGACGATGAGTGCAGGATCGAGCCATGTCTCACGCGCACTTACAGTTGACCTTAGCGTCACTGAAGATCAGAGTCGCGTGAATGTAGTCCAGCAGTTTCATCTTGATATCGTCGGCATATATGAGGGAATCCCACAGCCCCTCCCATCCAATGTTAGGCAGCTCGCAGACGCTGGCAGCCATGGTGTCATCGTCCTCCTCCTTCGAGTTGTCGTTGTTGGAGAATTCCTCGAACGTCTCTGACTCCGATGGCTGATACACGTGCACCTGAAGCATGAGCTCATCGAGCGGGAGGGACTGTGACGGGCACGACGACTCTGACACGATGATGCGGTCGACAGCGCTAGAGAGCTCGGGGACAACCTCCCATCCAGACAGCGTGGAAGCAAGATTGATCCGATTGAAGGTGTGTATCCAGTCGTGCACATGCAGGCGAATCGTCTCGAATCGGGCTGTCGCTCGGGCTTTCAGCCGAACCTCCACTACGCAGATTGGGCACAAAATATACAGAAATCAACAAAAGGCGCACCATGTACCGGCCACTTTTGCTTGGAGCCGTCGTGAGCAGTCATCTCGTCGTTGCAGTCGTGCTAGTCGCGGTGAAGGAGGAAGACGCGTGTCGACCAAACAACGCGTCAACAAACTGGTACGTGATCGATGAATCGATGACGCGGTGTTTTATGCACACAAACATTCAGTACGTCCAGATCCACCTTCGCGACTCAAAGATGCATGGAAGGACCCAAACCCTAAAATCTTCCGATAAATCCAGCAGTAGCAAGCATTTGAGTATACAAGAAGTATCATCAGTCTGCTAATTACAGACGAATCTTCAACCCGGCCTTTTCCATAACGACCTTTTCCTTCTTTTGCAGATCTGCCGTCTTCTTCGTCAGGCCGGGAGCGCGTTTGAGTTCTCTCTGGCCAACTTGTTGAATATGTACAGCATCGGGGCCCTGTCAGGGTAATGAGAAATGAAGGAAACGAAGCAAGAGAAACCTTACGTCTGCGATCCGAAGCGTCCGCAGACCAGCCCACGTCTCTGCCAGTTCCTGGTCCTGGGAAACACCCTCCGCACCAAAAGCCTGCATAGCACGATCTACCACACCAAGAGCCATGGAGGGAACCACGAACTAGCAGTCATGTACATGAGTCTCGCGCACAAATAAATGGACAGAAGCTCACTTTTGCAATGCCGATCTCTTTCAAAGCACCTTTTGCCTTGTACTTGTCAATCTGCTGGAATTTAGAAAAGAGCTAGTTTGGAGTTACGGGCACCGCACCATGAGGGCAGCACTCAGGACAAGAAGTCTCCCTGACTCAATCTCAGCCCGAGACTTGGCAATATCAGCCACGACGGTCCCTACAGTGGCATTGTGAGCGAGCCCAGCATGCTCTAACGCCGTGTCATCATACCGTGCTCATAGAGGTACTTTCCGAACGTCTTTCGTGATGGATCAGTGACCCTCTGGAGCATAGTGTCTAGGGCAGCCTGTGCAGCACCTATCGTTCTCATACAGTGGTGAATCCGACCAGGTCTAATCAAGAGTTGAGCATAAGTCATATCAGGGTTCATGCCGACTTACCCGAGGCGGCCTTGTATAATCTGAGAGACGAAGTGTTAATTCACATGCCTAGAGACATTGCAAAGAATGCGGAATCTTACCTCAAAGCCCTTGCCCCAGCCCAACACAAGATTCGACAGTGGTACACGGACATTCTCATAGATAACCTCGCAGTGACCCTCAGGCGCATCGTCATAGCCCATGACTTTCATCGGGCGCACGACTGTGACACCGGGAGCATCCGCAGGCACGATGACAACGCTTTGCTGGTTATACGCGCTCCTGTTACCAGGATCGCTCTTGCCCATGACAAGGTGTAACTTGGTACGTGGATCTCCTGCCCCACTGATCCACCTGACATTGCGGAGCAGCATAAGTTTCTGCAGGGTTATTTAACGCATTTACTTACCACTTGTGTCCGTTGATGACAATCTCATCGCCCTCCCGGCGAATCGAGGTCCGGATGTTGGTAGCATCCGACGACGAGACTGCAGAATAGTGAATGAGTATAGAATCAGATTGATGAACATGTGTTTTTGAGCGTACCGAAACGCTCAGTCATCGAAAACGCGGAACGTATTTCGCCGTTCAACAACGGGACTAGCCACTTTTGTTGCTGTTCGCGCGAGCCATACCGCGCCAAGACCTCTGGTGGTGACCTCCATGTCAGCGCAGCCTTCAAATGAAGACCGTGATGCATGCATACCCATGTTACCAGTGTCAGGAGCAGAGCAGTTGACGGCCTGGGAGGCCATGGGTCCTCCTCGTCCCAGCACCTCGGCCATCACGGCATACTGCAAGTGTTTAGCAACATGGCCAGAGCGGTACATAGAACACGTACTTCCAAATTGGAGAGAGGCATTCCAAATTCCGGGTAGTGCGCTTTGCTCAAGAAAAGGTTCCAGAGACCAAGTTTCTTTGCCTTGACCTTGAGCTCTTCGATGACGGGGATGACGGTCTTCCAGCGCTGTATTGGATCATTTGGAAGCTGGGCATGAGCAAGCTTTTTGGCAGGCAGTATCTCCTCCTATAATGTGTACGTGAGAGATAGTTCGACAGCGAGACGGAGGCAAACCTCAAGGAAGACGATCAACTTCGCCAATGTTTCCTTGCCGTAGGGCGTGAACTTGTCTTCTATCTGAATGTTTGTTCAGCATTCGCATATTGCTTAGATTGTATAAACTTACCATAGCCCATGACGCTTCAGAAGTCAAATCGACGATTGGATGAGATGGCATTGTGGGGGAGAGTGGGGAAGGAACGATCGGTGAGACGCGGCGGTAGTATTTCGGCCACCATGATACCCGGAGCCGGAACACTCGTCGCTTTCGACTTTCAAGTTTCACCAAGAAGAGCAAGTGACCACTCGGGTGTAAGAATCCCGACTCAGGCTCTCCAAGGAAGCGCGAGGAAGCACTTGAGAGAATCATGTGAAGGTTCTAGCCTTACTTCCAACCCTTCCAAGCGCACTCATCTCAATTGTCGCCCACGTTCTCCGTTCAGAAGATTGTACGAGTCGGCCTGGTAATCATTTGCGCGATGTTTTCCTTGTTTCAGAAGCGTGAGATCTAAGTTGTGGCAAACAGTATGAGTATCTTTCCCTGCCAGGCTGGTTAGATGTCTGTCGGTCGTCGCGAGCGCGATCATCGAACAACGTTTGATTGGTTTGATGGCGGGATTCCCTAAATTGACTGATCGGGCCCTCTTCAGGTAGCAAGTGGCGGGCCGCCCTTCATAGCCTGAGGAGCAACCACTTCAAAAAAGGTTTGGGGTACTGACCGTCGTTTCTCTTACTCGTACCTGTGAGATGCGCGGACACATTGATAGCTCTCCCTATGCAGGAGTTACGTTACGGTATGTTAACATCAAAACCTTTTGCTATAGTTTGTATGGTGATGTCTTCCTTGTGTTGAGCTTCGCCGGCTCGAGTAGAGCAGTTGGTTGCAAGCTCTGTGTATTGACAACTATGTAAGTTTCCAGAATTGAATGCCAATTTTTAAGTTACACTCGTTGAGGGCAGTCCAAATACAAACTGGCACCAAGATACGCGCACAAGGTCTAATTGGTCTTTCGGCCATTCCTCTTCCAATAGGACAGTTGGTAATTGACCTCCATTCCTTCATCAATCACAATGCCAATGTTCTGACCCCGGTATGGTGAAACCTCAGTTGGGGCGCACTCCTTTGCCGGGAAGAACAGTGAACCTGAGCTCACATCAGTCCATGAACGCGTCGGTATTATAGCAACGTCGACTTACACGGCGTCTTCGTATCCACTGGATCTAATCCAATAATCTGTTTCACCTTGCTGACGACCACGCCCGCCGACCCAGTGCCCGACACCCGCTTGATGCTTGTGATCATCAACAAGCACACCGTGCTCCAGTGCTGATCCTTTACTTGGGCGTCATGTGCGATGGCAGTGGGGGAGTTAAAAATGGCCTGCGCTTCCTCCCAGGTGACGGGGGTGTAATTGCTACTGGTGAGGGTGTCCTCTACTTGTTTATACGCGAAGAGACCTTCGTGAATGGCCTCTTTGCTATCGATGGTAGAGTCGGGGGTGCCGCTATTTTGTTTATACCAGGGGATAGGCGCATTCAAGAGCGTGGATGCCATGCGGGCAGCGGCTTCTTTCGACATTGCGATGGTGCTGGTACTCGAAGTGACCCAAAATTGTAAGTTATACAAGGTTATAGACGCGATTTCGAACTGCGACCAAATAGCCATCACTGCCACTGATGCCCCTTGGGCCTTCCGTCACCTTCTTCATCGCTCTCAGGCAGTTCTCAGGCTGAATTTGCTTATCTACCCACGCGAGAAAACTACTTGAGCAGGGACAGTCACCTCGACAAGATCACACGCCCTTAACGCCAACTCCTTTCAAATGCGCGTCGGAGGAAGCCATGGAAAGGATTGGCACGCGGAGAGAGGGCTGCTGAGTCCTAACGCCGGGTCTCTGGATATGTAACTTTCCTGTCCTAAACAGACGGGGACAGGCGCCCGACATCGGCAGAACGGAGAACTTGAAGGTAGATAAGCTCAAATATAACTGCAAGTCAGCGGGGAGAGATCACCGGGGTACATCACCTCTAGATCTCCAGAAAGATCATTGCACACTTCTTTGTATCATAGACGCCATATCAAGCTATCAGTATTGTATACTGATATTAGCCTCGGTACACTTCTACGAACAAGCCCTCGAGCTTCGAATACTGTACAGTCAGAGTTGTATACTTCATGGAAAGGCACAGTCAACGTCGCATGTTAGATTCCTATGTCCACTCTGAACCCATGGCCTCGGGTTAACCTGAGCTTAAATTCACCGTCGATCTGGCGTCCAACACTCAGCCGAGTACGCACCGGCGAAAGACCGTCCAAGCATGGCACCATCGCCCAACGCATGCAATATATTGGAATCGTAAGCTTCATTATAAACGACACTGTACACTGATATACAATCACCCAAAGTAATAAGTACAGACGTAGATATAATTCTCGAAGGGTATGATAAAATCAGACTTAGGCAGGGGGGCAACATACGATAATATGGATACAAAAAAATCTGTAACAGAGAGGACATACACGAAACAAGGCTATACACGCAGCACTAGATCACTGTTCGGGCAGTACGATATGGAGGGAGAAGAGGCGAAGGAATAAGTGTAAGTAAGTGCAGGGGAGGATCACGCCGGATTATCGAGTTCACCTAGAGTAAACGGCGGGTCAACATAGTCAAAGTCATGCATAGGCCACAGTTCTTGCCCTGTCGGCGGGTATTCGCTGGAGTTGCTGTTGTTGTTGTAATTCCGGATGAAGTCGAAGCCGCGGAAGGGCAGGCCGGGGGCGTCGAAGGACGACGTGGGCGGCGTCGTCGATAGCCCATTGCCGTTGCTCGCCCCATGCCCGTTGTACTGCCCGGAATACATGGAGTCCATGGTTGGGAAGTGCCCGTAGGTATCAAACGACATGCCCTGGCTGCCATCCGGAGAATAGAGGTCGATGCCGTTCTCGTTCCACGTCGCGGACTGGCTGAGTGAGCTGTTCCCGGGTAGCCCGTAGTCGCTGAAGTCATACATCGGCGAGGACGGTACGCCATTGGAGGGGCTCGTGCCGTAAGTGAACTGCGCGGACGTCGTCGTCGATGTAAGCGTGGGACTTGTTTCCTGCTGCGCAAGTCCGCTAGCCGACATGGCAGGAGAGGGAAGGTTCATGGACGAAGGCGAACTGGTGCTGCTGGTGGCGGCGTGGGCGAGCGTAGGGGAAGTGAAACTCTGATAGAAAGACCCTTCGTTCGCCTCAGCCTCATCGTGGCCACGCTTTCGGGAGGTGGACCTCGCACGAAGAGCAGCTGGAGAGAAGGTCAGTGCCGTCGAGCTCAAGAGCGTAATTTAGCTTACTGTCAACATGGTACGGAGACGCGGCCAGACGACGGCCCGCCCCACTCTGATCCCTAGACCTGTTCCGGCGACTGCTAGCCTGCTTACTACTCGTCTTCAGCATCCTGCCAGGTATCGTGCTGGGAGCTGTAGTAGCGATGGTCACCGAGCGCCTCCGCTCGTGACGTACTGGAGGGGGCGATGGTCCCACCATCATCGCGTCAGCTTCATTCGCACTCTTCATAACCGCCTCGGTCGCAGTGTCGATAAGCTCTGTCAGCAGCTCTTTGCACTTTCGCGCGCCCGGCCACTGCCCCTCCCACGACTCGATTGCCACTCGTGCAGTCTTCGCCTCTTCCAAAGCCTGCGTGGACGTCTTATTCTCCGACGAGTGCATGGCATACAACAAGACGATGACGGCAGAGCTGAAAAGATGCTGGATGAAAAAGGCAAGGTGGTGCGAGGACGGGACGTGTTCTCTGATAGACGAAGCAAGTGCGATACAGGAGCGGGCAGATGACACAGCGTGCGACGTGGATCGAGGTGTCATCGGGTCCTCCCGTCTAACAGGCAGAAGATTGCGATGAAGTGTCGTGAGCACGGAATAGAAGTGGCTGCACAGTACAGCCGCCATCGCCGCCTGTTCGTTCGTAGACGACTGGTTCTTGAGGTTGGGTGGCAGATTATCGCACCACTGCGTGACCTCGCCATGAAGGGCTTCCACCGTGCGCTCAAGCTCCAACTTCTTCTCTGGCTCGAGGTTCTCCCGGCAATTGTCCAAGGCATACACTTCTCGAAGGACGCGCCCAGCGATCTTGTACAGCTTCGCCAAGGCGACAAAGCCCGTCATGAGAGCAAGCGGTTTCTCCATGTTCGAATCTGTCAAGTATTGCGAGAGCAGGTCGTCATCGACTTCGATGGGATACTCGACGTCGCAATCGGAGTCGTTGATGCCAAGAGGTCGGCCCAGGGCAACAGCCAGCATGCGGTCCAGTGAATATACTCCCCACCAGATCTTGATGCGCGTCTGCTTTTCCACAGGCGTGATAGATAAGCGCTTAGGGGATCGCTATCGTGCAGGTTAGCGGGCACGCTCAAAAGAAGTACTCATGATCTCAACGTACGTGAAGTCCGAGATCTTGGCCAGTGCGGACTGCCTGTCCCACAAGAATCCAAGCTTGTGGCAGGCAATTGATCGAGCATAGGAAGGAGGAGAGTAAGACGAAACACTGAACGTGCTCTTCCTGTATGCTTGCGTGACTGATGTATTGAAGTATGAGGGCACTGTGTGGTGCCGGTCATCAGGTTGCTGTCCCGAATGCAACAGTTCCACATGTACACACCGTTCATAATAAATCATACCCATACCACCGTCGTCGGTCCCACTGCCAGTCGACAGCCGCGGATCGTTGACAATGTTGGCAGCGCATGCAAACACCGCAAAGATAAGGGATATAAATGCGGTGTGGGAGCGGGCCAGTTGTGTCACGGCTTGAACGTTATGAACACTGTCCATTACGACTTTGTAGCCGTTCATAAACTTAGGTTTGTGAATGACTGGCATAAGGTAATGAAGTCGGGCAAAGTATGTTTCGACCTAACGCTGACTGGTCAGGACTCCACAGGGTTAATGGATCGTGTCATTAAATCACGAACCAGTTTATCAGCGAGGTCTCTCTCGGGGTACTCAACCTCTTCAGGACCAGGGAGAGCGTGGACTTTGCCAAAGAAGACAGAGGCGGGGAAGTATAACTTATTAACACTGGGACCTGGCGCATGAGGATCCTCTTCTGCAGGTGATATGCGATGCTGGGGGGCCGTGGTTAGAGCACGGAAGGACTGGATGAGCGACATCGAGGAAGAACCGCCTATCCAGCGCATGTGACCATACTCGTCAAGCGCAAGTTGGCCGAATGACTCGCTCATGTCGTCCTCGATCTTGATGGGTGTCGAGGGCTCGGAGGAGGCCACTTGGGGTGCAATTGAGCGGAGGATGGCAGCCGCTGCCGCTGCGGGAGATTTGTCCCGCGGTGACAAGTCCGCCGAAGGATCGGACGGCGAAGACGCGTTCCCATTATTCGCACTTGTGCCTATTTGTTCCAGAACGGGTGCGACCTGCTTGAAGAGAGATTCCATATGAAGGAGGCGAGCCTCCAGCTCCTGGACATAGCTAGACAGACGTTATCAGAAGCCCATCGTGGCATGGATTGAAGGCCGCACTCACTGCCGACTTAGGGCAGCCCTATCTTTGGTCTGCAGCCAAGTACAGGCAGAGCCCGATGCGCTGCACTGTGAGCAAGTGGGCTCGCAACCGTCGCACTTGATCTTCTTTCTCCTGTGGGCGCGGGATGGAAAAACGGCGTGACGACACGGTATGGTAGACATACCTGCAGCTCTCGCAGGCTCGCCATACCCGCCGGCGCTGGAGCTGTATCGGTTTCTGGCCGGGGTCGGCGGATGCATCGTCGTCGTCCGTGCGTTTCTTCTTGGACTGGTGGCTGGCAGAGGGATGGCCATCTGTCTTTGCCATGAAGGCGGGCGTCGTGACGGTAAGCAAACAAGTGGTAAAGTCTGACCAAAACGGCCCGCGATTCCACAATCAGCAGGTGCCACGTGGGGATACTGGGCAGTACCTTGAAGTGCCTGGTGAATCGAGTGACAACAAGCGGAAAACAACAACAGCAGCACGCAGGGGACAGAGTGAGAGAAGATGGTGGCGCTCACGAAATGGAGAGCGGCAGCCAGAATGCAGGTCTTTATCAGTCAAAGGTTTCCCCGATTGCGATCTTTGCCATCACGGACGGCGGTCTCGGGAGAGGTCATTAAAACACCACAAGCCCCCACGACTCACGAGGACGCCAATACCACCCGAGAACGCTTCCAATGCACGCTTGGCTGTCCAGCTCCTCCGGAAACATCGCTAGCGCTGACGTCTCGGACCGAACACGCCGAACGCTGCCCACTCTTGGCGTCTTCGCTGCAGAGAAAGCAGCGTTGCGGGCAGTCATCGGGCAGACGCGCTAAACTTTGAACACCGAGGATTACTACAGCTTTGATCCCAGCGAACAGCGAGGCGAGACTCTCCAACCCACTCGCCGACAGCAGCCTATGACGCATGCCACGTGTATCTCATTGTTTGCCATGAGCGTGTCCAGTGGCCAAATTCTGCCGACGCCTCTTTACCTTTTCCGCAATGGCCGACGTTGAACCCACGACACAGCCTCCGCCGGAGGGTGCGCAACCCCCGACCGCTGTCGACGAGGCCGAGGATGAGGACAAGGTGCGCACCCCGCCGCCACCACACGCCTTTTTCGCCGCAAATTGACTGGCACACCTCAGGAAATCATGCTCATGAAGAAGCGGGTCGAGGAGATGGAGAAGGAGGCAATGAAGCTGCGCGAGATGCAGGCAGAGCAGGAGCAGGCCAATGCGTCCATGGACACGGGCGGCCCTATGGAGACGGACGAGGACAAAAGTGCTGCAGACGGAAGGAGTATCTACATTGGAAACGTCCGTCCGCGCCCCTGCTCGCCGCTACACGTTGCTGAACTGCGTCCCAGGTCGACTACAGCGCTACTCCCGAAGAAATCCAAGGCCACTTCCAGTCGTGCGGAGTGATCAACCGAGTAACTATACTATGCGACAAATTCACTGGCCATCCCAAAGGGTGCGTCGCCTCTCGCGCCCGCGAATCAGTGCCAAGTGCTGACCGACTCGCAGATACGCGTATGTTGAATTCTCTGAACCCGAGCATGTAGATGCCGCTCTTGCCCTGAACGAGTCGCTCTTCCGTGGTCGATTAATCAAGGTAAAACTCAGCTCTGTTCGCCGTTGACACGCTAACGACGGGTCTAGGTAACCGCGAAAAGGACTAATGTTCCTGGCTTCATCCGAGGCGCAGGACGTGGACGCGGCGGGTACCGAGGAGGATACCGTGGTGGGTTTAGAGGATATGGCGGTGGATTCGCCCCATACCGGGCGCGGGGCAGGTAAGCCTTGGCTGCTGTCTCCAATTGTCGCATACTGAAGAAGGCTTGCAGGGGAAGAGGCAGAGGATACTAGGTAGGACCTCATTCTTGACTCTACTACCATTCGTACTTCGCATCTGTGTAACATAGTCTGTCCGAAAATTACATTTACCGTCTTTTTGTAATTCTAATTTATTGCGTCGCATCTGAGGCAGAAGAGCCGTTCGAGTGAATGCGCGATCCAAAAGCGGCAGGCAGCAATACAACTTTCATTCTGACGGCCATGTTGCCCAACCTCTTCCGCTGGGCGTCGCGGTCAATGGCGACGGCGGCGCCAGAGGCACGCGCCTACCCATTCTCCAAGACCGCCATCATCCATCCCGAGCTGAAAAAGCCACCGCCCGCCCCCGTCCGTCAAGGACGCGGCGTAATGCCCTACCTGATGCGGAACCTTGGTGCCCCAGAGAAACGAGAGATGATACGGGAAATGTTCGGTCGCACGTCGCCCAACCAGGTCCGCGTCGGGTCCGTCGTCACCGTCAACATGGAGCACGCGCCGACGGTTTTCACCGGCGTGCTCATGGCCATCCGACGACGAGGGCCGGATACGTCGATTCTCGTGCGGAATATCCTGCAGCGCACCGGCGTGGACATGCAGATATACGTCATGTCGCCGCATGTGAAGAGCATCAAGGTCGTGCGCCAGCCGCCGAAGGGAAGGATGAAGAAGGCCAAGCTGTACTACCTGCGCGACGATCCAGACAAAATGAGCGCGATTGCTGGCAGCAGCAAGCGGAAATGAGTTGGGTAAGTATTCATCATAGCTCAAAGTGAACAGACATTCATTTGACTTTGAACAGGCGGCGCTTCGAGGTAGATACTAGCATATTTAATTGGTAGACCCGTGTTGCAAATGTTGTCTGCGAAAAACATGACCGAGATTGACCCGCCAGTAGAACTGATGGGCCACCTTGGGCCGCCCACATGGGCCAAGCGTTTTTCTCCAGTTCCGCTAGCATCTTGTACCAGACCTGCCAGCGGTTCACTCGTAAGCACTAGCGCCTCTCAGCCATTGTGCCAGCACTCCTGCTAGACACTGCTAGCGCTGTCCGGCGACCTGCTGGCACAGTGTACAGAGACTGTTAGCAGCACTACCCATTTCCTAATCGAGAAGACTGCGCCCTCACTCCGCCCCGCCCCGCCCCGCCCCTCACCCCAAGAAGATGATATTCCCCACCCCCTACCCCCAACCTCTAACCAACCCCAACCTTTAACCGACCCTAACCCTCACCTAACCACTAACCAAGCAACTTAGAGCTCGGGCACCGAGCTCTAAGTTGAACGCGCTCCGCGTGCAAGTGATACATGTGAGACACAAAAGAGCGCTGGCACAGCCAAGCTGGAGTGCTGGCGTAGGCAGACTGAAGTGCTGGTACGGGCGGTCAGGAGTGCTGGCGCGACGAAAGGAGGCGCTGGCGTGAACGGGAGGAAGCGCTCGGGCGGCCCATCAGTGACGTGACGTGCCCACCTGTTCTAAGGGCGGGACAAATTGACATGACCGGAGCTGATTGCCGAATTGAGAAACCCCGCTTGCCTGCCCTCTTCCACCATGGCTCCCAACCGTCCCCGCTCGCTGCGCGCCATGGCGTTTAGCTCGAAGCGCAATTCGTCGCCGGGCCCGCCGTCGCCAACGTTCTCCGACACCACCAATGTCTCCGCCTTCAACTTCGGCGCGGACGGCCCAGAAAAGATCATCACCCGAGCCAATCTCAAGGCGTCGCTCCAGGCCTACGACGAAGTGCGACGCCCCCTCTCGACCGCCTTGTTGCCTACGCTCAACTCAATTTAGCTCATGACCACCTCCGCCAACTACAGACACGCTCTGATAACGATGGGCAAGGCTACGGCAGCCTACGCAGACGCTATGGAGGCGTGCAGCGGGTGAGAAGCAGCCCGCGCAAGCCAATTTACGTTCTCAAGGCTGCTTGTTAGACTCAAAGGCCCGGCATACGAGACCGGAACACGATTGCAGGCTGCCTCGGGTCTGCACCATCTCATCGGGAACCACTGGCACGTCCTGGTGCGTGTCCGTCCTTCCGCGCAGCATCTCGCTCAGTGTCCTTCTCCAGGCGGAAACCATCGACAAGAACTTTGAGAAGCCTCTGCGTCAACACCTGGAGGACTATCGTTCGGTAGTCCATGTGCGCTCATGTATTCCCCTATATCATTCTGCGATAACATTCCACGTCCCTTAGGAACGTTCTGCATCATATGAGCGGGCCCTGCGACAGAAGAGCCAGATCATCAAGGAGACGGAGATGAAGAATATGAACAGGAAGGAGCGAAGTGTGTATCAATTGCCTTTTGCTCTCGGACACAAGGCGCTGATAACTACTTGGTAGATCTCCAGAGCTTCCGAGAAGCCCTCAACATCCTGCAACGACAAGTCGACGACCTGGATGACCTGAAGGTAGCCCACTATAAGGAGATCATTGAGCATGAGGAAGAAGTGTGGAATGTTGTCCAGGCAAAGGTTTCGCTTCGGTGTTGCTTAGCGCCCGTAGCTGTTACTGACGCTTCCTACCCAGGTCTGCGTAGTCGTGCGCTCTACAATGGACATGTTCGACCGGTTCACAGCCAAAGCGTACGTGATCAATCCAGACCTCCAAGAAGCATGACCCTCAACTACGCACGACAGCTCCGATCCCGTTATCGAACCGATGTTGCAAGCAGTGCCAGACCCGTTTGACTCGTACGGAGTACCACAGGCGGAGGACCAGATATTCAGCATCCTCCCCCCGCTATCCATTATGACTGGTCCTAGTACGACCTCGTCAGCACCGACTCCCGTCATGACCACCCCCGAGATGGAGAACGTCGCAGGTCTTCCTCCGACGACTAGCAGACACAGTTCATGGACGGCCGCGTCCAACAATGGTTTCTATACATCGGAGGCGACGGAGTGGGCGGATGTTCCCGCACCTACCAGCTCACCGACGCCTCCACGTTCAGTTTCTCCTCCTTCCACTATACGCACCAGACGACAATCCGTTCCCCCATTATCTCTACCCGGGCATCACCCTCGTAGATCTGAGTCATCCAAGCTGCGCAGTGTGTTGTCTGTCATCGACGAGAGCCATTCAAGGCAGAATAGCTCCCATGAGCCCGAGCCAGAGCCCATCAATCCCAACCCCATCCTTGTCGCTCCGCAGCCCGAGAAGAAGTCCTCATTCGCGTGGACGTCACCCTTCTCATACGGACAGTCTCCGTACAGTCATGACCTCGACGATGACACCACGCCACGTACCACATCCTTTGCAGACATGCCGCCACCTTCTACCAGTCCATTAGACACGGAGCCAGAACACTTGGCCTCTGAAGATTTGACTCACAACGGAGTTTCGATACCAGTCACGACGTAGCCCCCCCCTTCATCATTCTGAGCATGAGCGTGGCGTCATCCATCCTTATTACTCCTGGACCTATTTAATGTACATACTTGTGTAATGAAAAGGGCCGAATTCGACCAGCCGGTCCCATTGTACCATATTGGTTGTGATACGATGAGGCGTGTCACTGGGTCTCAGTGCACGGAACCAGCCCGTAGTCCTTCAACACCGAGGCCTGGACACTCCCGGGGCTTTCGAAGAGCAAATCGTTCCCGGAGCTCGCTTTGGGGAATGCGATCACGTCGCGGATGGAGGGCGAGTCGCAGAGGATCGCCATGAGTCGATCGAATCCTGCAAAAGAGGTATAGAGTCTGTTATGTATGTTGAACAGAACTGGGGTGCGCACCCAATGCAATTCCCCCGTGCGGCGGCGCACCGCTCCGCAAGGCTTCGAGAAGATGCGAGAAGGGCTCCCTCTCTTTCTCCGAGAGCTAAGAGGTTTATTCTCCGTTATTGCCAGAACGACAGAAGGAAGTGCGGTCCGACTTGCCTGAAGGATTTGTGTGAAGATGTAGTCTTGCATTGTCGCGTCGTGCACACGAACGGAACCTCCTCCGATTTCGACACCATTTAGGACGAGATCGTAATGTTGTCCTCGAACCTTCGTTGAGAATACTCAGTGGTACAGGTTGAAGTTTGACTGGTCTTGCTTACGGTTTGCGGATCGCCATGGTACAAAGCCTCGATATCTTCGGACATGGGAGCCGTAAAAGGGTGGTGCGTGCTACAGAGAGCCCTTTCGCCTTCGGCGTCAGGTCCGAAAAGTGGAAACTCGGTAATCCACAAGAAATGGGGAGCTTCTGGGAGAACGACGTTCTCTGGAAAGACGTGAGCCGCTAGACTCGGCGGTTTGCGATATGCGCCTGACCCACCTTGCTCGACAGCTATTTGCAACAAGGCATTCCGTTGTCTGCCAAGTACCGTGGATCCGCCCTGGGGGAGGATCAGTGACATGCGCTGCACGTTAACGCCCCCACCTCACCGTTAGCATTCCTGATCGACGAGTCATGTACACGACATCACCGGGCGTGATGTTCAGAGCTTCGTTAATGGCCGCAGTATCGTGACCAGAAAGCCAAGCTCGTTGATTCGACTTCGTAACGGCGATGTATTCCTGAGCCAGAAATGAGCTAGATGATACAACAGACGATCAGGACCCACCGCCCCCGGTTCCGGAGGGCATTTCTTAGATGCCGCTAAGAATTGGGGTTCATCGCGCTTTCGAATGACAATTGCTTCGATGATCTCCCCGGTGCCACACCCTAGCTCTTTCGTGACATCAACTATCTGAAGGAAGAGTCAGTCGATTCTAGACGTCGAAAACAATTGTATTGCCAAGTACCTCCAGTCCAAATCGTGTGTCAGGTTTGTCCGAGCCATACTATAAGGATCATTTAGACGCGTCAAAGACGCTGATTGACCACACACACGCGTCATAGCTTCCTGGTAGGTCATGACTCTAAACCTTTCGGGGAGTGCTATTCCTTTGACGTCTTGCCACACTGTTCTGATGATCTTTTCGATGACATCTCGAACTTGGCCACCGCCCATACGCCACGCGTCAGAAGGGTTCTGGGCATCAGGTCCCCACGAGACAAACGCCATCTCCATGTCTATTTGGGTAAATTCGGGCTGCCTGTCCTTGCGACCCCCTTCATCTCTGAAGCAACGGGCTATCTGGTAATACCGGTCAACGCCCCCAGAGCAAATTAGTAGCTGCTTGGGTTGTTGCGGGGACTGCGCGAGGGCGTAGAAACGCGGTGCCTCCAGCTCTCTGACCTGTGCAGGTACCAGAAACTCTTTGGCACCCTCCGGTGAAGATCGCAACAAGATGGGAGTTTCCACATCGAGAAAACCTAGGTGATGATCTGTGGGTGCTGGACCATCGGTGCAGCACGGGTAGGGACTGACCAAGATCATGTAGAATATTGCGGATGATGTGGGCCACTTGACTCCGTTTTTTCAAGTTGTCGGCCAAAGCAGTTCTCCGAAGATCAAGATACCGGTGGCGCAGACGATAGTCCTCACCTGGCTGCACAAACGCGGTTAGCACGCCAATCAAAATGCTGTAAGAAGCGGTGCCTACCAAGTTGTGACCCGATGGCACAAACGGAAGCGTATCGGATGCGGGATTTAGTAGGGTGAATTGAGTAACATTCACGTCAATATCGCCGCCAGAGCCCTAACAAAGGTCAATTATAATCAACAGGAATCAGTCATCACTGACTTGACGGCGTGCTTCCGGTGGTCGCAATTGAACGACACCTTGGATCGATACAACCGACTCAACCGGGACTTGCGAAAGTGACTCGGAGAGTGTAGGGTCAACAATGAGTTGCACAGTGCCGGTAGAGTCTCTCAAAGGAAAGAACGAGAGACTTTTGCCTTTGCTTGTCTAGATTAGAATCACAGTACAAATGGAGATTCGCAGGAGCTAGCCACCGTTTGTTCAGCAGCCATCCGGAGAGAACGACACGAGAGCCTTCCTCTGACGCGGATAAACTGCCGCAGGTGTGCGTGCGTCCAAGATATGGCGCTAAAACGCGGTTTCAGAGGTTGGTTTTGGCAGGATAACAAGACTACGGCTGACCGCAATGCGCGACTTTGGACAGACCCTGTGATGGTGGACTAGAATAGGATCGTGCATGTGAACCGAAAGATGCGGAATTGTGGAAGGACACGGTAGCGAAACGCGTCAGTGCAGAGCGTGCCAGCAGAATGGGCCGCATCACAAGTGCCAGCTTGACCAAGATGGAAGCCGAAGTCAAGAAGAAGGGCAACTATACAAATTTCAGCACTAAAGAGGCCGGCTTATGTCATGTTAGCCTGTTGCTCTTGGCCACAAGGGCTGGACACTTCCATCCACCCTTACGTGCTCTGCACCATCTCCCGAATATATTAGGACGGGATGGGCTTTCGGGGGAAGACACTGTCTTCCCTTCGTGGTCCACCACCGGGTCATCCCTGCATCAGCCCAACAACATATAAAGGCTGTTGCGACGCGTTCCGCTGCCGGCTGCTCATCTCATGTCTTTGTTCACCACCATCCCCGTCGAGCTGGTGGACGCTGTCTTTGGCCTTCTGCCTCCGCCCGAGCTCGCATCCCTATCCTGCACCTGCTCTTTCTTCCGCTCGGTGGCTTCGCGGCGGCTCTACCGCAACCTCTTCGTTGGCTCTGCGTGCCACACCCTCTCCGTTGTCGTGACTCTGGCCAGGAGACCGTCACTGGCGCGCCATGTCCAGAGCTTCACTATCAACGTCGACTCCAGCTCTAATCTCTCTCGATCATTCTACCGCCAGCTTCGTGTGGCTCTCCAGGGAATGGTGAACCTCACCATGCTGAGCCTATTCCTGCCTGAGGGAACCAGCTGGGTTCTTGGTGTGGAGTCCAAAGTATACCACCCCAACTTGACACGCCTGTTCTGTTCCTTCCCCCTCGACTGTCATGTCAAGTCATTCCTTGAACGTGCGCCGGCGCTTCTGACATTGGAGTTGGGTTCCCTGGTATCGAATGCGCATCGTGGCATCACCTTGCCTCCGGCAAGTGTGCCTTTCTTGAGAGATTTCACAGGCTCTTTCGACGCGGCAAAGGCCATTGTTCCTGGAAGACCACTGGAAGTTGTCCGTCTCACGAACCCATCTTCCTCCGACGAAGTTTCATTTGAGTTCTTGACCCTCTCCACGGCCAAAATAACTACCTTTGGAGCACGTACCTCTTCCCATCCCCTTTCCCTTATCCAGAAACTCCCCCAGTGTGTGCCGGCCTTGACGTACCTCGCCGTAACAGCGACATATAGTTTTTCGACGCTCCCTACTCATGTAAGTCTCACTCTCTTACCTTCCCTGTACCTAGACCTTAACAACGGCAGGTCTTCTACAATGACATCTCCGCGGCCTTATCATGTTTTCCGTTACTCGGATTGTTCGAGCTATCTGGTATGGTGTGGGGATTTGATACGAAGAAGGACGGTCGCGTTTGGCAATCCGCGCCCATCAACGTGGAAAGTGCTCCAGAAGAAGAGGTCCCAGAAGATACGTTTTTGTATTCCTATTACTAGAACACTTCCTCATAGGTTTCGTCGTAAGTCTGCCACACGGTGCCATTTCTAAGTCAAGTCAATCGTTCCTGATAGTCCGATGGATCACCACTTCATGTTCTCCGCATCACCCCTTCCCTTGACGGATTGAACATGCGAGGCTACATCGGGCAAAATTCGGACATGGACAACGCGGCATCTGCAACAAATGCCAACTTTGCAGATTGAAGCAACCTGAAAGGGCAACGTCGCAAGGCTTGACCGTTGATGACCCCACGGATTCATCATCGTGCTCAGTTCAGAACCTCTTCTATAAGCCAGATATCCACCGCATGCCATGGGCAATGGCTAATTCTTTGGTGAACTTCACTCACAGTCCTTCGCTGCCGTTCAATACTTGACGTTTCTGGTGTACTAATCGCATATTCAAGTGAACGACTTCTGAATGGTATCCGTACCATCACTCTTGTTGAGCCTTATTGAGGATATTCGCGAATACAACTGTCTTCAGGTTTGCGACTCAATCACGCTCTAAAGGTCTACCAGACGATTGAAACGCGGAGCTGAGATAAGTCAAGGGACCTTCATCAGTAAGCAGCTGGACCGCGGTGCTCGGATTGACAATGTATTGTACACAGAGTTCACAGGCGCCTTTGTGGTCCGCCTTGTGTCTTTGTTCGCGTCCTGGAGGGCTATCTTTAGCTTCGTCCAACTGTAGATCCCTCATCTTGGGTCATGCAAGTGTTGCCTGCAATATGAACATTGTCGATGTATTCAGGCTGTCTTGAGTGGAGCCGAAAACCCAGGCTGACACGTCCCTCGCTCGTATGTACACCAATACATCGGCCGACATACATATAGCAGCATATAGTAGCGCATCGCTGCGCCATACTCCTTCGACTGCTAAGCGCTGGCAATGTCAACGCACCAAGTGGCCCCATAGTTCCATGGGTATATGAACGTCTGAACATCGGGTGGCCAGGCCAAGATATCAAAAAGTGGAAACGTGTCGAGACTGATTCCACTCCCTCCAGATGACCGGCATTATTGAACCCAGGTGACAGCAAGCCTCGTATGCTTCCTAGATGCTGAAAATCTTAGGAGACCTTTACCTTTACCTTCACGGGTGAAAATGAATACCGACGGTTCCCTTCTGGTTCAGAGGGTTTAGCCTTTTCGAAGTGGCGCACATCCCACTAACGACGTCTCGGTGCCCTCAGATGAAGCTAGTGTAGAAGTGCTTTACGCTTGTGCCACGATCGCGTCGTATCGAGGAGGACAATTAGAGATCGGAGAACGCGTCCTACTTCCGAACAGTTTCATTACTAGCGTGTGCACATGCTAATCGCAGGAAGTTGGTTTCTTGTTTATCAGCCTTGTGCCCGTGTCCGTATCACAGCTCTTGAATGCAGCGTTCTGCAAATGACACCGCATCATGGGAAAGAAGCCAGGGATGAGGCTCAGACTGGGGATGAACCTTAGTCTCCGACACGTCTTCGCCGACGTGTTCTGCCACGACGCCCAGATACAGATCGTCGTCGATGTGCGTTGTGAATCTGTGAAAGAGCCAACCGGGGGGAATGATGCCGTCCACACGGATGATGTCTGTGGTTGCATCATACTCGACGCGTCGAAAGTCAAAGCCCATGCCAAGTCCGAGAGCTTTGGTGTACGCCTCCTTCATGGTCCATATCCAAAAGAATCGCTCCAGTGCTTCCTCGTGCGGCACGGAGGACAAAGTCTTCCGTTCGAGGGTCGTAAGCTGTCGAGACGTGAGATGAAGTGTCTCGTAAGGCCGTTCGGTACTTGCCTGATCTTCCATCGTCTCGATAAAGGACGGCAAGGTGTCCCGTCCTGGTATCCGCACTTTCATGACATCTATGCCGATGCTGAACGCCGGCGCGTTATCGGTACCCTTCCCGACCGCCATCGCAATGAGGCCATTGTCGTGCGAGACATTGAAAGCAATAGGTGGGTCCATTCCCGGTGTGGTCTGCGTGGTCTTTCGTCAGATAAGGGGCATGAGATGGTGGGACACAGTCACAATGTATGGCTTGTTAGCCTGGGTCGCCCCAAATGACATGTCCTTGCTGGCGACTCCGCGCTCTTTGAGCATCATCCGAGGCAGGAGGCGGCCGATGAGACTACCTATGAAAAAGATGAAGAGAAATCCGCACGGAGAAGGAGAAGCAACCTACGGCATGCATCTTCTCTCCTATAATATTTCCGTATTTTTATAGCACTTGCTTCATCGACGAGCGAGAGACAGGCTTCATACAGCTACGGAGGTGAGCATTGTCTCACAGTGGAGCAGGCCGAACGTACATGGTCAGGGAACCGATGTGGTTCGTATTTGATTATCCACGTTTTCATTTAGGAAAGTTGATGCAACAGGGAGAGCTCGTGCTCTCGATCACAATGTGGACGTTAAGAAAGTAGCAGCTGTACGTATGCGTCATCGATTGCTGTCGATCATCTATCGATATATCTTATCATCACACCCCCAACTGACCTGGCGAAGAGCAATGCCTCCGCAAATAATAACGCTTGGGATGTTCATCATCGATGAGTTCTCGTTCCTCGATGAGGATGGAAACTCGACTGGCAAAATGCTATCTCCTCAGGAAAGTACATTATTTCTGTTATTGAGTTTGCGCGCGATCTCTAATCCAAACGACCCAATAGATTGGCGGCGGGGGCACATATGCTGCCATTGGAGCTCGGATATGGTCAGATACTGACGCGCTTCTCTGTATGGGCAATGGATCTTATTGCGCCCAGGCTTGAACCGGACCAAGTAGGCATGGTGGTCGACAGAGGGCATGATTGGCCCTCTTACGTGCAAAAAGACCTCGAGAGATACGGTCCCGACATCTGGATGTTTCGAGATCAGCCCGATGCGAAAACAACTCGCGCCTTGAACTCGTACATGGGTGATCATCGAAGGTACATCAACGATATATCTAAACCGCCATCTAGCTAATGTGTTCGATGTAAAATATATAGCTTTGATTATTTGACACCTAGAATTCGCATCACACCCCGAGATCTCAAAGGAACGAGGTTGGCGGGAGCGAGGCGCATTCATTTTATCTGTTCCCCATCGAGAGCTGCCACTATAATGAAAGAGGTACGCGAAGTCCCCGATTGGGATCCAATGACCATCTGGGAACCTATTCCCGTGAGTTCTACCATGTTGGCGCGCGTTTTTCCGTAGAAGAACTTGATCACATTCCAGGATCGATGTGTCCCGGAAGAGCTTCAACCGCTCATCGACGTGCTCCCATCAATAGACATCTTGAGGTCCGTATAGTCATAGGTGTTGCGATCAGGAATTGATGGTTGTATGTAGCCCCAATGCAGAGGAAGCGCTGACCATTCTGTCGATGGACCTACCGCCAACAAAGACAACCATCGAAGAAGCAGCACAAAAGTTCTTGGACTATGGTATTGGCACCGATGGTGAGGGCACGGTCGTTATTCGCAGTGGTGAACTGGGCGCATACGTCTCGACCCGCGAAAAGGGAGGAAAATGGCTAGATGCTTATTGGACATCAGCCAATCCGGAGAAAGTGGTCGACGTGACTGGTCCGTCTCAGATCTGCGAAATCAGAATAAGTTTTCACAGTTTTCAGGAGCAGGCAACGGTTTTCTTGGCGGCCTGGGCGCTGGATTGTCACTGATGGACGACGATGTGTATGAGGGTGCGTGCCTGACAGAGCAACAACTTGAGACGCTGACTGAAAAGGGAACAGCGATCTTTCACGCGACAGTATCTGCTTCATATATCATCGAACAAGAAGGCTTACCCCACATCTCAACGGCCGTCGATGGATCTTCGTTGTGGAACGGAGGTTCACCACAGGAGCGGCTGAAGTTATTGCGGGAAAGATACAGCTGAATGTCCGATCATTATACATGTACAGTACTACAAAGCGCGTCGGCAGGGAATAAGAATAAACAGGGTTATGTGTGTAATGGTACATACAAAGTAGGGGTTCATTGGCCAGTTGACTGGAATTTGGCCCGGGAGGCGGCAAAGAGTTCTTCTTGTGCTGCTAGGAGTTCTTGTTCGGTCATGCCAGATAGCTCAAACTTCGAGACCTTCTTTTCACGGTCCTGGGAGAGGATGAGATGATGGTACCAGACAAGAACATGCAACCGCACCTTCTGTTGCTGCTTGTGGTCCTTGAGGACATCCTCGACCTCGGCGGTAAATGAATCAAAGCCCAGAGTCTAGCCTAGAGTTGAGTGGGATTCGTTCATGGGCGCTGTGACGCACTTTGAGAGCCGTAATGATGTGGTCTGGGGCAATCGTCTTCTTGGATTCCTTCTCGCAGACCTCGTTCGCCTCTGAGGATATCAAATGGATGAACTCTAGTCACAACGTCAAATCAATGCCAGTTGGGAGACGGCGAAGGCAGGCGCACCGACGCAGCATTCAATGACGAGATCACGGGTCTCTTTCGCGCATGAGACGTCGTTTGGTAGCAATTCTGTGCGGCGGTCAACGCGTCGGACATCGGCGCCATGGTCGGGATGCGCACCTTGTATCATTTTCGTCACTGTTGCCTTGGGCAGCGTCAGGTCTTCTTCGGGTGGCGCCCCCGAGTGGCCTTCCCGGTCAGACATGGTGGTGAGAGGGAACAGGAGAGTCGATGCAGATTTGGAACTCCGCACGTGCCTTCAGCCTTTCAACCATCATGTCGGGCGTGAGCATTTTCGCTTTGCGGCGGTATTGCTCTAGCTGACGGCCGCGCAGGTCAACCCAGTCAACCCCAAGCCTTTCATGCAGGAGCTCACCGGAAAGCCCGTCTTCGTACGCCTAAAATGGGGACTGGAATACAGCGGCTTCCTTGTGAGCACTGATGGCTTCATGAACCTCCAGGTGCGTTCTATTTCTCTATCCTCTTGATTATGTACCGATGAAAAAACAACAGCTTGCCAACACGGAAGAGTTTCAAGACGGAAAGTCAAACGGTGCATTGGGAGAGGTCTTCATTCGGTGCGTCTTCTTCAGATGCCTAGACGCGATCGCCTGATGATTTGATTCAATTCATAGCTGTAACAATGTTTTGTACATAATAAGTCTTCTTCATTCACCCATTCGCACCCACTCAACTAACTTGCTATTCACAGGGAGGCACCACCAGCAGCACCAGAGGCCGCCGAGTAATGCATCGCGCGACACGAGGCGTCTTTTTCCTTCTGTATCAAAATCTGTATTCAGCTACACCGCATCGATATCCTGTCTTCACTTCTTATCGGAATGGCCCAACGAGCGTCCTGGCTGAATCACATCCCGCAGGCGTTGTTTCTGCGACTGTTACAACGCGAAGAAAAAAGTAGTCTGCGAGATCACTCACTAGGACTTTCAGCTCAGGAAAACTACCCTCGACTTTTCTGTCCCACAAGAGACACGGCGCCTCGCGACCCACAGAGATCCATATCCGGAACCGCCCCGCTGTCTCTTCTGCATTCAGCGGATGTAATGAGATGCTGTGGATGAGCGGCGGAGGGAACGTCAAAAAGAGCTCAGTCTGCACCCAGGTCGCGCGATGAAGCCTGCACTGTTCTTTAGTCGGAACAGAACATCAATTTTTTTCAGAGCCGTACCAACGACACTGAACATGTTGTCAGATGATGAACTTTGCCTTATCACTCAAGGAAACCACTGACTCTGTCGCAAAACTCGATATCCACAGTCGTGCCTGTCAATGGCGCAGGAAACACAAATGTAGAAGGATCCAACATCGCATTGTATTCGTCTGGCTTGACGGCGTCTTCAGAGCTGGCCATTGAGATTGTGAGTGCAGATGGCAAAGATGCGATGACGCAATCGAGTGACCGACTGACAATCTCCTAATCGGGGCTTCGCGTCGGCAGCTTCAGTTCCAATGGTTTCTGTGAACCTTGATGCACGATTTCCCAGTACGTCGTGATTTGCATATGGTGTTTGTGTCTTCGATACTGATGCTTCGACAGATATAGCGCCCGTATGATCTACACAGTCGATATGGCCAGCACCAAGGAATTTAAAAGCCTCGTGCCAGTGGCTACAGTCCTGACCATGCTGATGTGGTCATGCCATAGGGATGCATACCATGCACACAGTCTCGTGAACGGTCGGGCTTCTACCACCAGCATTCGAGACGTCGTGAGTCGTTCTTCAGATTCCATCGCCATTGAGTTGCCTTCAGTTTGGCTTTGAATGGACACTTGCTCTCGTATATATACGTAGACAAGGCACTTCGGCTCTGCTCAACCCTTTTGGCCAGTCACAGAGCCCCTTCACATGAATCACACAAAGCAAAACGTTAGTTCATGTACGTCACATTCGCCGCAAATCATTTCACACACAGCATAGCTAGATGCGGATTTGAAACGCGCCGACTGAGTCGATAACTCTATCTTTCGATGCCGAGGTAGACAGAGCGCCGGATGCCTCAAGACTTTGGTTACCTGAGAATTCGGAAGAGGAAACGTCAACAAATCAGGTGTCCTGAGCTGCTCGGGTAGTTTCTGCATACTGAGCTTGTCTCTCATTGTATACCTCAACTTAGACACGAGGCCCTTGACAAGGTTGTTACTTAGTATCCTATGCGTAGTTCAATGCGTAAAGCTCCGAGCAAAATAGCTATTCCAAAGGCTTTGCACAAGATTCTCATACCAAAAGTCGGTACTGTCTGTATTATATATATGTTGCCCAAGCGCTCAAGGGAAAACTTGGAGAGCCCAAGAGCGCACAGTATGATTGAGTTCACTGTTCTGATTGAGATTCAGCAAGACCTCGAATTGAAGAATGTGATAAGATTGGACTCACGTGGCGAATCTTATCTATTGCTCATCCACGATGAGGTTACTACGCATTATTCAAGCCTTTCTTATTCGCTTTCAACACCAATGTCTCCAACGCCGGTGGAAACTATCGAAGATGGCACCGCTCCCACCCGCGTTCTGAGCTGCTGGGAACCTTCCGGATCGATCGTGCTCGAAGCAGACAACCATCTCTTTCGCATACTGGACGTTGATCACCTGTTCGAGGCTGTCGAGTCCGTCCCCTTCGAAGACGACTTGAACGCGAGGCTGGTCAGATTGGACTCGATTGGAAAAGATGACCTAGAATCACTGCTGTCAGTCATCTTCTTCTTCATGCCATTGCTATCCTCTCAAGTTATGATCGCCAAGAACACCGGTTGCATTGGAGAGGCTCTGTCAAGCGGTGGAACGCGTATATGAATCACCTTCCTTACCTGCTCTTCGTGGTCTTGCACTGAGAGCCCTCCTGCGAGCGTTTCCGTCACGAACGTTCTCCCCCAATGACTACGCAGAGAACGCTCTAATTCTCGCGGTCAAATTCGACATGGATCAGGAACTCAGGAAACGCCTGTGGTATCACGTCGTCACGACGCGCGAATTTCATGAAGATCGGATCGTAGGTTTCTTCTACCACCATTCAAGACAGTGTCTCATCCTGAGCATGGCATAGGAATCACATATCCTACCACCAGAACTTCGAACGCGTTGCACGACGCTGTTAGATACCCTCATCTCACATTTCACAGCACTGCTATTCACGCCACCACCAACTTCTCATATGGCCTGCACAGACGTTATTGCAGGTTCTTGGATGGAAGTCGTGATACAGCCATCACTTGAGAACGACGGAGTCTACAAGCCTCTCGAGAGTCTGGACATGATGAAGACAAGAGATTGGGAGTCGCTGGGAGTTTGCAGTAGCTGCGTCAAAGACAAAGAAGCTGAATGGGACGAGGAAGCGGATACAGTGTGGCGTCTGCTCGGGAACTGGATACAGGAATGAAAAGAAAAGTACACTAGACTAACAAGCTATTGCGGTAATAACCTCCACAACCCCTCCTTCACATCGACAAGCTTCTCCCTACGTGCCGAGTTCATCAGCGAATGCAGTTGGTCGACTGTCAGGTTGTAATCGTCGATGAAACCCAGCATGGCATGTATACGCTCCACTGGCATGTTTGGCAAATTCGTGAGCATTCCTTGAATATACTGCGGACGGGTAATGAGGCGCGAAAGTCACGAATATGAGAGAGATAGCTTCCCATACCTTCCAGTAAACCATCATTTGCTGAGTCTGCTGTTGTTGCTCTGCTGAGGTCCCGGACTCCTCCTCCTCTACTATCTCCAAATGAGACTGTTCTCCCCGGGTAACAGCTTCCGCCACTTCAAGAAGGACGAAGGTCTTGTCGCCTTCCTCCTTGATTACGCCGTGATTGACCCATGTCCGTATTGCCTTCAACGCTGCGCTCTTGCTGATTGCCCCGACCCGCGTAACAAGCTCGTCAATCGTCCATGTGTCTGGAGAAAAGTTGGCACGAATGAAATACGCAGAGATGGGGAAGACCTACCCTTTTCTGAAAATAACTCGATGAACGCAGCTTCGAGAGGAGGAACTTCCACCTCCACGGTTCGGTCCTGCAGTTCAACCTGTAGCTCTATAGTTCCGAGATGTGGTAACCATCGAAGTTTCTTGTCCGGCTTGAACGTCGTAAACTCCTTCGCATACGCCTCTTGGAAGCTGTTGGTTTCAGTACATATCAGGCCATGTGTCAAAAAATCAACTCGGAAGACAGCTCACGTCTTGAATTGACCCGGCATGTTGAGCTCGTTCGTCTCCAACATGGGCCAGAAATGCCGGGAGATGATAGTCGGATGCATGACAGACTGATGTTTGCAGTGAGCAAGCGAGACCATAATCCTTCGAACAGCATACCTCATTCTGCGACTGCACGTGCCCGTCAATTCGCTTCGAATCAGTCATGTCCTTCAGCATAACCTCGCACACTTGTAATGCTGCATCGCCGAAACGAATCTTCAAGATCTCGATATTTCTCCGCTTCATCCAATCGGTCAGACCTTGTATATAGTGAAGGTGGGCATTACACACCTCTCGTTCCACCTTCTCCGTGCTTCCATCTGTGATAGCCAAAAGCCGCTGAGCGAGTAATACTTGTAGCTCTTTGACGAACAGGTCTTTCGAGTCGTAGATACTGACGAGAGTACTGATGACATCGCTAGGCTTGTTTGCTCTGAAGTCTGCGTGGTTGTCAGGACTACGCTTCGGGGTTATATGTGGAGGTATCATACCTGGTCCAGCATCCAGCGGCTCCGGATCCCAGTTGGGATCACTATAGTCCTCAATCTCAACCTGGTGCAGAGGCTGAGGTGGCTCGTTGTCGTCAATGATGGAATCACCACTCTCGTCGTCTCCGACAAGGTTAGAGACAATACATCTGATAGTGTCTGGACGTTCTCTACATGAAAGTGTCAACGGTCATGACGGCTAGAGAGACCGGTGGGGATACCTCAGATAACGGCGTATTGGGTCGGCGACTTTGTACAGCAGAACTCCTGGAGGATCCACGATTCGCAGACACCTGATGGTAGCAACGTATTGTGTCAAGATGAGCGTTGTGTCGGCGCCGGGATGTAACAGCCTCCGCCGATTTCTGTGAGGCCGTCAGAAGCGGAGTTTTGGATCGACTAATGGACTGACGCTTTCCGGAGCGACCGCACAAGATTAGAGCGCTGATCAACGCGCTGTAAACATTCCTGGGATGACTATCAGCCTTTGTACGTTTCGGCCTATCATCTACAAACCTTGAGGTCTTCCAGTGCAGATGTTGAATCAGGGTAATTGATGATAATATCAAATAGCTCTCGCGTCCGTAGATCACAGAGCGTCTTGGTCATATGAAAGTCGAATCTCGAGCCAACGCTTGCCATCACTGCTAGGGCGTCCTCCTCTACGGCGGGATCAATAGCGGTGAGAGGCAGATCCGATAGAAGGCGTACTGTTCGAGGCCTCCTTCGCGTACATCATCAACATCCAAGGAACAATCTTCTCGGACATCCACGCTTTGAGGCCAGGTAGGACTGCGGCATCCCACTTTTCGGTGCAGTTGGATATCACGTATTTCTCGATATGCTCGTAGCCTACGCTGGCAATGACATTTTCGTACCGATCGAGGAAGCCAATCGTTTCGAAGACGTCCCAAATGCCGTCTGGTAAAGTGATAGCGGGGGGCGCATCGGCATCTAGTGGGGGTAAGGTGGCAGCACAAAGGCTCTTGAAGCCTTTGACGAATGTGGGCGGGAGGATGGCGAAAAGATGTGTTTGGAAGTAGAGGGTGTATGCGGAGCGGATGGTGGCACCGAGTCTAAGCAAAAGTCAGAGGGCGATGCTTTCCACGAGCTGAGGAGACACACTCTGGGATAGGCTGCCAGAGGTTAAACCACTCCATCAAGCGGAGTATAAGTCTGGAAATAACAAGTGGATCATCGGATTGCTAGGTGTGGGTCGTGTATGGGTCGAAAAGTCGCGTGATTGCCGCGAGACGCGTACCTCGTATTCGACCATGAAGGCGTTGATGTCGCGCTGGATGAGACTAAAGCGTTGGCGAATGTTCTCTGATGCAATGTTAGCTGGAGACAAGTCGAGCAGGCCCCCACGTACCGAGAAATCCTTCTAGCATCACGGGCAGCCGTCGTGACTGTGCCACAACATCGAATGCATGGCGAATCAGCTCCATGTCTATCTTGGCCCGTCAATCGGAGAGCCCTGAGCGTCTACTGGCAGCCTCACTGTACGCTTTCCGCGGCTCCGACAGATCCTTTGGACTGAGAAACTCCGTGGAAAGACTCCATGCCTGTAAGTCGAGATGAACGTCCTATGAGTGTCACCTTCACGCGTTTGACGCACCTGGCTGAACGACATCAAGCCCGATATCCCCGGCTCGTCGCGGTTGAGACGCGCGAAAGCGTCCTGCCATTTGGCCGCCACCTGCGAGCGTAAGGCGTCGGTGGCTGCCATTGCGAAAGGTGTGTCACTCGATATGGAAGGAGGTAAGCGAGAAAGGCAAGGTTTCGTGCCAAATCATATTCCACGTGGTCGTGCCCAATCGGGACATGAGCTGGAAACAAATCGCTTGCACAGTGCACACTCACAGATTAGTTTGTACTGTCCGACGACCGTATATCTCGTGATGCATACAGTGAACAGTGGTTTGTCGAAACAGTCGAATGGTGCAGGAGGGATACATGCATGATGTGTATGAGCAGGTATGTTTTGTAGATAAGATTGAATCTTATCGTGATAAGATCAAAAAATTACTTCGCGGGCTTTATGCCATAGAGGGGTTCACAAACTGCTACTCACTTGGACAGCTCATCTGCGAGTCATATCAGAGACTCCAGGGCAGTCACAAATCTCCGCCTCTCTGACTCGCCCCCTCGATATATAAACCAGGGAATTCAACCTCTCTTGTCTCATAATTCATTCCACTGGTTCGCCTCAGCAAATATGAGTCGAATCTGCATCTCCCAACGCCATCTATCCCTCAGGTCATTACCTAAGGGCACCCGCTCTCTCTCCGGACAGGTGTGTGCAAATTCCGTGAAACCAATGCGGATACTGATCCCCCTCGCAGACGATACCAACTGCACCATCTACGCGCTATGCCGTCCCCACCCATCTCCCTTCTGCCCAGTCCACCTCCGATGTCACATCTCAGACTCTTTCGTTGGCATCGAAATACGTGCTTCCTGTGTATGCCCGCCCGGACTTTGTCTTGAGCCATGGTAAAGGCTCTTATGTATGGGACACGGAAGGGCGGAAGTACCTCGACTTCTCAGCCGGTATAGCCGTAAATGCTCTTGGTCATGCAGACGATGGGGTTGTCAAGGTGTGTGTGTATTCTTTCGGGTGGACGACTGGGAATTGATGCAGTGGATACAGACGATAGCCGACAACGCGGGAACGCTGATACACACGAGCAACGTCTACCACAACCAATGGTCACCAAAGCTTGCTGAACTACTCGTCACCCTGACCAAGGACGAGGGTGGTTTAGGCTTTGGAAGTACAGGCGACGAAGACGCTAAGGTCTTCTTTGCCAACTCTGGAACTGAAGCGAACGAAGGCGCCCTCAAAATAGCTCGCAAAGTGGGTAAGGACCGGTGGGCTGCTGCCCAGCCGGGTCGGACGTGGGACTCCAGCGACTGTTCCAAGACTCGAATTACCTGCTTCGAGAATGGGTTCCATGGCCGTTCCATGGGAGCGTTGAGCGTGACCACCAATCCTAAATACCAGAAACCTTTTGCTCCTCTGGTTCCCGGTGTGGATGTGGGGAAACTCAACGACACTGCGGCTATTCCGGGTCTGGTGACGGAAGATACCTGCGCAGTGATCATTGAACCTATCCAAGGAGAAGGTGGTATCAACGCCGCGCGCATTGACTTCCTGCAGGCTTTACGAAAGCGCTGCGACGAGGTCGGGGCCGTTTTGATCTTTGATGAGATTCAGGTGAGACGCGTCTTGTATAGTACAGGATGTCAAGATGGTTGACCGAATTTCCCAGTGCGGGCTGTATCGAACGGGGAATCTGTGGGCTCACTCCGCACTACCGTCTGATTGTCATCCAGATATAGTGACGATGGCTAAACCTCTCGCGAATGGGTACCCAATAGGAGCGGTCATGATTAGGAACTCGGTGGCGGCTACAATGACAGCAGGTGAGAAATATATCAGATTGTGTTCCCTGCATACAGGTGTTGACCGAGTCCGATGTGTTACAGGTAGCCACGGTACAACCTTCGGCGGTTCACCGCTTGCAAGTGCCGTTGGATTGTACGTACTGTCTCGCCTGTCAGAGCCTTCCTTCGTGGCACAGATGTCGGAGACAAGCGGCTACCTCAAAGCGCGATTAGAACAGTTGCCAAAATGGTTCCCAAAGACGCTCGAAGAAACTATCCGTGGACGAGGGATGATCTTGGGGCTCGGTTTTAAGAACGAGTCAGACCCGGGGCGAGTCGTTCAGATGGCGAGGGAACGAGGTGTATTTGTTCTGACTGCAGGCAAGGACGCTGTTCGCTTAGTGCCTAGTTTGAATATCGGGAAGGAGGAAGTGGATCTCGCAGTGGATGTGTTAGAGAGCAGCCTGGGAGAGTTGTAGATCTGACAGCGACAATAGATTGATTTCGCTTCCACAAGTCGAGCGAATAGTATGGTAGACGGGCTTTAGCGGTAATCATTCGCGCCGTATGTCCTGTGCAGCGTTCGGCCGTGAGATCTGCCCGTTTCAATTTCAATCGGTGACAGCCGATTGGCTGGCTGGCGCCCCTGGCCCGCACAAAACTGTGACGCCGTCTTGTGCACTGAGATTTCTTATTCCCCACCATGGACAAGCTTGCTTCGCTTTCCCGCTTCAAAGCGTCCTGCCCCTTCCTTGGCCGCACCAAGCAGTCGACTCTGCGCACGCTGTGCACGTCGACGTCGCCCCGTTATCCGTCGCTCTCTAAGCTCACTGAAAAGGCCACGAAATGCCCGGTCATGGGCCCTGCCCTGTCCACCCGTTCCAAGGAGCTCGTCGCTGGGTACGCCAGCGTTGCCGGCAATGCTGATGTCGACCAAATTCACAAGGAACAGGGCATCAGCCTTCCCGTCGGAGCCAGCATCGAAATGTGCCCCCACGCATCTGCTGCTCGGGCCGCTGCCCGACGTGCAGAGGACCTCGCTACGGCTGCTGTGAAGGCAGACAAGGTCAAGGCGAACAAGGCTGCGGCTGCAGGATGTCCCTTCCACAAGGCTGCTGCGGCCGAGTCCGCGCCCAACAAGGCTACCAGCGCGCCCACCGCCAAGGCCGTCCACCCCGGTGCATTCAACTACGAACAGTTCTTCGTGGAGGAGCTCGAGAAGAAGCATCAGGACAAGTCCTACCGCTATTTCAACAACATCAATCGCCTCGCCCACAAGTTCCCCGTGGCGCACACGGCGGAAGTAGAGGATGAGGTCAAGGTCTGGTGTTCCAACGACTACCTGGGCATGGGGAACAACCCAGTTGTTCTCGAGACCATGCAGTGAGTACCCTGTCGCGTTTTCGCGTCTTCCTGCTGATGTCTTTTGCAGCCGTACCCTCGATAGATACGGTCACGGTGCTGGTGGCACCCGTAATATTGCCGGCAACGGGGCCCTGCATCTAGGCCTCGAACAGGAGCTTGCCAATTTGCACCGCAAGCCAGCTGCTCTCGTATTCTCGTCGTGCTACGTTGCCAACGATGCGACTCTGTCCACTCTCGGCACTAAGTTACCGGGCTGCGTCATTTTCTCTGACCGGATGAACCATGCTTCCATGATCCAGGGCATGCGTCATTCCACCGCGAAGCGGGTCATTTTCGAGCACAATGACCTCGAGGATCTGGAGAACAAGCTCAAGCAGTACCCGAAAGAGACCCCCAAGATTATCGCATTCGAGAGCGTGTACTCGATGTGCGGCAGCATTAGCCCCATCAAGGAAATTTGCGACTTGGCTGAACAGTACGGTGCTATCACTTTCCTCGACGAGGTTTGTCGTCTTGTCCTTCTGACCTTCTAGACTGACTCCTATCAGGTTCACGCAGTCGGACTGTATGGACCCCGTGGTGCCGGCGTTGCTGAGCATCTTGACTACGATCTTCACAAGGCCGCCGGTAACAGTCCTGATGCTATCCCTGGAACCGTGATGGACCGTGTCGATATCATTACAGGTATTTGCTTTGCCAGTCTCATCTGGGTCACAGATTGATTTCGCTTCCAGGTACTTTGGGCAAGGCTTATGGTGCCGTCGGTGGTTACATCGCTGGCTCTGATGATTTCGTCGACATGATCCGATCCTATGCTCCGGGCTTCATCTTCACTACCTCTCTTCCTCCTGCTACGGTTGCTGGCGCTCAAGCTAGTGTGGCTTATCAGAAGGAATATGTCGGTGACCGTCAATTGAAGCAAGTCAACGTCCGTGAGGTGAAACGCCGCTTCGCAGAAATCGACATCCCTGTCGTGTAAGTGTCTCCACCCATTTTTGTCTACCATGATGCTCATCATTATACACAGCCCCGGTACCTCTCACATCGTTCCTGTCTTCGTCGGTGATGCTGCTCTGGCCAAGGAAGCTTCCGACAAGCTTCTCAACGAGCACGACATCTACGTTCAGTCTATCAACTACCCCACCGTCGCCCGCGGCGAGGAGCGTCTCCGCATCACTGTTACACCCAGGCATACTCTCGAACAGATTGACGTCCTCATCAAGGCCGTTGACCAGATCTTCACGGAGCTCAAGATCAACCGCTTGGCTGATTGGAAGACTCTCGGTGGCCGCGCAGGTGTCGGTGCGCCCGGTGCGGAAGATCATCTGGAGCCGATCTGGAATGACGAGCAGCTCGGATACTTGAACGGCACTACCCCGACGACCTTGAGGGAGAAGGAGCCGGCCGTCGTTGATGCCAAGGGTGTCGCTGCTGCCAGGAGTCGCTTTGACTACCTCTTGGGTCCGATGTCTGGTCCTCTCCAAGCTCATCGTCCGGTCGTCTCCGCCAACCTGTTGAAGCTGAAAACCGGGGCCACTAAGCCCTTGGTCATGTCAGCTGAGGAGAACGTCCCAGTTGTCCCAGTTCCCACTTTGGTCTCCGCGAGTGCTTAAAAGCACTTTTGGTGATACGCTCCTTTCGTTTTAGTCTTTGGATAGGTTTAGTTGTCGATGCTTGTTGTTTTCGTGTGTTGTCAGAAAGCATATCGTTTGTGCTTCACGTCTCGTCCGTGTATCGAGGTTTTGAGGATGTTGTAAGCTTTATCGAGTGATGATCAGCTTGGTGGCCAAAGACAATGTTGATAGTGTAGTCGAAGCTGGTTCCTCTAGATCTGCAAGTCGCAGGCTGTTGTTCAAACTCAAGATACGCAAAGGCAGCATACGGTTGACTTCTTGAGTACTGCAAGTCTGAACACGGTAGTAGTTGTTATACTGATACAGACTGATTACACACTGGTGAAACTACAACATCAAGTTACTACAGTATCAGTGGCGGTGGCTCAGGCGGTCCCTCCAGTGGACGAGCGAGAAGCTTGACTTCAGTGTCATAGAACTCCTCAAGCTTCTTGTTGTCCGAACAAAATGCGTCTAGATCCCTCCTCAGCTTTTCGGCTGCGACAGCCGGCCTCTCCTCCTCTTTCCCTCTGTTCATCCTTCCTGGACCCATCAGCCGGTTCGTCAAGAACAAGAACCCATCCGTTCCGCCGAGTACCTGGATAAACGCCACTCCGCTGCGATGTATGAATTGCGAATACTTGTATGGCGAGCGACGGTAGGAGTAGACCACATCAACGTCCTCCGGGTACATATCTGCTGCCTCCACGTCTAGTATGAACCCAAAGCGCCCCAACAGCGCGTACTCAAAATAGTGCGCTGTTTGAGTTCCCTCTGGAACACGCTGCTGGAGGTCTGGGATCAATGGAGGCGGGCATGCTAAGCGTACAGGGAAGCAAGACTGAAAGGCGTTGCGATCCCGGATGTCGCTGATTTGCGTGACATAGGCTTCGACAAGCTTGAGTCCATACCGCTCGATCGTCTTGTTCCACTGCCGTAGTTGGTCTTCAATGTAACGACCCGTCGTACCTATCCATTGTAACTCGAAGTGGAAAACAGTCGCAGGATTGTGGATAATGTCGTGGTGCAAGATAACGGCTTCGGCCTGATCGCTGCGCTACAGATTGAATGATTGTTAGAGTTGTATTACGACAGCCTGAGTCGATGTATACCTTGTTATTGTCAATATCGATGACCATGCTTTGACTCAGGATGACCGTCATTCTTTTATTGGATGCTCTGACGCTTGACTTCTGCCGTGCAGGCGTCACAGGGGGATGACTAGTTCGACTGAGAGTTAAACTGTCGTATCGCGGTAGCCAAGATTGTAACCGCGGCGTGCTATGAACGGCGTACTCGCCGACCAGACGATAGAAGTAATGTCTAGAAAGCGTATGATAAGCAAGATGGATCAACGATGTGAAGCACGCTTACCCGTCCAAGAAGCTATGCTTGCCCTTGCAGTGTTCAAATAACCCCTCGTTCTGAAGTCTTATACCAACTTCTAAGCCCTGAGAGCGGGAGGAGACGTCCCGAAATTCCCGAATGAGCCAGTTGACAAAGTCAAAGCCAGTGAAGGAATTCTGGTATTGACTGTGATGCCAGTAGTTGGTCTTGATCGGAACACCGTCGTCGTCTCTCATGGCTTTGGCAATGGCAGCCAACGACATATCGCCGATTTCCCTCTCGCTTTTGATCTTCTTCTGCAACGGGCCAGCCTCGTGAATCTGCGCCAGTTGCTGCATCAACGCGTCGTCGCGAACTGAGGCCGCTGGGTTGAGGGTGGTAGGAAGGAAGCGCACAGGAGGAGCGGCAACCTTCTCATCCGGAGATGGCCATCGCACTTTGGTGAACTGTTCCGCAAGCTTTTCGACGCCAAGAATGCGAGTTTCTTCGTCGCTCAGATTCTCCCCGGCGGGTCCCATGTCGTTAGGCGGCCGGTCGATGGTGGGTATCACGACAAATCGTGTCCTCCAATAACGAAGCGACTCATTGAATTGGTGCTCATAGCCCGCAACAAGCATATCGAGGCTGAAGTGTAGTCAGACTACAGGGTCCGAGCGGCAAAGAGTTACGCACCGATTCCATCCATAGTTCTCCAGACCATGGGACCTGAATTGTATTTTCTGCTCCGTATAGCCCACGCCGAGTTTCGGCCATATCAAGCACTGGTAGTCAAATGGAGGCGTGGGCGGCATGCGCCTGACATATCGCCTCACTTGGATAGCCTCCCCGGTGTACGATATCCGATGTATCTCGTTGCTCATGCTCAAGTACACCGTATTGGCCGAGGACTTGAGGACCTCGGCTGCTCCCCACGGCTTAGGAATTTCCTCGTCTGACATGCCCATGAATGACTGATGGCGTCTGAATGGGTTCCTTTCCCTGCCGTCCTCTGCTGATGTGCCAAAGTTGTTCTGACCCTTCCTGGGTTTCTGTAGGACGAACTGGAACCCTTGAGCAAGACGTACTGCTGCCATTCCGCGCATCACAACAAGTGCCCAGGCGCGGCGGAGGTCCTCTGTGGTGCCCTTGACCGTGGGGGGCTTCATGAGGAAAGAGCGCATCTCTTCTGGGTCCACGACAAAATCATACGAGAACACGTCGTATGAACCTTCGAGCTCTGCTGTTGTTGGGAAGTATTCTACTGTCAAGGGTAGACACCCTGGAGTAACGATGGACGTCCATTTGATGTCATGTTTGTACGCAGGTCGGGCAAAGATGTGCTGCCATCTCGCAGCTAATGAAGCTTGGAAGTAGGATACGTTCGTTTGTGGTTTAGACGGATTCGGTCGCGATATTGGCGAGGAAGTCCAAGGAACGCTGATTGAGCTGACGGTGCTCCGTCGCTTGATGAAGGATGATTCGCCATGTGGAGACCCTGGACGCGGCAAGGCGGCGGCGCGGACTTCACTGTCAACCGCGCGACCGAAGTTGGAACGCAAGTTCGACCGAGGATTGATAGCCATTGGTTGAGGTGGCTCGCTGGTCTGTATCATGGGTGTGGATGGCAACTGTGGCGCAGAAGTATGGGAGGATAGAGCGGAAGAAGGTGTGGGAATGGGAACGGATGTGTGCCTCGATAGACTGGCACTGGAAAGACTAGGTGTGGCGGTGGGGGTCGGGCTGGAAGATCCACTGGGGGTCATCTGAACAATGCCACTTGAGGTTACAGACGCTGATATTGGGCTCGTTTGGGGCTCGATAGGCGAGCTTCGGAAAGGCTTGAAAAGCCATGAAGGTGTAAGCTTGGAGGTCAAGGATAGAGAATCGCGTCCCTCGCGATGAAGACTCTTTTTAGACGAATAGGTCGAAAGATTAGAGCGCAAGGAATGGATTGATGACTGAGAGGGTGACGAGTTCCGCGTGCGGTGTGGAGTTTCTAAGGGAAGCTCGGAGAGGTACGCCCTGGGGCTTTCCTCTATCGGCGGAACTTTGGGCACAATGAGGGAGTTGCGATGAGAAGAACGTTTCTCGACAGTGACCCTGTAAGATGGTGAAATATGCTCTGTGCTGGCAGCAGGAATCTTCTTCGCAGGCGTCGTAGAAGAGTGCTGCTGCTGTTGCTCATCATTCAGACTGAAAATATCGTTGTCGAATTGTTGGGCGGCGGTCGGCGATTTCCCACTTTCGAATGAGTACTCATCGTGATCGTACGTGAGATAAGGCACTTCGATACTGGACAAGACGTCGTGTTCCAGAAGGCCAAGCATTTGGATCTCATGCATCTTAGCTCTCGCAATGAATCTGTGTACATCGGGTGAATCAGAGATGACTGAACGACGGTCAAGACGTCGCACCTGTCCGAACGAAAAGGAAGATCCTGTATCATAATGGTCGTCAGCAAACAGCGAAGACCGAAAGTCGAGAACATCTTACCATCTGCTTATCCCAAAATGACACCGATATCCAGAACGGCTCCCACCAAAATGTCGTCTCTACCCTATCATCCCTGATATTTCCATCTCTATCCTTGCGTGGGTCGCACCCCCATAGCGGATCCAGATCCCTTGAGCCCGGTTTCACCTCTTCAGGCATGATCGTCTCCGGTACCTTTGGAGGCAGACCTCGAAAAGTGAATATCGGACTTTGGTGCAGTGGGGGCTGCTCGAGGCAGATGAGGTCCAAGCCAAAGCCTTGGTCAAGCATACGAGTGGTGGTAAGGCGCAGGAGCTGCTTGGAGACTCTAAAGTAGCCGGTGCCCGGGGTGATGAGGAGCGTTACACATCCGGTGAGCTGGAGGGAGCGGTCGATGTAATGAGTTTCGGTCGGATTGAGGCCAAGGTTGAGCGCTTCGAGGATGGGGCCGTCATGTGCGTAAGACAAGCGACCACAAAGACGTGCTTGTTCAGGCGTTCCAGAACCGTTGAGATTGGCGCGATGGTAGTGATGCGTCAGGAGAATGTCGCGCTGGAAATCCCAGAATGAGTTCTTCAGGCTGACAAGTGTAGGCTTCCACTCGTGGATCACTTCCAGGTCTGTGATGACTTTGTAAAAGTCCTTGTACCACTGATCATTTTCGTCGCATCTCAGCGGACCGGCAGCATAACTCTTCTCGGACTCGTCATAGTATACGCGTGAGATCAAAACGATGGTGATGGTGTGGTTGGTGCCAGCCTCACGCCATTTTGATATGAGGGCTGGTAGAAAAGAGTGTACAATCTTCTCATTGTAGCGCTCGCCGTCGCCTGCGAATTCCCATAGTTCGCGACAGACTTGGATGAATATTGTCACTTTGGCGGAGAGGGACCGAAATATTGTCTTTGTTCGCGAAGTCATACATCCTACCGGAACCTAGACACAAGAGTTAGGACAAGCAAGGACGGGGTGGAATAGGCTGAAACTCGCCTGTTGTCCGCCGATGTAGATGCGTTGAATCTTCGCAGCGATATTGCCTATGAAAGTAACTTCTTGGTCCGTATAAACGCATTGCCCGACGAGATGCTCCCCAAGCCTCCACATATCATTTCGTCCGAGGTATTGATCCTGGAAAACAAGTTCGACATAATCTGCACAATACTGTCCTTGATCGACCTGCACTTGCCCTTAGTTCGCAGCCGAAGGATACAATTCAAAAGCCTCACCTTTGTCAATGTGACCTCTGCATTGTTCCTGAACCCAAACTTTTCCGCGATAGGCTGAGGGATCGATATCTGGGACAATACATTTTGAGTAAATGTCGATTGATTCGGTTGATTACAAGCTCACCTGCAGCTGTGGCTTGACATCTTGCTTCAATTTCTGCACAATGAAGAAGAACTGCCTTGTACCGCTCCCGGTCAGGCTGACCATGTCTCCCTCCGCGACACCAGGCCAGCAGGCCGGGTTGAACGTGACAACATGAGAGTCCTTGGCGTCATGCACCCAGAGATTGACCGTAGCTGTGTCACCGACGCGAAGAGGTGGTGAGTTGGAGGGCGGGGTTGCGATGGGCACAGAGCGGAGGATGGACTGCGCTGTGTTGGACCGTCGGCGCGTAGGCGGCTGCTGGGATTCCGCGCGAGAGGTGCTCATCAAGGAACGCTGAGCTGCCTGAGCATGGATTCTGACTGCATTTGGTGAATGGACGATTTCGCAAATGAATCCTGGGAGCGTACCCTCCAGGGATATGAGAAGAGGTCCTGGTGGAAAGTGAGAGAGGATTGAGCAGTGAGCACGTCCTGATCGGGAGGATTCTTCCGAAAAGGACCCTTCCATCGCTTTCCAGACAGAACTCAGAACTAGTGCTATGCTATACAACAGTCCCAAACGCTACAAATTACCACTACAGATGTACTATGTAGAGCGCAACCGTCTCATCTCTTCAGGGATTTTCCAAACCGTCACTCTCTGCCTCCGCAAGTCCTTCTTGCTTGTCATCGTCCCAGCATATACCGTCCTGATCGAGGTCACCATAAGAACTCCCTGCGACTCGCGCGCCCGCTGGTTCATCGCTATCCAATCTGGATCCTGCGCTACAGGATTCTTGTCTGTGGATAAGATGCGGAAGTGCGGCTTCGGAGCATATGAGTATTCTACGCCGATGTAGAGTTTGCTGAGGGGAGTCCCCAGGTGCTCGACAAATAGTCCTTGGAGGTGCGGAATATTTCGTTCAAGGTCCCACGCGCCGAGGAAGTCCATGAACTTTTTATCCCGAAGAGAAGGTACGTCAGCCAAAGATCCATCTGAGGGCGTGTAAGCTGATAGTTCAAGGAAGGTGACTAGCACTCGCCCTCTGCGCTCTTCTGCATACGCTTACACGTTGACTTATGAGCTGGCCAGTCTTGTGTTTGGCACTCCCTGAGTGACATGACATGAGCAGGAGTTTCTGACATGACGCCGCGCGCAGCATACCTTGAGCAGTATAGAGCTACAGAGCATCCGGTACATCGTCTGAGATCAGATTTCCCAGCATCCGCCTTACATCGGGGCTAAAGATCCTTATTACTTCTGGGTATATGGATGGCTGTGGAAAAGCACTCACATTCGAGCAAGCAACCTCGTCGACAGCATCAAAGGACTGCCGTGCACGATCTTTGTCCTCGAAGTCTTCTATAAACTCCCTCCATTTCTGTGACTCCTTCCACTTCAGAGATCGCGACGGCTCCTGGAGATCGGCTGCCCTGCCATCCGCGTCTTCCAGCTGGTCGACTGATGTCCGCATGTATCGTAAGACGGAATAGTACACAAAGTACGCTCGTATGTGATACAAATTCAGCTCAATGCTCTGGTCGACACTGCCATATAGTCCTATGTGATTCCGCAAGGCAGCGAGAAGGCTGGACCTGTTGAGCGCCTTCGTAATCCAGGGCGTAACGTTCTCCGACTGCTGCATGACGCATGAAATGCACTGGAAGCCCAAGGAAATGCACTTGTTACGTGCAGCCACACTATTCGGATCCTGAAGTTGGAGCGAGCCAAGTTGATGGATGAGGTCTACAAGCTTGGGGATGACGGTCGCGTCAAAGAAGAGCTTCTCGATCTCTGGAAAGTCTCTGCAGCACGCCAGGTTGTTGATCAAGGCAAGGAATTGCTGCAGGTATTTGAGATACGCGACATGAGGCAGGACATGTTTCGGTATCCGCTCCAATACAGCACCCGCAAATGCGTACGGCCCGAAGGACGCGAGAAACTGGCGCTGGCCAGTGGGCCCTTGCAAGAGTCGCGAGATCAGCAGGCTTGGAGAAGCCTCAGCCCACGACTTGTTTTCCGTCAGCTCCTCAGGCCGCTCGTCCAACCACCACTGGGAAAGAGAAGCGCAAAAGCCTGGAGTGTGGGACATGCTTGTTCCGATGGCTATGTGACCAAGCATAACTTGCAGAGTCTGCATGACGAACCCAGAGTCGACGAGAGTTCGGATGGTCGCGAGCGGCTCAACGAGGGAGGGTGATGTCAGGCTGGAGGATATCCTGTCTAGTTCCCTCAAGAAGAGCACCCATCTCCACATTTTTGGCCAGAGATCCAAAACCTCCTTTTGGAGTGTGGTATTCGTGGTGAGATAAGGCCCGAGGAGCTGGAGAGCGGCAAACGAGTAGAAAACGGATGGAATAGAGACTAGATCGTCGCGAGTGATGTAGGCTGGTTTCTGGATGGATGGAGGTTGATTCGAGAGGCATTCTCGTGGTGCACGTAGTGCCCGCTCGACATCGAGGGTTTCGGACGACCCTCTGACGAGCTGGACATACTGTTGTGCCTCTAGGAGCTGCTGTATGTCAGCCATTTCGAGAAGCCTAACACTGGGATGACCGACTTGGCTATACTTGTGAAGGTTGACAATCAAGATGGATGATCGATCGGTCCGGACTGCCATTTTCACTGGACGCGTGTATTATTAAATACTCTTAAAGAATTCTCTAGTACAGTAACTTGAAATCTACCGAAAGACCATCTGCACGACCAGCCAACAACTCTCGATGGTCACTGACTCCTATGTACCACAACTTCTGCTCTCAGAGGAGGTTAACGCCGGCGGCATATCATCGACTGGGTCACTGGCGTACTAAGAGTGAAGAACTGGTTTGAGTGGTTAGAAATCCTAGACATCTCAAAGCAAGCTTCCTCGGTTATGAGTCCCATAACGAGCAAGTGAATGGGAGAGCTCCAAATTATATGATTCTATTGTCGATAACGACAACAATTACGAATAAGTGCTGAACATACATACATATGGTATCCCGAACCAAAAACGCAAAAGCCCCTCTACCATGCCAACGTTTCCGTCTACAGTGGTTGTCTATCAAGTTCCTTGACCAACAAGTCATTGACCTGCTTTGGGTTGTCCAGGTACACATGGTGACCAGCATTGTTCACAATGTACATGCGTCCTTGGCCGTTGCCCGCCTGGCGCAGGCGCTCGACGGATTCCTGTCCGCCTTCCGGGTCCATCCAGTCATGATCGCCATCTGTTATAATACGTCAGACCAAGACCCATCGCATACATGCGGCGAGGTACTCACAAACAAACGTCACCGGGACCTTGAGCGCGTCGATGCGGTCCACCATCGGCAGGCGTGCATGGGCCCCTGGGGCCAAGATGTGTGATATGCAGTATTCGCCGGACCCCTTGGCGAGCGTGATGTTGAGAATGTAGTCATGCATCTCCCTCGTCTCCTGTGGCGTAAGACCCGTGAAACGCCGTGATGAATACTATGCCAACATTACGATATCAGTGACTCATCATCGAGAGACTGCACGATGGCTTACCTTGCCAATGATCAGGGGACCCCAGAATACGGTGGACCGAACGACTTGGAAGGGGCTCCATCCTTCCTCCCAGAGATATGTGAAGAGTTTCCTGGCCCGACTCTCCTGAGCCTTGGCCGCCTTTTGTTCGGCTTCAATGTCCTTGACTCGCTTCTCTGTAGCAGGCTCAGCTTTGCCCCCAGATCCATGCTCCGATGGGTCTAATTCCCGAGAGGGCATAGTGCTATTCGGACCACGGGGTACGCCTGCAGGGGAAAGCAGTATGAGCTTGTTCACTCTTGCTGGGTATTTGAGAGCATATGCAATGCTGAAGTAGGCGCCCAGAGAGTGGCCAACAAGGGTCATCTTGTCGAGCCCCATCTTCTGCCGCCAGTCCTCTAGTGAGTCTATGAAGAAAGACTCTGCTTCGGTAACCCGGGAGGAGACGTCCTTGCGAGACGCTTTGACCGTGAACGGAACGCGTGCTGAGCGGCCCATGCCTAGCCAGTCAAGCGCGAAGACACTAGATCCGCGACGGCCAGCCCATTCTGAGAGAGGGAGGAAGTTCTGGAAGTAGAAGCCGAGACCGGCGCCATAGCCATGCAGTAAGACGGCAGGGGGCGGTGCGGAGGGTGACGGTGCTGTTGCGGTCATGGAGAAGGTGTTGATGTAGTGTTTGGGGTTGGACAGATGTATGCGCTCGCTCTGTGCAGCAACGGGGCCATCGACCGGTTCGGACTTGTCCTTGCGGAAGAAGGGTAGACGCCTTAGCAGACGCTCTTCGCTTATCGCACTCTGTTTCTCGCCTGCCGCCCACCTGGATAGCTATGAGCAGACAAGCCCTGGATATGAATCTGCACTCACCATTGCTTCATACTGGCTGCAAATGCCGATGGAATCTCATTTGCTGGAGGGAGCAGTGGCAGCGATATGGACGAAGAGGAGGCGGTAGCGTTCATGTTGGCGGCGAAGCGGGAGAGAAGGAATCTCGCCGAGGATGACGTGGTGGAAAGCTGGTCTCGTCGACCAGGGTTTGTGAACGTAGAGAGTAATAGAGAAACAACAAGGTTTCTCTTATAAGTAGTGGAAGGAGAGAGTGTGAATAAGGTTGATCGCCGCCCAAGCTGCCGATGACGACTTGGGCCGGCGCTTACAAACACAGCTGACCCTCCTTTGCTCAGCCAACAATGTACAACGGTATCGGGCTTACGACTCCCCGCGGAAGGTGCGCGTCTCCGCTGCTTGTGCTCGCTGCTGCTGGCTCACTCGGGATTCAGCGGCACCAATGGCTATGTCGTGCGCAATCTGTCCACCTTGCGGACCCACAATCCAGCCCAGGACCGCGAAGATGCATGGTCCGTCGCCCCGCCAAAGCACCGCGAGCCAGACGAGGGCATTCTCGAGCACGAGCGCAAGAGAAAAGTTGAGGTTGAATGCCTGAAATTGCAGCTGCAGCTGGAGGACGACGAGTTGGTTTGTTCCCAGTCTCACAAAGACTGGCACTGACACAGTTCGTAGGATTCCAGAGGCAGAGATTGAAGAAAAAGTGCAGGAATTGCGCGAAAAGCTGCTTGCCAATCTTTCGCGACTGGCACCGTCTGGCAAGCTCAAGGCGTCAGATACACACGGGATGGCCGCCGCCAAAAAGACCGAACTCGACAAGATGGCGCGGGCGCTTGGAACTCGCAACACATACGTCGAAGGAGATGCCTTTGACCGCGAAAAGCAGGAGGAGCTCAGACAGAAGCGTCAGGTGGAACGGGAAGAGCGGGACCGCAGGCGAGACGAAGACCGCGCCAGAATGGCCGAACAAAAACTGAAATGGGAAGCCGACAAGCGCGAGAAAGACCGTCTTCGCCGTCGTGAAGAGGACCGCATCCGCCGGGAGCGCGAAGCAGGCGGCGACCGTCGTCGCGACCGAGATATGCCACCGCCGCCTGCCCCATCGTCCAGGCGGCGCAGCCGCAGTCCGCCTCCTCGGCGCGGTCGGGATTCGCTTTCACCTCCCAGACGCAGTCGCGATTCACCGCCGCCCAGAGGTGCACGCGACTCGCGTTCGCCGCCTCCACGCAGACGTCGTCGTTCACCTTCGATGGATGACTCTCCGCCTCGCCGGCGCCGTTCCCTCACTCCTGAACCGCCCTCGCGTCGTTCACCGATTCCCACGCCACCACGACGGCCTAGTGAAATGTCGCCGCCTCGGCGCCGCCGTAGGTCGCCCTCTCGATCTGTGTCACCTCCCCCTCGTCAGCCTCGCGGAAGGCGTGAGTCTCCAGATGACGGCGACGATCCCAGAGGTCGGAAACGGTCGTACTCTGATGAGCGACCGAGACGCCGTGATCGCTCTGCATCCACAGGTTCTTCTATGTCTGTCAGCACACGGTCTTCAAGGAGCAGAGATTGATGTCTTGATTGAGTCGCTCTGCATAGTCTTCAGGAAATAAACGGGAATACGCAATTTCACTAGGTCTTGTTTATTGTACTTACCTTACTGAGGACAACACCAGTTTTCCAACTCGTCTGCGCTCCAGTACTTACGATCGTCGTTCTGTACCAGTATATAGGTGCTCGCTGCGAATCGCGCTTGATACCAGTCTCTCGCTTACTTTATGTTGGAGACGTTGGACAATGGATTTCTCATGGGCCCGGGACCCTTAGAATGACATTGACATACTTGCTGTCAACCACCATGCGGGGCCCTTCCGACAAATCCAAGAAATTCAGCGCCTTCGCAGATGCGGTCCGCGACAAGGAGGACTGGTATTACAAGATTCTGGACATGGATCAAGACTTGGGGCGGAAGTGGGGCGAAGAAGCTGGGTTGACCTTCGAACCAGAATTTAACGCCCATCTCAAGTGGGTTGCACATGCCATCTATACGCTTTCCGCCGCTCACGAACACCATACAGAGAGCTCAAAGAAGAGGCGAATCGTATCATCCGCCTTGACCATCTTATACGGCTGGAATCGCAGAAGTTGCCTGCTCGAGCGATTGATTATGAGGGCATCGAGCGGGACGTGCAGGCCGCCTGGAGGTTCGCCAAGTTGTCGCGGTATGGCGTGCGCGAAGCGGAGTTGCGCGACGCGGTAGGCGCTTATGTATCCGATGGGATCGTGCCGCCTTCGCTGCACAAAGAGGTATATAGCTTTCAGCTCTGGACAATCTTGCCTGATCTCGTAACAATCATAGCTCGTCCACGAACTTGACGCGTTAGCGGCTTTGGAGCCGAAGGATTTCCATCCCGGCACCCTCGGGAAGGTCCGTCCTATGTGTACCATTTATCACATCTTGCCTTAGCTGTACTCAACAGGTCCAAGATCTGATCCACCCCTCATTATGCACGTCAGTTGTCGCTCCCCTGCCTGCCCTGCTGAATTCGTTACAGATCCATATATAGTCGGTAACACGCCGGTGCACGACGGCGTTTCATTACCTACCACACACAGTGGCGCATTCTGTACTTCAGCCACCATTCCAAAGGAGTACAACGACATAGAAAACGATTACTCATCCGTGTTTGCGTGGGTGCCCTCGGTCTTCCAAGTCAACCACGATGGAACAGGTGCTACAATCGAGTCGTACATAAACGGCCTTGGGCCTCGGGAAAACTTTCCAGATCTGTATCGTCTGATTGAGAGCGTCTTTCCGTTGGCGCTGGTCCATTTCGAGAAGACTTTGACGAGGGAGTTCGAGAGATTTGACTCTCCTTCAGGTGCGTTGTCTCATATACACATCCACGATAATTCTCCTTACGGTCTTCTAGTCAAAGCTTGGAAAGCGCGTGCTGAGGCTCGCGAGGCTGGCATGGAGGCATGGAAGGAGGCTCTCGAAGAGCAGAGGGAACAGCGTAAAGTGGAAGCGGAAGAAACACAACGCCAGCGTCAATCGGACCTGGAGGCCGCAAAGACGGAATGGAGGGACCGCGCTTCCATACAAGCCAACGCGAGCGGAGAGAACTTGTCGTCGGCTATGTTCGCTGGCCGTCAGGTGAAAGTCATTGTCAAGGTGAGTCTCTTCTTGATTTCCCGCTTCTGCAATCCTCAAGCAGGTCGTCAGGCTGCGAACTACATACTAGGCCCAGGAGAGGATTACTCTGGCGGCTGGCATCTGGAAGGCATGGTATGCAATTTCTCTCTCAATCAAAGCGCAATCTACTACAACAACGGTGTTGATAGCCTCATGAAAGGATTGTCGCTTCGGCTATATACTACTACGCGAGCGATGAGGCCATTACAGACGAGGGTCTCTCCTTGCGACGTGCTAGAGCCGACACCAAAGATTTCCCTGATTTCTATGAGTACAATTGGGATGTACGCGAAGTTTCCTTTCTTGCAAGCTCAGCATAGAACTGACGTCTCGCTCCATGGCAGAGTTTTAATATCCAGAGACCTGAAGAAGATGAAGACGATGCGGAAGCGGAAACAATAGAGTCTGACGAGGCCACGGATTTCCCAAGTGACCATGCTGCTGCTGAAGATATGGAGCAGAATATCCAACTGGGAACTATACCGACTACAAATGTCAGCAGCGACACTGGATATAACACCGGACGTATTGTTTCTTTTCCCAACTGGGTTCAACATTTGGTCAAAGGTCTCAAGCACAATGGAGGGTCTAATGGCATCGCGACACGAAAAATTGTGAGTACACCTCATCAAGCGCATACCTCGTCTGACCAATTCGCATCCATGACATTAGCTGTGTTTCTTCCTCGTCGATGATGATGATGTTCGGAGTGACATTTTTGATTATCCTTCTCTGATTATCACTGGTTTGAAGGGTGTTCACGTCCTGAGCACTAGCGACATCCCCATCCAACAGAGGATGACCAATGTCCCGACACTGAGCTTACTCCTAGTGAAGGCCTTTGCTCAGACCGTGAAGCAGAACCTGCCAAACGAACTAGTGAAGCTTATCATTGCACACGGCGAATCAGTCCTTGGCTACACACGCGAAGAAGCCGAGGAGCATCGACGTTTATTCATGGATGATCGTCGAGCGAAGGTCACTGAAGACAATGAAGTAAGCAAAGCCTTGGATTCTCCAGACGACGTTCACTGATTCATCGTCCGTTTAGAGTTGGGAAAAGTGGTACTCGTTATGCGAGCACTGACCTATCGTTATCAAGAGGTTGTTCGATCTTTCTACAGTTACAGTTACAATTACAACTACAACTACATACATATCCAAAGGAAATCGCCGTGTTACATACGATTGTACAGCTAGTTATACTTCTCTGGAGGAGTATCAGACCCCGTGAATGTTTGAGACATATTGGACGCACCACTAGTAAGTTGCGCTTGGCAATCTCGCAAATAACTGGCAAGACGTCTGAGGCGATTGGCTTGTCCGTTGTCGTACTTCATGCCGATCAGTGGCTCAGTCCCTTCTACGAACGAGGCCAAGTCAACCAGGGACACTCTCAGGACCTCGAAGGCCTCAATCTGCATTTCTCTGGGCAGAGATGAGACATAATTTGCAGAAGAATAGAATGTACACTGACCGGGCTTTCTTGAGATCTTGGTGTTGTTCTTGCAGTTGCGAGGCTAGAGTTTGCAACTCTTGCGCACTGGGGCGCTCCTGCCTCAAGGCATCCATCTGCTCGATCGCCGATCCTATGGCTTTGGCTGTACCGTGGAGCTGTAAGATAGTTTCCTCGATGTCCCGTTGCTTGCTCTCATACGGCAAAAGAATTTCGTCAACTTTGGCATCCAACCGGCCCATGCGGATCTCCGACTCCCTTTCGTGGGCATCCATCCTCGACTCGACATCGACTGACCGTTTTGACGTTTCCGATAGGTTTTGTCTGAGAGCAGAGACCTGGTTCAATATATTGAACACTGTCCGCTCTGTCTGTTGAGCCTCAATATCTCGGTGAACGTGGTGCTTCATGGCAAGCTGTATCGCTTGGATCTTCGTCTCAGCTTCGCTCAGACGTAAGATGTTCCGGTCTGCTTCAGCCTGTGCATCCTGCAGACTGATGAACTCGGAGTGGGCGCAGTCCCGAAGCTCCGAGAGGTCCTCCTCGACGCAGGTAATTCTTTCAACGAGAGCGTTATACGTTGAGGCACTGGGTGCATCATCCAATCTCGGAGATGATTCCCTGGGAGTTAGTCATTGGACAATGCTACCGTTGACTGTAGATAACGCACTCCTGCTGGCCCTCATTCGCCGTGTTGTGAGCGGGACGCAAGGATTCAAATTTGGCATCTAATGCGCCAGCCCGCGCATAGCTCTCTCGGCGCAAAGCATCGACTTCCTGGGTGACGGTTCTATAAGATGCATGGAGGCGCTTGACTTGGACTGCAGAGCGATCTTCGTGTAACCGAAGCTCCCTCTCCAAGACAGTGTGGTTCCCACGCAGTACCGCCAGTTCCCGCCGCAAAGCAGACGTATGTCGCTTGGCCATCAAATAAGGAAGGGCGGTAAGGGGTGTGATAACCAAAGCCAGCACGCCCAGTCGCGTGAGGAGAGAAAGTTGGCCAGATTCACTGCCTTGACTTCCAGGTGTGCAAACATCCTCCCTGCGCCCAGAGCCCACCGAATTAGCTTCGGGAGACATAGGTCAGTAGGTGAAGCTTATCAAGAAGACAAGGGATGCGGGGGGACGTGCAAGAAGCACCCGACAAAGGTAGATGCAGCGATGCGGGGTGTAGTGCGGAAGATAAGCCTCAACGTAGACACTCATTATGAATCAGCACGGCGATCAGACTGGCAGTGGAAGTGACAGGCGTGATGCTCTACACCTCGGTTAACGATACAATGTACAGAGTACAGACGATTGAGTATACAGTTAGTAGCTATATTGAACCTGCTAAATTCTTCACAACTTCTACTCGAACCCATTCAGCGGTAACATTTTTTGCCGACATAGCTCGCCATATGAGCATGCGACTTGATAGCCCGTCCCAGATAGCCGTCTTTTCCTCCAAGGACATAGATACTCTCCATATAGACTCCACCACCTGACCCCAGTCGTCCCGATGACAATCGAAGAGATTGACCTTAGAATGAGGCAAGCGGCCGACTTTCTCAGAGGCAGCTTCCGTCCATCCGCCCGTTCTTTCCGTTTCCTGTAGGCGATTGAACGACTTCTGGACGAGTGCCATCATGTCCGGCGAGTCACCGAGTGACAATGAGCTCAAGCGTAATAGCACGCGAACACTTAGAGAGAAGACTTCTGGTTTGCCTTGAAGAAGTAGCGTCAGTGAGTGTATTCACAATGCAATGTTCACTCACGAGTTGAAGCAGAATCCAAGATATGTTCCAGACATCTACCAATGACGGATCTCCATTGGCCGTTTGTGCTGCTTTCGATTTTCTGCGAGTCGACCACCAGCAGCACATTCTCAAGGATCTTTAACCACGGAACAGAGTCATCATTACAACCTTTCACCAGTTGCATCTCGACCCAAGTGAGAAGCCCGGACTTGAGAACAAGAGATGAAGCTGCTTGGGGTATACAGGTGAGGTTTGCGAGAACCTCAAAAATGCTCTTTCGGAGAGCTCGGTCACTCGAGCTTTGGAAGATGCTAGCCAACAAATCCCATGTATGCCGCCGCTTAAATACCTTCCAATCCTCTGAACCCACCAAGCCGTCCGACAAGAGGTGGATGATCCAGGTTCGTTCTTTTCTCCACTCATCCGAGCTACTGTATAGGAGACCGAAAAGCATTGGTACATCCGTAGTGTCGAGCTCCGGACGCTGAAGCAAGAATCGTGCGGTGATTGGATACGTGAATTGGAAAGGATAGAAAATGCCTTTCAGAGCATGAGACAGCAGCAGAGTGGTGTACGTCGGTAATCGCTTGCAGGTTTCGCCGAGAGACGAAGGCGGGATAGTGTTACGCAGTAAAGTGAGAATGTGCTGAACGGGAGGCATCTCTTGCAAATCCACGTCCTGGAAGAAACGATTAGTGACTCTCCGGAAATTTAAAGGTAGAACAAACCACGATCGATGTCCACAACGCGGAGATGGCACACAAGGCAAGCTCGCGAACCTGATCGTCCTTGGCCGATAGTGCCCGAATCAGCACTCCGACGACGTTTGTGCGGAAGAATTCGATCCACGCAAAAGCCGACTGTGGTGGACTCTCCGCGAGCATCTGCGAGACGAGAAGAATAACGAAAACAGGATCGTACACTGGCGCGAGCACGACCGCAGGCTCCTCCGTTTGATCATCCACAATTCGCCATTTCGGAAATTGTAGACAGGTTTGATGAAGGATGTTCGAATCCAAGCTCAGTATCGCATCCAAGCTACTGTTCGACACGCCGTCTGGTGATGCATCCCACTTTGCAAAGAGAACTCCAACCGAGGTCTTCCTTTGATTCTCGAATAGGCGGAATATGGAGAACAGACGTCGATCAGAGAGCGAAGTGGTGCCATAGTAGATGGGAATGAGTGGTACGACATGCGTTATCTGGCAAGTGTTGGAGGGATGTGCGTGGAAAAGTCTGTGCAAAACTTCGACGAGAGAGTCGCGTAAAGTTGACAGGGAATCGTCGATGCTGATTGAACAGAATCTGACAAAACGAGGGTGCTGTACGATGGCTTGCAAGACACGGTTGACAATGAGCGGCTGTACAGAAGTTTCAGTTCCAAACATACAAAACTTTGGCAAGATGACGCACTTTGAATTGCACTTTTCGCAAGATGTGATTCAGCAGTTTGAGCGCAGGAGAATTGGACATTTGAGCATGTGGGATGACGGTCAAGAGGGGTTCAACGACATGCGCCTTCATGTTGGAGGAGATAGCGACAAGACCGACTGATTGTGAGTCAATAATGAAGCCTCAGAATTGCACTGATGGATACTCACTCAAAGATTCGATGCGCTCTTCAGCGTGCAGGTTGACTGTGTCATTGTCACCGAGATGATCAATAGCCCACTGCACCCCAGATTCAGCCAAGGCGCTCGTGCACAGCGGCCAGTCGGTACCTAAGGACCGACCGAATTCCAATAGCTCCACTGTGATGGACGTTGCCGCGAGGTTTGCTGCATGCTTGACTAGCAGTTGAGAGAGCTCGGCACGGCTATTATACAGCGCGCGGAAGAGCAATGTGAGACACCCGGTCGCTTGATGTCGAGTATCTGCCGTCTCGTTTTCATCAGCGATGCAAGGTAAAAGATGATATTGGATGATTTGACGCCAGTGATCATAGTTAATGTCACTGAGAACATGTGCTCGGCAACTTGCTGCGTCGAGATATGCATATAGTGCTGGGGCGAGAAGGGAAGCAGGGACGCCTTTGTAATTGCCGCCTTGTATCCAGGCAGAGAAATCAGCTGTCGAGTTCTTCTTGTAGAGGAGGGCACTGATGATAGTGACAGAAGTGGTGGTCCAATGATCATGCTGTAAAAGACTGGAAAGCTGGAGTTCATCAGGTAACCGCTGGAAGCGAAGGCTCCAGTGAGCCACGGAACTTGCTAAAGTGATAGAATCGGGCACTCCACCATGGTGGAGCGATCCGTCGACGAACATGGGCTGCGTCGCGTCCAGTGCTAAAGCTAGGACTTGCTCGATGATCGTCCACCTGGGCAGTCGCGATCGGATGACCATGACTTGGTCGATTTTCCTCGTCAATAAAACTTTGACTTCTTCGTCTTGAAGAGCATGCGATTTCACTGCGCCCAAAAGTTTCTCAAGGAGACTAAGGGCCGTAGAGTCATCGACAGAATTGTTGCTCAAGAGGTCGGCCAAATTAAGCAAAGTTTCCAAGGGCAGGAAGGGCAACCAAACGCCCGCCAACTCGAGCTAAGTGCAGGGAAGTAGTTCAATGCATGAGACTAGCGTCAGTTGAGGCAGAACTTACATTAGCAGACCGACTCTCGACCAAATGCATCCAATGAAGCGCCGTGTCCGCAACAAGACGTCTGTCTTCCGGGATGGATACCTTCAAATTCTTGTCCACCAGACGCAGTAACGCTAGACGTTTGATGTGAATTGATAAGATGTATCGACTTACTGCATTCGCGTACCTTCCCGGACACTAACAGACAATGTCGGAGCAGTCGACAGGGCGCGTATTGAAGGGCATTGGGTGAACACATGAGCTTTTAAGGAAGCCCATTCGATCCCGGTGATGCTTTGCGAACGTACAAGGATGTCGTTCAAGAGTTCCAAAACTGCCGTGGTCGAACGATCGCTTCGCAGAGTCACCGATAAAGTATGCTCGATTTGAAAGATGATCTTTTTCAGTGAGCTCTCGGACGCGTTCGCAGAGCACGCTGCATCAACAAGGAATTCACGACGAGCCTCCTCTTGAAGTTGCTCCTCGTTTGAAGAGACGAACAGCCAGTCGAAGGTCACACTGTAAGAAATTCGTGAGAAGAGCGACCTCTCAAACAATTCGAGCACGTACTAAGGGCGTATTTCCTCGACCAGAACAGGGCCATCCCAAAGGAGGTTAGCCTTGGGATTGATTGCCCAAGCAAGCTCTTTCAACGCTGGTGGATGATAGCGGTGAATAATGAGCACCAACCGCATAATTTCAGAAGCTCGAAGAGGTTGATCGATGAGTCGCAGCCAATCGACGAGCTCGTAGGCAGATGTCGCGCGAGTGGCCTCAGCAGCAGCTACATGGAAGTCAGCAACAATGTAGAACGAGGTTGGAAATACGTACGAGGCTCAAGGCCTTCAACTGCAGTCAAAAACTCCCTGATATCCTTCGCCACAGTCGCCGGAGGTGACAAAGTCGCTACTTCCAAATGCCTGACGCAGTATTGCATGATATCAACTTCCTGACGAACTGCGCCTGTTACGAGAGGAAAGTCAGAAAACAGATGCGGGGCGCTCAGAACATCATCCATCTGATCGACATAATGTCGGATGAAAGTCGGGTCCAATGTCGAATTGTGCAGATGGAAGACTAGCTTCCTGAGGAATGTTGCCAGCGCAAGTGCATCCGACGCCGACAGGATGGTAGCGTTGAGCTTCGCCGCGAACTGCTCTTTCAGCGTCATCAAAAGAGGACTGGGGGAACTATCTGATGACACGACAAGGTGCATGTCCTCGATGTATCTGTAAGGAGTCTTGGTGCACCTCTGGATACATTCGTCGAGAAAGACGAGCACGCCCTCCGCTTCCTCAGTGAGAGGAGCTCCATCAGCCGCCTCAGCGCCAGACGATCTCTGTTTGCGAACAGGAAGTGACTGCAGCCAGCTGTCCACCTCATCTGCATTGTGTTGAAACAGAATACTATCGCCCAGAAGATGCTCGACCAAATGCGTGACGGTTGTATGGATCGCAGGCACACCCGTCTCGCAGAACATCTTCAGTAGAATGTAGAGGCTCGAATGCTTCGAGTTTCCTACGAGAGGATTAGCCGACTTCCGCGGCTGAAATCGTTAGACTTACCGTATTTCGTCGTCCATACGAACTGATCGCTCGCTGCTAATATTCGCAATATGTGTAGCTGCTTTAAGACCCCGAGGCTGCCAGGGGTCTGCACGTTGGCGTCTTCGTCTCCCTGCTCAGTCAAGAAATGAGCAAGCAGCTTTCCGACATCGAAGCGCGCTTCGGAAACTAATTCCGGTAGACAATGATGATACAGCCACAAGAGACGGTGCGAACTCTCTGCGAGCAGGTCCTTCTTCACTCCAATTTCGATGTTCGTCCGCTGGGCGAACGCGAGGATGACTTGGAACTCTGGTATCCTCTTGCGAGCTTCCCGTTCCAAATCACAAACTCTTCTAGCCCACAGTCCGTCCTCCTCACTCTCTTCCAGCGTCTGTGATATCCGCCGAAAGTGATCCACGACATCCCGATACTCAACCAGGCATTTACACAATGCGATCGCAGTGCTATGCTGTACAAGCGTTCGGGAGGTAGGTTGGAGGGCTTTAGTAAGGAAAATCTTGCCCAGAGGCGACGGGAAAATGTTTTCGATGACGTTGGATAGAGGCGGTGGGGCAGGTCGGAAGAGCGTGGACTTTCCGTCGTCAGACAGAAGGAAAGACGAGGCGGGAACAGGGAGCCCGATGATCGATCCGAAAAGGGCAATGTTCGTGAACCATCTTGTTGACAAACGAGGCTCCAGAGTCAATCCTGCACCAGACCAATATCTAATGCACAATTAGATCAGAGATGAGAGAAGAGAAGAGTACGTACCCGGCCACCAGTTCGGGACAAACTTCGAGGATCTTGAGAGCAAGCTCCTGTTGCCGTAGGTCGTCATTCGCTTTCAGACTTCTCAAAACGTTGCCCAAAATCTTGTTGAAAATCTTGCTCTTCGTGCCGACGGTCTCCTCCTTATCGTCAGAAAAGGTATTTTGCTCCTCGCTTGTTTCACGAGGATACCAACCGTTGTCTTTGAAGCAAACACCTGTCCCCGGGTGTGTACAAATGGCCAGCAGAAAGTGATGGACGACATCTGCAGGGACGTCCGGATCAACCTCGACGCGGTCGTATATCTTGCACAGCTGGTTCAGAGTGACCTCATTGAATACGCCTATCTTCAGTGTTCGCTTGAGTTTAGCGTCGCCCCATAGTCCAGACCAGCAGCTCTCTAGAACTCTGCGTATCACAGCGTAGGGGTCTTGATGGAGGCCTTTGAATATGGAGGTGAACGCTTCACGATGCTGCTCAAGGAAGAGTGCTTTGGCGGCAGTGGAAGAGCTGGACTCGATGAACGATAGCAGGAGAAAAATGTACAACGTTCGGATGTCTGTGCCAGACATAAAATGAGTGATCACTCTCTTGCAATGTAGTGTAACCCACCGGGTTTGTTGAGTGGATCATCCACCTTATTCTTACGCCGCATGTTCATGAGTTTGGGAAGAGACTTGGGCGACAATGAGCGTGACGCATTCCGTTCGAAGATGTCGCATACCTTAAGCTCCCATGGAAAGATCTCCAATACTGTCTTCCGTTCGCGACCGCCGGCAAAATTTGAGAGACTATTATATAGCTTCAACGAGCTCAATATCAGGTCATGGTTGGCGCCCCCGATGTATCCCTTGAGGACGCGAGTGTATGAGGGCTCGAGGATTTTTTTCACGATGGGATGTCCAAACGAGTGGTAAGGGTAATGTGCGCTCAAAAGCGACAAAGTGGTAGCCAATATTGAAATTATAAGGGCTATGAATGCTGTTTGTCGCTGTGATTGGGTGTGAATACATGGACGGACGCGATATTGCTATAACGCACTGATTCTGCATTCTCCCAGAGCGTGAAGATATCCTGTGCACCGGGCGATGCGATCAGCCACTGCTGGGCTAGTATCAGTCTAGGATCCTGGGGCGTCAAGGCTTCATTTGCACCGAAAGAGAGCTGATTTCGAAGGAGAACGAGGGCTGTCTGATTATTAGGTATTTCGTATGCATATATTGCCAAACGTTACCTTTTGTCAAGGCCTCGACGTCTTGATTGCGCAGGGCGGCCTTGACTTGTTCTCCTGAGGCGTAGACATTGCCTTTGGAGGCGTTCATTCGCAGAGCGGAACGCGTCGAGATGACGGCCGGAGACAAGTGAAAAAATTGTGATCGCCGGCGGCATGACTCTCCTTCAGCTTGTTCTCCTCACCGTCGCTGTGCGCGTCGCCGTACTGCTGCTCGCCACCTTCTCGGCGCGCTGCCTGTCACCCTTCGATAGCTCAGGCGGGAATGACGTCTTTCTACGATGGGACACTGTCCACTTCGCACATATTGCCAAGGCAGGCTACGTTTACGAACACGAATGGGCATTCCTCTACGGATTACCCTTTCTCATACGCCACACACCGTGGCCTTTGATGCAACTGCTTGGCCTTTTAGCTAACATTGGGTCGACGTACGCGCTATATCACATGTCGCTGGACATGATGGGAGAGAAGATCGCGACCTTGGCGACCTTGTTGAGCCTGCTACCGAGCAGTCCGGCGACTCTGACATTGGCGCCCTACAACGAGCCGTTCTTCACCTTCCTCTCATACATGGGTAAGTGTCAATCACACCACTCGGCCCTTCTCATACTCCTACAGGAATGCTGCACTGTCAACGGAGGCAATTTATAGCCGCGACGATGTACTTCACTTTAGCCGGTTTCTTTCGCTCCAACAGTGTTCTCCTTGCTGGATTTCTTCTTTGGGGTCTCCTCGTCGTGCCATTTCTTGCTGGCTCACCTGTGCGTTTATCCGCCCCGCTCTATGCAGCTCCCGTCTTCCTACCATTTCTCGCCCATAATGCTGCCGGCTATATAACCTTCTGCATGTCTACCGGCCCTGCGGAGTGGTGCGCGCGCTATATCCCCTCAATATACACCTACGCGCAAGAGAAATACTGGAATGTCGGGTTTCTGAGGTACTTCACACCGGAACAGGTCCCCAACTTCCTGATATCCGCACCGCCGATCGCCCTTGTATACGGCTTTGGACTGTGGCACCTCGGCGGTACTCGCACGCCGTCGCCCTTTTGCGCACGCACCCTGACGCCTCACGTCCTGCATGCAATGTTTCTTACAACAACTGTGGTCCTATCGGCACATGTTCAGATCATGCTGCGCCTTGTCGCTTCTATGCCAGTCATTTATTGGGCTGCTGCATGGCTGGTCATGTATCACCCCAGGCTTGGGTATGCATGGGTTGCGTGGAGTGTAGTGTGGGGTGCGCTGAGTATTGTTCTTTGGAGTACTTTTCTGCCACCAGCATGAGTTAGGTACAAGGATGGATGAAACCGTCAATTTATAGAGAATACTATGTACAGTAGACTTGAAGTGATTCTAAACGAGTTCACTGGACTTGAAAACCATATCTCACAGTCAAGGAGACATTTATGTCCAACTTCACACTACTGGCCCGCTTACGGCGACATGGTACATCTATATGACTCTGAGGGCTGAGCGCTGAGGTTCGCCTCTTTCGTGTATGAGGGACTCATAGATTTGATTAGGAGGCGCATATGTTATGTTTGAGAAAGGCGATAGCCTTCGCAAATATGTCCCCGTACCTATCCTCACTGTCCTCCACATAGTCGAAGGAGTGCTCGCACCCCGGAACGACGACAATCTCGCTCTTCACGCCGGCTTTCAGCAGCAAGTCATGTAGAAATCTAGACTCGGTGACTGGGACTGCGGTATCCATTTCGCCATGAACGATGAGCGTGGGTGGCCAAGCCGCGGACACATTGGCCTGCGGAAACAGAGCCTTATGCTCTTGGGTGATGGATCGTGTGTTCGTTTCTCCGGTATAGTAGTCTAGGATGTTACCCAGCTGCAGATAGAGGCGTGCGAGCACCATACGTGGTTTCGCTGGATAGCCCGGAGTCGGTGATGAGGCAGGGAAGTATTCTAAAGGTGATGAGGATATCTGGGGCGTGGTACTGCATGCAGGGTACAAAAATTCCTGAAATTTGGGGTCAGACGGGTCAAGCAGCTCCCGCCCTCGGAAGAACGTCTCCGACTTGGGCTCAAGGCAATGTGAGGTCTATGTGGTGTCAGAAGTGCTTCTTTGTTCAACAAATGACTATCTTTACCAAGAAATTTCCACCCATGCCGTACATGGATAAGACGGCTTTCGGTCGAGGTGTGGCGTGCATTGCAGCGAAATAGGCACAGAGACCGCCCGCACTCGTTCCAGCAGTAAGTAGATTGTCTCCGTCGACAGTGTACGTTGTCGATGTATTCGGATCGGTGAATGTTCTGCCCGAAATGAATGTGAACACGTCCTTGACATCGTCTAAGATTTCGTGTCCGGTAACGCCCCCCGAAGGCATGAGCCTGTAGTCAGCAGAGATGAAGGCTATGCCGCTTTCAATTGCACGCCCTGTTGGATGAGAGCTGATTGAACAGAGTGCTACATCAAGGGAGATTCACTCACTCACTATGCAGCCAGCGAGGAAACCAGCTCATGCGATCGCCTACGGTCAGGCCACCCCCATGAAAATATATGAGGGCAGGAGTCGCATTGTATACAGATTCAATAGGATGATGGACGTCCAATTCTATCTTCAGATTATCTACAGACTTGTAGGTGATTGTGGAGTAATTCATGGTTGAGCGTGCGCTGGGAAGAAGCAGGTTCAGTCAGCCCAATTCCCGGGAGCGCGGGCCGTTTACCCCGACCAGACATCCCCGATCGCATGTGATCCCCATCCTCTCTTTGAAACTTCCCACTTCGTATCGTCGTGCAGGCGGACTTTCGAACCGCTGTGGGAGCCACGAGAAGGAGGCTCTCTCTGACCCTTGGTACTGGCATCTCAGATCTCGGAATCTCACCGTATGCATCTTGCAAGTGAGATTCAACTTGGACCTCAACAACAGTCTCTGCTCGACTTGGGTGCAACGTCGATGTGCCATGAACTCTTAGACAGCCCCGTCTAAGTCATTTAGACCAGCACCTTTTTGGGAAGTAGTTCCGAACCGATCAGCTACAACAGAAAACTTATACTCAGAGTTATAATTCCTTGATTGGAGAGAAGCATCGGAACTGCCCAAAGGCTTCTCTGGTACTATCGTCTGGGTCATAGGCTGTCATAGGCAATACATACCATCACTTCTTTTGCTTCTGAAGACCCTCTGACTCTATGTCTCCCGATCAACACTCCCTGTAACGTCTTCTATTTGCACGCCACCACTGTGAAACGTTCATGTCCTGCACAGCTTCTCAATGAAGGCCTGATAGCGTCTGTTTTATCAGCTGCACTTTTGGTCATTCGGATCTTCTCGGTGAACAGTGGGTCGAGGCGGCGACGTCTCACTCAAGTGACAAACAGCACGTTCGCTTTGCGGTAGTTGTCGTGTTCCAATGATAGCTAGTCGTCATTTGGTACGTGCACAATCTCAGTCAAATCTGTGGTCGCTGGATAGAAACGACGGTGACCCTCAATCGATACCGCTTGCGATGATTACGCACGCGTCGCTGCGTCGCTGCCAGCGAACTTGAACCCTCACACGAATCAATGCTTATCGATGTTACTGGGTGGCGCGGCTTTCTGCTGTCAAGTCAATTATCCGTTTACCACCAGCTGACCTCTCAACATGCCCGGGGAATCGCGCAGTCTCCCATTATTGTTTGAGAGCATCGTGTAATTGACCGTCGCTTCAGTTTCCTGTCCGTTCTCATCATCGGCGCCTATATGTGAACACGCGGGATTCGATACACTGCCCTTTCTCTACCAGTACTCGGCTCTCGCCGCCACTCTGAGAACAAAGGTCGCCACTCTGAGAACAAAGCTCTAGTGTCATACGACCTCACCCACATCTAGGAATGGACCCCCAGACGCTGCGCTGCTGTTACCTATCCATAATCGTCCTCTTCTCGCCGAAGAATACAACAGTCTTTTGGCCATATAAGTAAGTGGGCTTTTGTCATTCTGATTGGCGTTGGAGCAATGGAGCTCGACGTGCTTGCTGGTCTTGTCCTAACAGCATTCTCATCCTCATCTCTTTCTCGGGCCATTATGGCCCTGGTTCCACTCTTCATGCTAGGTCGTATCGCGACTATGCTTTACCCTTTCCTCCCGCCGCTCCACCCCGCAGCATGTTTGGAGAGACTGGATAGCTCGCTCCAGGAAGTAGATGGAATTCTTGCGGGGTCGCTGACACTCAACGCCTTAGAACGCGATAGGTTCGAGCTAATGTCCTTTGAGTGAGCAGCTTTCCTCATGAGCAACTGGAAGACGCATCATCTGACTCATCCTTGCCATCCAGTCTCAAAGTCTATGTATGCGCTCTCCAGCGAGACTACCTGGCCGCGTTGTACCTCAGAGACAGTTGGCGTGCCTACATTCTACGATTCAAGCATCTGTCCGTTCGCATTCGAAATTGCCAGGCGGATGTCTACAACCTTCGGCGTCTAATCCTGGTATATCGCTTGACTCTAACCGCCGCCTCGCCATCCGTTAACATGCACATGTTTTGTAGATTGCTGTAGAACAAGAAAAGGAGGACGGTATGCGGAGTCTCATCACGCGGCGCATGGCTTTGAGACCTGTTGAGTCTACAGCAGTGGTTGTTGTTCCAAGTGGAGATATTTTGCGCCGGAGGACAGATGAAATAGTGTGATTACTCGATCGCGATTCGAATCACACTTGTATGCAGTAGTTCAAGCTCTCATCGAGATCACCTTTTCATAGCGCTCGGCCTTCTTACTCAAGTTCGAAGTACCTTCTTCGTTCAGCCTCTACCGGCCCGCATTGATGTCAAGTGCTTGTGTCTAGTTCCCGAGCCTGCGCTCATCCATCGCTGAATAACAGCTATACTCTACAATCCTTGACTATGATATTCTATTGTCCCTGGGACTTCATAACTCACGCTCCTGTGTCTACGTATGTGTATGACCTGTTGCTCTATTTACAATCTTCTTGTGCGCTCGGCCACTGGAATGGTAAGCCGTCGAAGGCTGTCGCGGCCTTCAAAATTGGAGGCCGAGGTAAAACGCGTGATCCAGAAAAGGCAACTTCAGGGTCCTGCAACGCTCTCCACGACCACCACGACCTATCCAGTACCCTTGCTCTTCATGTCTGATCCAACGCTGAGGAAGCTTTGCAATAAAAGCGAAACACTGAAGCATGCCCAGGCAATTCTCGGTCTGGCGCGCCAGAGGACCGGCCCGGGCTCTGGCTTTGATCTCACAGGCTTGAGCACACATCTCCCCGCTTTCTGCGCGTACATCGCCTCGGAACGGTAAGCTTCGTCGGCCGTAGAGATCATGCATGCTTAAACTTGATCAGGCTACAGAACTCCGACGTGTCTTACGAGACAGCCATGGGAGCTGCGTGCCAAAGTAAAGCCATTTTCAACAGAGCTGTTGAAACGATAAGGGAAGCGATCAAGGACGCAGAGCCGCCTCGCAGAACGCGCTCCAACACAGGAGGATACTATACTGGGCTCATTACCCAGTACAAGCTCACGAAGATCGCGACGAATCTGGACAAGGCGATGAATTTCACGGAGGACAGGGCGCTCTCGCTCTTGGAGGTCAAGGACGCGACGGCCAAGCACGTTAGAGTGGCTATATTCTTCTGGGTCTGTAAACTCTTCAAGGTAACCTCATCACCGTGACTGAGTTCAACCTTCACGCTCATAGAACATAGTCTAAAGCTGTTGTCGATTGGGACACCCTCGTAGCCAACGAGCAGGTCTCTCCTGAGCGATGCAAACGCGTTCTGGACATCCTTGACAGAAAAGCCCAGTCCATCGCTGCACATGTACAGGCAGGGATGCCGACTACGTCGGCTACAGCTTTGCCTGGTACACCGAGAACAGTCCGCACATCACCTTCGAAGACACCAAATCGTGTACCACCTACCAAACAATCACCATCGAAACCACCTGCCTCACCTTCCAAATCCCCAACCAAACCCTCATCTCAGATTCCTCTTTCTCCGTCCAAATCCCCGACTAAGCGTGTCCCGCCGACGGGCGACAAACGCAAGGCGCCGCCTTCACCCGATTTGGGCACTGACCATGATGATGAGCTCTTATTGAGGAGCCCCTCTAAGAAGGCCAAACTCGAGTTGGTATCCCCCGCGAAGAACCCAAATGTCTTGTCCGTCGAGGATACGCCGTCGAAGAAACGGCCTACGTCTAAACCTCTCTTCGATACCGTTTCACTGGACAGGAGAATTTACGAGACGCCGACAAAAAACCGCACCGTTACGAGCAGGCCTGGTCCAAGTGCACTCAGTCGCCCACTCTTCACCTCAACGACGCCACGGAGAACTCCAAGGATGATCACGGAGGAATCGCCTGTTCGGCAGCGGGTGTTCGTCGAGCACGAAGAAGGTGATGATGACGAGGAGGATGGGGAGGAGGATGACGAGGATGAAGAGCCCCCACGACGCTTCCGCCCTGTGTTCTTGGATAGACAGCAGTGGACTGCTCATGATCCACGTGTCGACGTGCTGTGGAAGAAGGCAGAGGAGAACAAGCGGAAACTCGTGGAGAAGTTTGGGAATCCGTTTGCAAGAGAGACATCGCTCACGGTAGCGTGAACGGGCCCAGGAGCAAGCTCTAAATACGGCTGCCAAGTGATTCAGCAAGGATTGTCCCAATATCCCTACAACAAAGCTGTCCAAGCTTCTGACTGTTCTTCGTGGGGTATGACATTCCGTCTGGCCCTCGGCATCCTGCGCCGCCGTGCGGTCTCACTACTCCCAGTCTGGCTTGTCCCAGACGCTCTACATCTGATGGGGCGCTCAGTCAGCCCAACGATGAAGTCGGCGTCGACTCTTATGTTTTAGTGTAAAGAGGGGTTCTTCAAGATCTGATGCTTACCCGGGATGCATCAGTGCCATGGTATTGTAATTCGGTGTTTAGTACAATTGATGCTTTTCCGCTGTAAGTGCCAGAGCCCTCAGGTCTCTCTGCTTAATTCTAACCCAGGCTCTAGACATCACGATATTCAATTGAGTGCAACTCTATGCACAGTCCAGGTCTTATGTACGTTGCTCTTGGCGCTGGCTGGATTGAGAATGAGGCACTATAGCGCTAGTGCCGAGCATAACATTGCCAATGTTCGACGAGGTGCACGGAGTATCAGAAATGATTGGATAGTGGAAGGACTGTACCTCTGTGCGATGTCAAGCTGCAACCGCGTCATCTGAGTCCTTTGAGAGGCTATTTAGTCTGAACCGCAATGGAGTGAATCATGGTGAGCGTCTACCGGGGGTTTGGACGGGATTGTGTTGTTATGTTGGCGCATCGCCACGTGGGAAAGTCCTCGTTCATCTTACACTGTTACACATGTCCTCCTCGCGTCTGGATTGAGTCGTCTTGTCTCCCGTATCTCTTCCAGATTATGCCCCCATTCGAATAGCTCCTTATCAAACGGCGCCACGTCCCTCTCGTTTGCCTTTGCTCCGTACAACCCAATGGATACTGCACTGTCCGCCATTGTCATTTCACCTGGCGAGTCGTCTGGCACGGTCGTCGCACGGGAGGGACAGGACGCACTGCAACACGCCCTTACCGATGCCCTCATGTCCCCCACGAAACAACCTACTTCTCCCTCCGACGGAGAAGCCTTAGAGTCCCATGAAGTCATCGAGCTTCAAACATTCATTGAGAGAAAGGCCTGGATTGAGGAGAAAATCAAGGTGCGGCCTATCGTTCTGGCATTAGTGCTAGCTGGCGTCAACTATCCCTACAGTTTTTGGAAAAACTTCCTCCGATCGAGGTCTTTGTTGGCATCGAGGCGCTGGAAACGTCCGCGGAAGAAATACCCGGCCTTCCTTCCAGAGACAAACTGAAGCAGTGGCTTGCAGAACACGAAATCATCGAGAAGGAAACTGAGATATTTGACACTGGTGAACTGAAGAAGCTGCGCAAAACGACAAGAGGTGCGTTCGCCACCCTCGACAAATGCTTTCCATTCCCTTATACCATCTCTGCCAGCTGCCACGCAACGAACTTTGTCCCCAGAGGATACAGACTTGATAGAGATCACACTGACGACCATCTACGAGCTCGATAAACTGCTTCATCTATTGCGAGATCGCTCCGAGAATTTGGATTTATTGGGCGTCAGGCTGTCATGGGAGGAGAACAGGATAGCTTCCTGGGTGGATCGCAGGCAGCTCATTGCCGATCTCAGGTCCTTCCTTGCTACCCGTGCCCGCTGGTCTCCGTCTGTTTACGAGAACGCGTCGGCGTCGCCACCCGCGTCCTCTCCCTACAATCCGACTGTCCGCCGCAGAGGATCCGCTGCTTCACTCGCGTCAGTCGCGTCCGAGTCGGCACTCTTGTCTCCCGGCTTTTCGCGTACCGCAAGATTCACGCAAGCTGAGCTGCTCTCTAGAGATTCCGCCCAATTTGCGGGCCGTGTGGCAGCCCTGCGACATGGCAGCATAGCAACTGCAGGCAAGATTCTGGATAAGCTCATCGACAATAGCCGCAAGCCGGTGCCCGAAATCTTACTCGATGAACAAGATAAACTTGAGGAGATGGGCATCGCCCAGCTTGAGCACATCGGCAAGTTCGTCATGAATGTGGTCATGCAATGGAGAAAGTATGTTCTGCTAGCGTCATCTCACGGCGCATCATGTTCATGAATTTACAGAGCTGATGAAACGTATGTGGAGACTATCAAGGATCAGGCAGCGGCCAACACTCTTCTCTCGGACATCGACGCCGCCAGCTCTCAGCATCCCACTTCCCGTTCGAGCGCATCCTTTACTTCTCGTGTAGAAACGCTACGCAAGCGCTTGGCTCTTCGTGGAGATCCCACCTCGCGAGGATCTACATTCCCATGCCCAACACATCCACTCTTCCCTGAACAGGCTCCATTCAACGCAATTTTGGTGCAGTCTCTCTCCACGGAAATCACTTCTGCCTTGGCTATCCTTAAGACCGCTGAAACAGCGGCGGCCGAGTATCGTCTCTCGTATGAAGCCGTCAAGACGTTCGAAACTGTGACGCAGTCTGCCAACGACTTCACATCTCAGTACCAGGAAATCTTACAGCGTTTAGAGTTCGGTGTTCACGCGGATGACGGTGACGGATCGCCTCCCAATTTACACTCTGATGCTTGTCTTGATCCAACCGCACACTCGGTCTTCCTTGCTCTCATGCCCACTGCCATTCAGCAGCTGGATACGCTGGATGCAGCGACCGATAAAACCTTGAAAGCGTTTCCGGCAGCTCTGTTGCGGCTCAATGCTAATGGGGTTGATCAGCACTTCAAACAAGAGGGAGTCGCTACGATGGAAAAGCTCAAGGCTCAACAAGAGAAGGCTGGGACATTACGATCAGAGTCGTTAGCTCGCATTGATCGTCTGCGAGAGGCGAGACGCTTGAAGTCTATCATGGAGGATAGAAACAGGCGTGTACAAGCCGTCGTTCGCGAACTTGATGCATCCATGTTCAAGTCGCGATGGCGACGAACAACCAGTCACACTGGTGCGCCCCCAACTCCAGAGAGTCCCCCCACAGTTCCGCTACCCGCTCTCCCTGTTGATGTAGATCACCAACGCCAGGTTGACGAATTGATCGCCAGTCGTTCTCGAGACATCGCAAAGCCACTGCACACGCTGTCGCTTACACTCGAGGTGGAACTTGCAGCCAGTCTCCAGAAATCATCTCGCGAGCTGGAAGACCTGTTGGCACGAGCGCGCAGAGGGGTTGGTCTTCTTGCGTCCGTCAAAGCGCAAACAGCTATGATGGAGACTCTCCGTGATGAAGCCAATTTGTGGAGGGTTGAAATCGAGGACCTGAAGATGCAATACGATGCTACTGCCGAGAATTATCTGGAGGACAAGTTAGAAGCGGTCGCGTTCTCAAGCGCTCAAGGAAAGCTTACAGAATCCTCGGACAAACTACGCACTGAAGTCGGGGTCTTCATTGACGCCATCCCAAAACGTATCCAGTTCCTTGCCCGAAGTACGGAGACCTCGCACACTGACCTCGACGATGAGCCCACTTCCGATACTCTACCAATCAATCTACGCTCTTTGGATGATGCCGTACGGCACGACTGCAACGACTTCTCCATCAGGCTCAATGGTGACTTACGCGGTCTAGAACAGAAGGCTCACCATCTCCAACTCGCGAGACTTGCTAAAGACGTTGACGCGGCCATATCCATATCGCTAACGGACATCACCGACGCATCCCAGAAGCTCACTAGCCTGAAGTCTGCTCAACTGAACATTGGCCAGGAGGAGGACGTACACGCCGCTCTCACTAGCTTGCTCGGTCAAATTGACGAGCTTTCCCAAAGCTCTCGACAGCGATTCTCCCGTGCCCTATCTTCTGCTCGCGACTTGCTCAGGAACATGAGCACTGCGCCTGGTGTCAATGATCCTGCCGTGCACGAAGTGCTATTCCTGGCGCGGAAGCGAAGGCTAAGCGATGCGGAGCTTCGGTTGAAAGGATGGGATGAACAGGTCCAAGCGTTCCGTACTACGGTCGCAGATGCTCAGGTCGTCGAGGCAACTAGGCTAGAAGCAGTGCGACTTGCCGAGGAGGAGCGTGTGAAAGCAGAGCAGGAACGGCTTGCAGCAGCAGCGGCTGAGAGAGCACGATTGGAGGAAGAAGAGCAGGAACGCCTGCGTGCGTTGGAAGCGAAGAAGGCAGAGGAGGAGCGACTCGAAGCGGAGCGGGCCCGATTAGAGGCGGACGCACGGGAACGTTTGTTGCAAGAGGAGGAAGAGAGAAGACTCGAAGAGGCTCGTGTTGCTGCTGAAATTGCTAAGCGTTTGAAGGAGCAACAAGAGCGCGAGGCATTGGAGCAGGAGAGGCTGGAGATGGAACTCAAGCTCAAGCACGCTGAAGAGGAACGGGCACGTTTAGAGAAGGAGCGGTTGATGCAAGAAGAAAAGGAGAGGAGGCTCGAGGAGGAGCGCATCGCTGCTCAGGAAGTCAGACGTTTGAGCGAGCAACAGGATCGGGAGGCTTTGGAACGGGAGAGGCAGGAGATGAAGTTGAAGCTCGAGCATGCAGAGGAAGAACGGGCCCGTCTGGAGAGGGAACGATGGACACAAGCAGAGAAGGAGAGAAAACTAGAGCAGGAGCGGCTTGCTGCCGATGCTGCCAAGCGGTTGGACGAACAGAAGGAGCGAAACGTCTTTGATCAGCAGAGGCGGGATATGGAGCTCAAGCTGCTGCACGCGGAACAGGAATTGGCCGCGGAACGTCAAATACAGGCTGATCGTCTCGCCAGCGACTTACAGGCCAAACTTCAAGCAGCTGCATTGGAACCGCCTATGTCCCTTCTCGCCTTTCCCAAACCTACGCAAGGCAAGCCTTTCGCTCTTGGATTCAGTTTCCATCTGACCCTTTGAAGATGTGTTCGGTTTTAACCTTGATGCTAGCACTGTTCACCAACCCAAGGCCCAGGAAGTGATTGACCTCCAAGTCCGCATTCTCAACTTGCGAAAGCGCCTTCGATCTTTGAGCTTGACCTCCATATCTCGACCCTCCTCGTCATCCTCTTCCTTGCCTACCGAGGAGGAACTCGAGAAAATCAACCAAAACTTTGTCTCCATCTGCGAGGATGTCGCACAGTTGCCATCCTCTATCGACGATCAGTCAGCTCAGGTGGAGTTGGACTCGCTCAAACACGAAATCGATGTCTCCGTCGATCTTGTGGACCGCATTCGAATGCTCGTTACCTTGACGCAAGCCATCGTCGGGTGCGATGGCTCTCTCAGCGACCTGCTCGAACACATCGATAGCTATCCCGCATTACCTGCTGGGCCGCTTTCGTCTTCCTACCGACCATTGGGTAAAGCATCTGCCGAAGATCAGCTCAAGGGTCGCCTCGCATTCACGAAAGATGCAATGGAAAGCCTGCAGACTGCATTCCTCTCTGTTTCTGATGATCGGCGTGCAATCGAAGAGCATCAGCGCATACTACAGACTTGGGATGAGCTCAGAGAAATGGCAACTGATCGTATGAGTGGACGCAGGTCGCGCCCCAGTAGTGTTGTCGGCTCTGTCTCCAGCTCCGGCCGAAGCAGTCGCATTTCTTCGATAGGTGCTGCCGCCAAACCCCCAGCGAGGAAATCTGGTAGCTACGCAAATCTGTCCATCTCCTCAAGATCGAGGGGTGGCCTTGCTGTACCTCCAACTTCTCGGCGTGCGATATCTGGCTCGACCGACAGGTCTTCCAGTCAAATGTCGACGGCTTCCACTCGCTCTACATCTGGCCCCATGGGATTGTTCGGTACCACCTTTGCGTCTCGCCAACGTACCACCAGTCTCACTCCGCACGCAACCCCAACTCGTCGAACATCTGGAGCGCTGACACAAGCCCGAACGCAAACACCCATCTCTCGTCGTGGTGCTGCATCCCCCAGCATATCCGAGATATCTTCCGTCTCAAATATGGCGAGCTCGAGACCATCAACTTCCGCTTCATCCTGGTCCCGTGCCCCGAGGACATCCTTCACGACATCGCCTCGATCTCCACCCAGAAAACCAATCGTCCCCCGCAAAAACTACGTCGCCAACCCGAAAAGCAAACTTGATGTTGCAGTTGGAGATGTCGTCAACAGTCTCCCTGTGGGTATCAACATCGAGGGTGTGTCAGGAAGCTGGAAGGACCAAAGTGGGAAATATTGGATTGGAGACCAGGATCCCAGGTTATGCTTCTGTCGGATATTACGGTCGCAGACAGTCATGGTCAGAGTCGGCGGTGGGTGGCAGGAGCTATCCAAGTAAGCCGCTCCTTCCGCACAAATGTCGTGCATAGTGACTGACGGTCATAACTTCCAGATTCATCCGCGGTCATTTCGCGGACAGCTTCCGCATTCTGCCGGATTCACCGCAGATTGGAACGAGGGAAGAACGGTGGATCAGTGCCGCGACGTTGATGGAAGAGGACACAGCTGAGACGCCGCCACATCCGCCGCGTACGCCTGAGCCGAAGAGCCCCTACTTGCCCTCATTCTCGATCTCCACTCCTTCTCAAGGGCGTAGCCCTGAGTCCATCAAGTCGTCCCCGTCGTCCAGCAAGGGCTCGCCGCTTACGCCACTTCAGTTCCTCCGACGCGCCGAGCCAGATATACCGTTCCTTTCTCCTTCCTTGCCGTCGAAGCCGTCTGTTTCGCGGCCAAGGGCGAGTGCGACCCCCGTCCGCAACTCAGTCTGGCGTCCGTGATCTCTCATTATTCTTATATCGGACAATGTGTATTGCTACTAACTTATTCAGGGAGTCTTCACGTACATCCTATACAAGTATACTGGTTTCAAGAGACTGACAATGTCGCATAGTTATATAATGCTGTTTCTCCACTTAGCCATATGTGTCAATTGCTTCATTTTCATGAATGTATCTACAGTTCGTGTTGTTGCTGTTTGACTTGTGCGTCGCTTGTGAAGTTGTGAAGTTTGATGTGAGTTTGTACGGTAATGGACGATCGTTGTACCGGTCCGTATGTTCCTGAGGCAAATGGCGGCAGTTTCCTAACTTGACATGCTACGATCACGACAATATCTACGTGTCGCCGCCGCCGCCGGGGCTGTTGGCGTGACTTCGTTCTACTTCTTCTATCCTTCACCGACCAAAGCCGCTCCTACGTCTAGCGAGCGACCATTGGCGCCCTCACACTTCACACCTTCCACTGTGATCAGCACCGAGGTCTGCGATGCAGAGACGCGCCTCATCACTCTCGCGGTGCCTCCCAAACTAGTCTCACAGGCTCAAGCAATCTGGTCGGTGTTCATCAAGGATGATGATATACAAGTCGAACGTCCGTATACTCCGCTGGAAGGCATAGATGAAAACGGACATATGAAATTCTGGATAAAGCGGTACCCAAACGGCGAAGTCGGGCGCTGGCTGCATTCAAAACGCGTCGGCGAACAGGTCGAGCTACGCGGTCCTTTGCAGACCTGGCTGTGGCAGGACGGTAGCTGGGACGAGGTCATAATGGTACGGGATCATTCGTATGTTGCATTGCTCGCCTGATTGCGCTGACAGATTTCCGGTGGCACGGGCATTACACCGTTTTACCAATTATTCCAATCTGTTATCTCACAGAACCAGTCTCCAACGACGCGTTTTACGCTGTTACATTCGTCTAAATCTCCCGCCGAATTGCCACCAAAAAGTATCCTTCAACCCATGCTCGATCAAAGCCAGGCCAACTTCCGCGTCAAGCTGTTCGTAGATTCCATGCCTCCAAACGAGACAGCGCCTGTCGACGCCCAACTCCGGGTCGGCCGTATCAACAGGGACGCGATCGAAGAGAGCATCGGCATGTCAATGTCCTGGTGGCAAAGATTATTCAGGTCAACTCCGACCCCAGCGCCAGAGAAGAGGATATTGTTTCTAGTCTGTGGTCCTGAGCCGTATGTTCCAGCCACGTCGTTGTCTATACAATGAAAGACTGATTGTCATATAGCATGATAACAGCCATCGCAGGGCCATATGGACGCAACTACTCCCAAGGGATGGTGTCAGGAGTCCTTGGAGAGCTGGGGTTCTCCTCGTCGCAAGTTCGCAAGCTTTGATAGCAATAGACTAATGTGAGATTATAATACTGATGTCCCAGAGCACAGAAGAAGTAGAGAGGATGATACATCATTTCTTTTGGATAGCGTTGACTAGCCTGCCAGAAGGTCCATTGTAAGCACAAGAACAGATGTCTGAGGAGTCACGCACCAGTCCAAACCATCCTCCAAACCCTCCCCTTTCGTTGCACAACTGCCGCGCACGCTCCACGGCCGCGACTTTTCCCCGCCGGCCAGACCCAGTTGTTCGCTGATGTCCTCTGGCTTCAGTGCACCATCCACGTCTTGCTTGTTACAGAATACCAATAACGGCACGCCTTTCAGCTCCTCCTCTGACAACATAGTGAGCAGTTCAGTCCGTGATGTTGTAAGGCGTAAATGATCCGACGAGTCGATAACATAGATGATGGCGGAAGTGTTTGGGAAGTAGCATCGCCAATATGGTCTAGGAGAAATGAATATTGAGAAAGGGAGGCGGTTGAGGGGGTAGGCCGGTGGTGCATCTACCTTATGCTTGACTGTCCGCCCAAGTCCCAAACCTGGAATTTGATGTTCTTGTACTGACAGGCACGTTAGGGGGACGCCAAGAATTTCAAAGATTGTAGAGTTACTTGAACAGTCTCAACGTTGAATCCAATGGCTGCAAGATGCTCGTTCGGATCATAGGGCAAGGAAGTAGTTGAGACACGCACTGGGTATTGTAGAGACGACCTCGCCAATCTGAGAGAGTTCATTCAGACAGAGTCATGCGTCGGAAGTAGTCTGGTTACCTGCAGTCGGTATAGTATGGTCGTCTAGAAGGCTGTAAGCAATGGGCAGGGGCCGTCATTCGACGCGTAACCGACCTTTCCGGCCGAGTCGAGACCGAGCATGAGTATCCGGACATCCTGGTCTTTGCTCCAGCGCACCAGCGACGATAAAGAGGTAAACAGCGACGAGATTGAGAGGCCCATGGTAGAGGTGTTGTTGAGGGGGTTATTGCTTACATACTGTTACCCTCAGCTGATAACTGAGCGGCCACGTGGAAAACGGTCCTTTCGACCATCATGGCCGCCGACGAGCCTACAAAAAGAACAAAGCGAGTCAAAGAGAAGAAACCCGAAGCGGCAGAAGAGGAAACACCGGCTGCGGAACAGGCGCAGAAAAAATCCAAAAAACGCAAACGAGATGCAGCTTTGGCAGAGGAACCTCCAGCCGGCTCGGACACCGCTGACGCCCCGGTCAAGAAGAAAAAACACAAAAACAAAACGGGCTTCCTGGATCCTTCAGACGACGCGTCGCTAACGGAGCAGTCGCAAAAAGGCACGCTGAAATGCGCTTTCGAAACCCATCAATCTCTGACAATCAATCTTATAGCACTGAGCTACGCATTCACCCAATTTCGACACCCAAAGCGGTGGAGATTCCAAAAGGCAAGACAGAACTGGATCATGCGAAACGTCTGGTCGAGTGAGAATGTCAGTATCCTTCTCACTCTCAACGACGCCATCTGCTTACCACTATCTTACTTAGATCCCAGATGCTCACATGCCGCTGGTTCTGAAGTATCTTTCCAATGTCCAGGGCGGCGTGAGAGAGGCAAGTTGATTCCCAGACTGTTAGCCGTATGGAAGACTGATCTTGACTCCAGCATTTAGTGAAAACGTGCGAGACGCATCTCGCCGAGCCAAGCGTTGCCACAGAAGACAATCCAGAGGCGCCCAAGCCAGATATCAAGAAACTTCGCGCCCGCGAAATACTGGACGTGTTGAACGCTCAAGAGCTCTCTTCACAAGACTCATAACCGTGGCGCTGTACCGCCGCTAGGTCATACCTTGGACGCCGTTTCCAAGGGTATACATACGTCTTTGACAGTGCTTCGTAGCTCGAGCTACTGTGGCGTCGAGCGTTCTTGCTCGGCTTCACACGGCAATCTCCGCTTATTCAGAACTTTGTTCTACTCCGATGGTATCTAATATGACTACTACTCTTGCTCCGCTACCTCGTCAATGCGTCCTCTTCCGCTGGCGTGATCGCTGACTGTACGATGCCTAGTGAGTTCTCCCCGAAACCCCGACCACGTTCTGAGCGCATTTTCAGCTCACAGTCCAATGTCGCGGAGATCCTAGTGTAACAGTACTGATGCGGCTTCGAACATTTCGTCCTATACCTATATGATTTACGTGAAGCGTTGTCGAGCAACTGTCAAGATTACCTCTTTTCGCGTCATTTTGGAAACGGTAATCTCAAAATAAGCCATCTACACTTGGATTCCAGATACTCGCATGTATGTGCTTTGCGATGGACTCAATTAGGCTTAGTCCTTCCTTCTTGTCGGATGACCGCCTCAGAAGCAGTTGTACCTCGGCTACCACTCGGTGTATCTCCTTCTTAAACGGCGAGTGTCATCTTGCGGATTCTGTCGCGTCTTGCCTTTCCGTCCATCGAATCAACGCAAAAGTATCGTCTAGCATGGTAGATTGGTCAAGCCCAGAGGAGGTACAGCGAGATTATGGTAGGTATACGCCCAACTCCCCCACTAAGACGAATGTCTGATCTGTGTCGTAGCTATTTTCGAGCGCATGATGTTCGTTCTCCTGGGTGTTTGTGTTTGGGAGGTTTTGTCGACGTGCGAATTCGAATGGTCGTTATTGACCGGTGAACGCAAGTTCAAATGGCCATTGGTAAGTCCCTGCGCACTTGAAACAGGTCGGCGGTTGACACCTTGGTTAGAGTTGAGTTTAGCGTATCCTCTGTTTGCAGACGCTAATGATGTTGTTGCAGCGTTCTTCTTTTTGTCTCGATATTGTATCGTCTTAGCGTTTATTGGCTTGTGAGTGGTGATGCCACTAGGCTTCTCCCATTGCCAACCTTCCACAGAATTGTCTCGCTTTCGGTAACAACGAAGGTACGCGTCCTCCTTTATCGCTTTAGCTGAATGTTCACCTTGCGCTTAGATCAACTGTGGTGTACGTGTTGAATCCTATACTTGCTTCTCATCATGGTCTAACTCCAACTATGCATCCCAGGCACTCTACACGTTCAACTCTGTAAGCTCCAGCATTGCCCTCTCTGAGCATATCTGAACATCGCGCGATACTGTAGTGGGCCGGAAACATGACGATACTTGCCTCTTCGACTTCTCTAATGCTTCGCACGTGAGTGCGTGAGTGTACCAGTTACTGACGCTGACTGCAACAGAATTGCGCTTTGGGAACGCAAACGCTCCGTCTTGATCCCTCTCGGCATATTTTGTCTCGGGCATTGGGTGTGGCTCTATCGCACGATGTTCATCGTTCACGCGGCCTGGGACGACACCGCAGGAGCATGCATCGTGGTACAAGCTAGTCCATCAATCTTAAATGCAACTTTCTTCCTCAGTACGTCTTTCCTCCAGAGCAATTTGGGGATCCCGCACCTGTAATAACTCTTGATTTATCCTTTAGCGATGGCCTTTGATGCGACGATACTGGTATTTACGACTCTGGCGCTGACGAAGAAACACACTGCCCGGACGGACTTGTGGAAACTCCTTTTCGTTGATGGATTGGTGTACTTCGTGCTGACGGTCTCCGCTAATTCTGTTCCGGCTGTACGTGTATACCTTTCTTCAGCCTCTTGCATTGTCCCGTGACTGATTCTACGTATTAGGTGCTAAACCTTCTCAATCTAAACAGTAAGCTCGAATGTCTCGCTGTCGAATGCAAGCTCATCCACTCTCACATCCATCAGCCCCCATGAATGTGTATGTCCGGTCCATGTCATTCGTTGTCTACTTTTGCTCAAACATCACCCTAGTATCGCTACCGTACCGGCTGCTCTCATCTCGTAAGTCTCTTGAATTTTGCTCCGGATTTCAGTGCTCATAATAACCACCAGTTCCATCGCATCCGGACGTGCTGTCATGCGCCTGCTGGTTTTCAGCACGCAGGACGTTTACCGGCAATCTTTTTCTGGACTCTCAATCGTCCACGATGCGCAACCGGGTCATCGTGCTCCTTTCGCTGTTACGGTTTCTGCGCCCAAAACACCAATACGTCCTCTTACGGCCCACGTGAGAATGGAGGAGCCCAAGTCATTTTTAGACGAATACCCGTACGTTGTTGTGGCGCTGATTATGAATGTGTGTTTCATCTAACCCTTCGCAGGTGAACATCTTCAACAGTCATTTTGTCGGATGAGATTGGATGATTCATCTTGTTGTATGTAGCATTGTGTGTCAAGAAGCAAGGTAACATCTCCACGAAATCACACAAAAGTAACCAAAAGGAATCATGAATAAGTCAAACTATGTAAGGTATACACATGCAGCAATCAAATCTCTATCGTCTCCGCTTCGAGCGCCCCGACTTCCGTGCGGCTGCTATGCCACCTTGCCTGTTCATCCCCTTCGACTTTGGCCGCGCTGTGAGACCCTTCGACAGCCGCCACTCCTCCCGACGGGTACCACGAGGGCCATGTGTTGATATGCGTTTGGATTGAGCATCTGAGGCTTCAACGTCCATAGAGTCTGAACATAGATAGAGATGATGGGTGAAAAGTTTGGGGAGGGTTACGGTGAATGATCGAACCTTCAGGTTTTGAATCATCCGCTATGGAGCCCTGTGGCGCTGTAGAAAAAAAAGTGGTCAATGATCGTCATTCGAAAACACAGAATGGAATCGAATGGGATCATCAACACTTTGGCACCAGGCGCCTGCTCCTACTGCGCTTCCTCTGTGCCCTCTTGGTGGGACGGGTGGGCAGAGTCTGGAGGGGTGCAACAGGGCCCGCCCACTCGCCCAATGATTCCGGGGTGATGTCCATAGCATCCAGAAGACCGAAAGTGGCAAACCAAGAAGGTGACCAACCTGGCTCTTCCTCGGCCGCAATCTCCTCGTCTCCATCCTTGTCCTTCGTCATGACGGAAGCCAGCTTGGCATTGAGTCGATTTAGACGAGCAGCCTCTGTTGCTGCGTAGATTCCAGTTTCCCGTTTTTTCGAGCGGAAATCGCGCTTCACCTTGGATCGAAGGGATTTTGCCATGGTGTTTATTGGCAGTGAAGCGCTGTGTGTGTGTGGGGTTGGGTTGTGGTGGTCGTGGTTTAAGACCTTCCAGGCAAAATTTAATCACCAAAAGCGGAGAATGAAATCGAAGTGCACAGCCTCGCTGAGTCATGAAAATCGAATCATCATACGCCACATAAGTAAGGTCATTAGATAAGTATCGCTTTTGTTACAGCACGTAAAGAGAAAGTATCGTTCGTTATATCGTGATCTACATGATATTGAGGAATTGCCACTGCAGCAGTTACTGGTCCAGGAGGCAAAGCTCGTAGCCATAACCCCTGCACCTAATACCCTCAAAGAGCGTCGCTCCCATCAGAATGTCCACCTTCTTGACTCCCTCGCCGGGAACCCCACCTTTCGTTCTGTTCCTATCCCTATAAGCTGCACCCACTGCTTGTTGAGTCGCATAGTCCATATCGTCATACTCTTCCTGAGAGATCGGTTGGTGCAGAGCAACATGCAGATCGAGCAGCGTCACGCCCTTCTTAGGGTCTGCCGCTGATGCTACAAAAGTCCAGCTATATCCTCCCTCAGAGACGACGACCTCGGCGTCGGGTGCGATCTCGAGGACTTGTCCAGCGCCCTCGCGCGCCTTGGACGGCACACCAGAGAAGTCGTATAGCTGGTGTGGCTTTGGTGAGTAGTATGGCGCTGGCCGCCGTCGGCGAGTTGATTCTCGATAGGAGCCGCGGAAGTCACACTGCTGGTAGTAATTATAATGCGCGCGGTAAACCGGGGATGGTGATGGCGGCGAAGGTGAAGGTGGAGGTGGACAAGGAGTTGGAGTCTGTGGGTAGTACATGAAAACATTCACCGGGGAAGAAGCTTTGTCAGAGTTCCACTTCTTCTTTTCGGGAAGATTGCGAAAAGGGTAGAACGGTGGTGACGAGTAATAGAGTGGCGGAGGTGGTGGATAGTGCGCCTGGTCTCCAATGAAGTTGAACACAGAAGTGTCGTGACGGTCTAGCATGATGATTTGAGTACGCGCCTGGCGTCAATGGTTGTCGTCAACATGGGGTGGGGACTGAGAAGTGAGGAAACGCGGAAGAAGATCAGTGACTTTATAGTGTAAGGAAACAATGTCTTGTTCTCGTGTAGTGTTTTCTGACGCAGAGCAACGGAGGTCAAGGAGACCTCGGAAGAATAAGAACAGCCTGCCCTTGTTCCCGGAAACAGTGTCGCGCAATCCGGATGTTCGCTCATCTGAAACCACACAGGACCCGTCCATAGATATCCAAAGTTGAGCTTTCAGAGACGGAAGTAGAGTTAAGACCAGCAGCCGCAGAGACCCACCATTTGTTTGCGCCACGCTGATTTGGGCACGATGCTGTTGTCCGTCTCGAGAAACAAGGCCTCAGCCAGGTCAAGTAATTGTTCCGCAGATAGGCAAGCATAAAAGACAATAACCTCCCATCATCAAAGATCAGCACATCGCGCATCCTCTCGGAGAACAGCATTCGGCGGGCTTGTTCTCTTCGCAGAGGTGAGAGCAACCAGCCGGAGAGCACACAGAGATCGTTCTCAAGGACAGTGCAGTTCCTGCAGAGCATCAAGTGACGGTCCGGGATCGTAGAGTAGAGTATCACTGATTGAGTTTAAGGCATCGCGAGCGCGCGCCTCAATTTGCCCAAAGGCAACCCAGTGCAAAAGATTCGTGCTTTGGAGAGATGACCATGCAGTCGACTTGAGAAGCGCAAAGAGAGACCGTAGAAGACAGCGAGAAGGGAGGCAGCGGATCACGTCCACGTAGACGAGGCCGCAATGAAGTTGCATGAACCGCAACGTGATGAAGGGGGGCAAGCAAGTCACCAAATGTGCATAGCTTTCAACGGCTCCCGTTGCTTCCATTAAAGAGAGCTGATTCGTTTGGGGAGTGTGGTCAAAAGACGCGCAAGTGTCGACTATGTTCAAGTTGTGGCTGTCGTGGTTGGAGGAGAGTGATAGAGGTAACGTGACCACGCCACAACTTGCCATCAACTTGATCAAGCTTCCTAGTAGTGGACACGACTTGTTTTATGTAGTCTGGATTTCCGTGGTGGATGTCAATGTCGTTCATCTCCCCTTGCATGGGTAACATTCTGGGTTGATACAATCTGGAGTATATACATCTCGATACCATATGACCACACTATCACTAGTCCGAATCGGAGTCCATATCAATGGATGGCATCTCTTCGTCTTCTTCGGGTTCATCTGGGACCGGCTGTACGACTGGCATCGTCCGCGCAGTCGGAGGTGGAACGAAAACCTGAGACTTAGCAGGCGCAGAAGGTAGGGGGACCGTGGTGGGCTGGGCGTCAGCCATAGGGACGTCAGGCTTTTGTTGCGCAATGACGGGCGTCGGCTCGGCAGGCGGTAAAGTTGACTTCGCTGCTGGCGATACTAGCGTTGCTGCGGGAACAGATGGCGCAAGATTCGAAGCGCCCTCTGGCGGTACCTCTGTTATCACAGAGTCAGGAGAAACCACTGCAAGCTTTAAGGACTCCCGTATGCTCGCTTCTTCGAAACTTTCCTCGGCGTGAAACAGGGATAGGGTCTCTACGTGAGGCATCGAGCGAACTAAGGGAGGTACTCGAGGGTGTAGAAGAAGGTCGAACGCAAGTGACGATGCCTACAACGCGGATCAGCGCTCTGTACGTGTATGAATGGAATATAGTACTTCAGGAGCGTCGGTGACAGAGCTCGTAGCTTTGAGCACAATGGCAAGACTCTTGCTCATGGTGTTCGTAGTACCCGAAGCTAGCTCCGTTGCCGATTCTTGAACACGAAGGAGGAGCTTGTTGCGCAGAGTAACATCAGGGGAGATTGCCGATGGCGAGCGTTGTGGCAGGAAGAGCAGGATGGATAGCAAGACTCGGAAGGATATCGAATGGGTCGCAGCGCTGACATTGGGGTTCCGTAGTATGACTTTCAGCACTGTCGGCCAAGTGAGGAAGAAATTTGATACCAGGAAAAGATGCGTACCGTGTAATGCCAACAAAACAACCTCCCCATCGTCCTGAGTCGGAAACAGTACATTTCGGGTCGTCTTGAAGACCTCATCGCCCTCAAACCCTGCACCTCTCTTCTTCTTGCGCTTGCTTTTCCCCTGTGAGTTAGCGTCATTGGACTCTAACTCCGTTTGCAGGGGCAGAATAGTCGAGATCAAGGGAATCATTCCTCTAGCAATACGGTTGCAGGTCGCATCTGAATGAAATGGCAGAGTGTGAACCAAGAGAGAGTCCAAGGCCTCCAGATACGGCAGCCGTCTGCAGCTTTGAGTCTTGATTAGAAGCAAGACATGCAACGGTGTGAATGCTCACTAAGTGTCATTTTGCTCGAGGTGGTAGATGAGGCAAGACGCCAGCCGTTGAGAATGAGGAGATAGATGATGCCGCGTACTTAAATTATCATGAACACGCTTCGCGCAGGAAACAAGGCCAGCTTACTGGGAGGCAATGGATGTTGTCAGTCTGCACCCTGCCCGCCTGGCTTCTCCTACAAGGGATGAGGCTATCACGCGAGCGGTCGGATCGACATAGTCTATCGTCTTCGTGCGCATCAGTGTCTTGTGAGTGGAGGAGATAAAGTTGGCTTTACCTTTCGGTCCTCGGTGCTGACCGTCAGAAGCGCAGTGCAAAATGCGACCAGCGGGCCAATGGGTATTTGCACCGGTCGCTGGATGTCTGATCTGCGAAAGAAATGTCAGCCTCGGACAATGAAAAGGCTGAAGGTTATACCCAAACAGATCGTCAATGATGGCAACGCAGCATCTCAATCTGTCTACGCTGAGGGGAATCGTACGGTGCGGTTGCTCGGTCTGTGTGTGGTTCCCTAAGTCAAGCTCAGCTTGATGTATAGAGTATGACCGGAGAAGCATACCAGACTGCGAAAGCGCATTTTGAAGGACACCGAGCGCGTTCCATCCGAACGTCAGCGTCTCATCGAGGCATTTTCTCCAGAGGTTGGTCGCACCGACCTTCCCACCGGTTACAGGGAGCGCGGCGTACAGGCGTGAGGCGGCTTGTAGAATGTCGGGATGTGTAGCTGTAAGTGCATTGCCATCAAGGAACTTGAGACAAAGGGCGGAGAGTGATGTGTGGGATGCTCGATGGAGGTTCGGATAGGATGTTACGGTTTTGGTGAGAGTCCTGAGAACAAGGACCTATGCAAAAGTTTGGCTAGTTTCTCGTAAAAGGAGCAAAATGAATACCTTCAACTCGCGATCACAATCGCCTGCATCAAGTAATGCAAGCAATGCAGCAGTGAATTTTGGTACGTTCGGCGTGCAGATCTGTCGTTGAAATTCGGGGACGTCCGCCGCTGAGCAGAAGACAATTCTGCAAAGATTGATGGATGCAGCTAGTACTTGGGTCGTCTCTTTGCGCTACCAAAGATAGATGAATTGTCAATGGGCTACACGAAACTATCGTTCGGAACTAACTGAGAGATTAGGCAAGGCAACTCCGAGCCAACTTTGGGCATTCTCAATCATAATTGATCTAGAGAACATTGACGTTCTATGAGCCAGGCAGAGCCCCGCCCATCGTGCATGTACGTCTTTTGAATGAATGAGCGAGTTTACTCTTGCGGTCCACTTTGTGATATGCGGGGATGCTGCCAGACTTTGCGGGGAGAGCGTGTCGAGGACATAGGGCAGATTTTGCGCCGCGGCTGCGTCGGTGGCGAGGTGCAGCCGGAGGATGACTTTGAGCGGATGGGTCGCGTCGCTGAAGTTTTCCATGATGAGAGGCGGAGCCCAAAAAGGTAACCCATCAATCTCTCTTTCGATCACCCATTATGGCGCGGCCGCGACCGCCCGCCGCCCCGACGCTCGATCCCAGTGTCGACGAGTTACTGCGGCCAGCGGTGTTCAAGGCATTTAACCTCTGCTGCGTGTTGATTGCGGCTGCTGACGGGCGGCCCAGGGGAAGTTCGACGTTACCGAATTTGTGGGCTCGATCTCAGAGAAACTAATCGCTCAGTCCAAGGATGACTCTGGCCGTGCGTCCACCATCATCTCGCTGCGCCTGTGACGCCAATTACTTGTGCTACAGCATTCGATCCGAAGCCATTCATTCGCACGTTTGAGGCGGCCGTTGACAAACTCATTGCTGTCCGGCAGGATGTCCAGGCTAAGACTGAGCAGATGGAGAAGGGCGTCCGTGTCTCCGAACGCGAATACTCCAAGAAGATGGCCGATCTGAACCGTGGATTCGAAGTACGTCTTATTACTGGCATCTCCTTCGGAAACTGATGCATCTAGACCGTAGGCAACTCATTCTCTGGCATGGAGAGTCAGATGAACGAAGTCAGCAGCACTGCGATACGAATCGGTTGGCACGTATTGAATAGTATCGTCATTCTCTCATTCTCTCCCAGGCGAACAGTTGGAATCTGTACATATTGAGCGGCAACGGGCCCAAGCGGCCTACGATATCATCGACTTCTACAACCAATTCACCAAAGGAGACACACAACGGTTGGACGAAATGAGGAAAGCAGGCCGAACTGGCCGGCGTCAAGTCGCTGTCTTGCTTCGACGACTGAACATGGTCGCTAAGGAAGTGGACCTTCCCAACGGTGACAAGGTAACCGACATTAGCTCCCACTGACCTACCGAGATTCAATTTCCATAGACGCGCGAAGCAATCGAGAAATACTGCGAAAAGTTCGAGAAGGAGATGTTAAATCTATTCGACAGATGTTACCGCAAAGGTGACCCGAAGATGATGCATGTACGTTCAGCAATATGAATATTGCCTATGTGGACGCTCATTATGTATAGCACTGTGCACAAACTCTTCTAGAATTTAACGGCGGCAATTCGTGTGTCCAGGTCTATGTCAATCAGCATGACTTTTTCATCAACAACGTTCGGGAGTCGTCAAAACAGAAAGACGACGTCCTATTGTACGTGGAAGTTGCTGATAATACAGTGTTATCGCTGACAGACTACCAGATGGGAGACGCTACCCAATCCTGATGCTAATCCTCCACGGAGTGAAGTCGGTTTATCGGAGCTCTTTGCTGAAATCAGAATAACAGTAGGGACCGAGGCACAAATTGTCAAGGCTGTGTTCCCAAATCCTCCTGTGGTCATGCAAGTGTTTCTACAGCGCGTATTTGCTCAATCGGTTCGTCGGTGGCCTTATTTGAGTTGAGAGTGGTCCATTTTGACCCCTTAACAGATACAACAACACATGGAACAATTAGTGAATCGGGCGACGTCTGACTTATCCTATCTTCGGATACTGCAACTTGTTCACGTACAGACGTCGACGCTTGTTGAGGACCTCAAAGTATACGAGCTCCCAGCGGTGTCGACGCGGACTCCCTATGAGGCCGGGGAAATACGTCGCTCTATCATGTCTCCCACAACGGCGGCGGGAACGGGTACCTCTACAACCGTGAGCACCATGCTTGAGACTGCATTGGAGGAACTGTTTGTTCCATATACCGAAGGCCAGCGGTATATAGAACGCGAAAGTAAAAGTCTGGGCATACTATTCGTAGGATTGCTGACCGCCTTCACTCGGTATCATGTTAGTGTCATACACGTGTAGCGTCTAGAATGTACTGACCGTCACGCAGGAGAGGACGCAGAAAGGCAAATCATCCTACTTCGACCGCGTCGTCAATCAGCTTAGTGCCGCGGCCGCGACTACGGGTGCTGCAGGCCAATCCACCACTTCGGCTCAGGCAGCCAATGTTCTTCTGCGAATGGGCGGCATAGATAGAGCTCAAGACAAAGCAGGAGAAGAACCCATCCGGGAGGAAGACGGTCTTCTCGACATCAAGGTTGCTGAGAAGATGTTGAGGTGGCATGCTGAAGCCATCGGGCGTTGCGTGGAGCTCACGCCTTCGGGTGATGTGTAGGTCTCTTGTCATACCTTCCACTGCTTCTTCCTAATCCAGGCTACAGTGCGAAGAACACTTTCGCTTTGACGAGAGTCTTGGCTGAAGCCGTCGGCACTTCCTACATCGAAGCAGCGATAGAGACGTAAGGTCGACGTTCATCCTTGCAGACATACGCTGACTCCTTTCCGACAGTGCTATGGCTCGCGTGGAGGCTGCTGACGCGAAGGTTGAGCCCAACTTGCAACCACTTACTATCTTGCGCGCAGTTGATCTCATCACTCATCTTTGGCAACAATATGTCAACAGTGCACTGCTCCCACTGGCGAGCTCCTCCGTTACCACTCGTCGCGAAATGGCCGTGTACAACAACCAATCCGTCAGTCGATTAGAAGGAGGCGCGAATCATCTCATGCAGCGCCTGACTGATTGTGAGTCGTAGTGCTTCGCTGTACCCTCATTTTCTCACCATATCTGCTAGCAATCATTGCCTGGTTGTCCTTGCAGCTGACGAAGCAAAAGAAGAATGATTTCAAGCCACGAAACGATGATCTCTCTTTTGCTCGAGTCAACACGGAGCCATGTGTGGCATGTTGCGACTCCCTGGAGAAAGTGAAGGACGCAGCCAAGGCAAATTTGAGCGGCAAGAATTTGGAAGTGTTCTTGACTGAGGTCGGAATTTCTTTCCACAGGTATTTTTCGTTCCATGATCACTCACCTGTCGCGTCGCTAATCTTGCGCAGTCTTCTTCTAGAACACTTGCGCAAGTTTCCAGTCAGCGCCACTGGTGGTCTCATGCTTGCCAAGTACGTCCCATGCTTTCCAAGTCTTAAAACCTTCCAACATTTCTTCTAGGGATATCAAGATGTATCAAGACACTATAAGCAGCTTCGGCATACCTTCTCTCACGGAGCGCTACGAATTCATTCGCCAACTCGGCAACGTCTTCCTCGTTCGCCCTGATGTCCTCAAATCGTACATCACCGAGAACTATCTTGGCCGGATCGATCCCATTCTTCTCAAACCGTACATAGCCCTTCGAAGCGATTACGGTCAGTTTGAGAAGGGCTTCATCGATGGAGACGACGTGACAACTGAGCTTGCGACGGAAGTCAAGAGCAGCCGATTTGCACGCCTAAGTGTCATGATGAAGGATCTGGAAGGCATCAAGCTGAGCGAAGTGTCGATACCATCCATGCCCAGCCGTAGTAGCCTCACGGGCGGATTTGCCCTTCCGCGAGCATTTGGTTAATTTTGATTGTTCAAGACTCCACCTCTCAATATACCATACTCACATGTACTTACTTCCAGAACTTGGACTACGCGGACTGTAGATTATTGTATTGTATCTCTACTACTCTCCTCTGAATACAGGCTTTCGTTTCTCTTTGAAGGCCTCGAGGGCCTCTCTTCGGTCAGCTGTAGGGAGCAGGGTCTCGTATGATGCTCGCTCAAAGTCCAAGCCTAGTCGCAGTGTCAGTAGTGTGCATTATAGGAGAAGAAACACTGCATCAAACCTGTCTCAAGAGGAAGATCTTCTGAACGTGAGATCGCCTGTTTGGCCGCTCGTAAAGCCAATGGAGCTTTGATATTGTCAGCTGAGATCTAGAAGACATGCTAGTCGTCGCACCATTCTCCGAGATAGCCTTGGCTAACACAAGAGCGCGGTCGAACGCCGTGTCTCTCGGTTCTGATACATAATCAACGAGGCCTAGTAGCCGTGAGCCTTGTTATTACGCGCTTTTGACAGGGAGCCACCGACCCCATTCTAAGGCTTCGGCTGCGGTTAGCATGCGAGCGGTAAAGATCAGGTCCTTGGCCTTCGATACGCCAAGTAGACGCGTTGCTCGTTGGGTCCCGCCTGCGCCAGGGATGATGCCCAACTTTGCTACCAGAATGGATGAGGACGGGACATGTTAACAATTTGACGATAATCACTTTCTGGTAAACCAATCTTGGTGACCTGGTTTCCTATCATCAAGTATTTCGGTAAGTAGTCGGCGACATGCAGGTAGGACGTTATACCTGCAACGCGGAGATCGCACGCCAAGCTCAGTTCCAGCCCTCCACCTAGTGCAGGACCGTCTATAGCTGCTATAGTGGGCATAGGAAGAGCCTCGAGTTGACCCAAAGCGGACCTGAGATCAACGAGGAACTTGGAGACTTGGCCCGGAGACATGGTTCGCCTTTCAATAAGATCTGCACCAGCACAAAAGGCGTCTGGGGTAGTCGAACGTAACAATAGGACGCGTACACTACACAAGCTCTGTTGAGACGAATTCTGGAGGTAAAATCTGGTGCATGCCTGTTGTCAAAATGGACTTGCTCGAGGCTGGTGCGGATCTCCTACACTCGGTGTCAACGGTGAGTATTTTGTGGGGCTAATCGTTGATAGTGACCTGTAGCATTTGCATCGATATTGCGTTCTTGCTACTTGGTCTGTTCAGCGAGAGACAAGTTACGCCCGGATGAGAGGGCAGTGCCTCCAGGTAAGCGTGTGATCCAGAAGCAGTAGAGAGCATCGCGCGACGCGGCAAGACAAGACGCGTCGTGCTGAACAACATTCTTACAGACAACATGGTCGTTCTGGCTAAGACGCAATGCGGGGCACGATCTGGCTCGCTTCATTCCGGCAGGCACCTCCGGATGCAAATCCGATTGGCTGTCCGGTGATGGTGGGCACGATCCCAATATAAATTGCAAATAGCCAGCACGGAAGGACGAAGCGACGGGATAGACAAAGCTTTGTTTTGAGGCCGTTATGTGGCTGGTATGCGACTGCTACACCGTCACGAACTTGGCCGCCAGATAGGACGCGGTGATTTCCCGAAATGGCAGCGCGTCGCACTTTGACCGGAACCAAATTCGTTCAAAGCGCGCCGCGCTCATCGTCAACTTGACCTGCGCCCTACACACTCCTCTCCTCCACAAGTACTCCTGTGAAGAGCATCTGTCACCCTCTCACACCGCTCCGACGCGTTTGTATCGTATTGTGCTCTGCAGTCTTCCTTGCGCGCCATTTCTTGAGATGGACCACCGAGTCGACGAGTTGACGACTACGCTCAGGAGCGAGCGCGCCAAAATTGAGCGCCTCGAGACGGAGAATCGCGCCCTTCTTGAACAGGCCCAACATCTGCGCGTAGAGAAGGATATCCTTCGCCGTCGCTTGAAGCAACAGCCCAACGAGATCGCTGCTGAGCGCGACAAACTATCGCGGAAGCTAAACCATGCCATCAAGTTAATCTCCTCGCTTCTCTTGAATCCCGCCTATGTGGTAATATAAGCTTTACCTTTCTTCGTATGGTATCTCTTGACGCGTTATCAGGACCCATTGCTGAAATCGGACGACGAGTCTGACGCCGATCCCCTCGATGAGCTCGCAGAAGACCTCGCCGCTCTTGAAGACGACGAGAAGCAGCTTGACTCAGATACGACTGGGCAAGCAGGACCCTCAAAGACGGTCGACACTTCAAGCTTGCCGTCCCCGCCAATATCCCACGCAAGAGTCACTCGCTTGTCATCTTCTTCGACCTCTAGGACTGATCCTCACGACTTGCGAGTCTATTTTGCCGAGAGACAGCCTCGCCCTTTCGAGGACTGCAAGGGTCCATATCATTTGGATTATCTGTGCGAGACACTGGCTTTTGATTCTGATAAGGTGCGGGTCCTTCAACTTGATGCGTATGCATGGATTGACAGGTCTTCAGACCATGGAGCTGAGAGAGTAACTTGTGTTCTTCTTCCAGCATTCGAAGCTTAATTGATCTATGCCGGCAGTCTATGCACGGCGGCGGACTTGCATCCCAGAATCTGCGTGGCGCGGAACGATATCCTCTTCTTGTACCATCCCATTGTGTTGGAGTGGAATATTGGCGAGGAGACGATGACTTACTTTGTAGATTGGGGAAAGGATCTGATTGTCGACAGACTCGAACAGCGTATTTTGGACCAACCGCAAGAGAAAACCTTCCACATGTTTGTGCAGCCCAGGAATAAGGTGAGAATTACTGTTTCGAATGTTTCTGCAAGACTTGGATCCAATCGAAATGGCACAGCCTCACCGATGGTACTACTTTGGTGCTCACCAGGTGGAAGTAATGGACACCAAGTCGTTGGACATATGGGCCCAGTTGTTGGATGACGACGAGGTAGGCTACGGATCGTCAATGGGAACAATCTGACAATGTCCGTAGCACAAAGCTGCTATTATCAAACACCTAAGAGCACGGAGTCAGATGGGCGACGTCGACGTAGAGAGCTACATCGAAACCTGCTTCTTACACCAGATAGCATTGGAGATCATTGCAGGGCCGGACAAGAGGGCGAGCCAGAAGATGGTCAAGAAACTCGAGCCAGAGACTTAGATTCGAATCATAGTGATTGTTATTCAATGAAAGTGGTGGACGGGCAACAGACCGTTGAGATTGAGTCAACGGAGCGCGGAAGCGGTGTTTTGCGACCCTGACAATGATTAGATAGTTTCCGGAAACAATCGGCTTTACGTAGCTCGCTTGATGTAACAGGCAATTGAGGCAATCGTGTCTTTCAGATTTCAATTGTCTTCATCTTTGTCCACATATCCGCCTCTCTCTTCACTTCATTGGCTCTCTTGTCTGGACTGGCGTCAGCCAGCTGGCACTGTATGTTGCACACCACGTCCGGACACTTTCACCGTTTCGTTGCTTTCCTTGTTCTTCTGGCTTCATTGTCAATGTTTTCGCCGGTTACGGCGCGGGACGTACATCGATTGCGGCGGCGGCCACTTTTTGAGGGCAGACAGGACTCCAAGAGTATCCCGAGTAGCACCTCGTTGGCGTCGTCGGCGTCGTCAGTGGCTCCAGATGGCCAAACTCGTTCTGCGAGCAGCACAAGCAGTACATCTGTGGCCACCTCTGTAGGAACGCAGGCAGCGACGGCCTCCTTGAGCTCATTCTCGACCACCTCTTCCTTCGCTACTCAGAGTGCAGTGACGACAGCCACAACTTCATCTTTCATTTCGACAAAGGATCTTGCGAGTGTCACCTCGTCAACCACGGACGCCCACAGCTCCGAGTCCACCACTTCAGCCTCCCTGACTCCCTCCTCCTCGAGTTCGCCCACACGCATTTCTACAACACCTACAGTGACCTCCTCGCCCTCAGTCTCCACGATGTATGTCATTTGTTCCTTTCATCTGTCACGTCTCTTGATCTGTCTGACATTTCCTTGCATATAGATCATCGTCGGCCGTGTCATCCAGCTCCACCCTGGCGACGACCAGGTCCAAATCCTCCTCGGTTCCTGCTTTTAACATTAACACAAGTGCCGCCTCGGTCAACGGACCCGTAACCACGCTGGAGGTCTCGATCCCTGCCTCGACCACAGTGATCCAAATATCAAGTACCATTCAGCCTAGTTCCACATCTTCTGTTGCGGCTGTCGGTGCTTCCTCGAACCAAAGGCTGAGGTACGTGTTATTGTAACGCCGATTTATCTTGATCTAAATCTCCCTTGCTACCAGCTTCTGGGAGAACAAATCAGCTGGTGCGGATAGTTTCTGTTTCCACATGCTCATTCAATCTGACTTTCGTATCAGTTGCTGGCACCTTCACAGTTGTCGGGCTCGTGGTATTGGCAGTCTTTATTGGCATTGTGATGTTCATTATCCGGATGCGCCGTAGACCCTCATACAACGATGATATCGTCTATCCGGTGTCTGACAAGACGTGGTCGCCTGAACCGGCGATGCGAAGTTACTCCCCTGCTCCGAGCCTTTCAGAGCCGCCTATGGACGCTCACGCTCACCGTGAGCCCTTTGCCAACAACTACCCTGCGCCGCAGTTCATTCCCAGTCCTGGCAATTACTACAACACCGACGCGTCACGTCCGTATGTTCACAACAACCAGCAGGCGGAGTACCAACCCAGTCAGTATTACGACCCGAATGTGACACACGCGTATGGACCAGGAGCGACCCCGGACATAATCTATACCTACGCAGCTGACGTGGACAAGCAATATCCAGTTTACCCCGAAAACACCGCCGGTGGAAGCATGCCAGCGACAACGTCGTCCAGCCGTCTGTCACCATCTCAACCTCCATCATCATCGTCTTCTTCAGATTCTTCGCACCGGCGATACTCCAATCCATTCAAGGACACTGTCGCAGGACTTACCATCCCAAATGAACCCGTTGACCGGGATTCCGTGGGCGCCTCGTCGATAGACTCGTTCTATGGCGCCAACTCTGCTCCTGGTGTAGCACTATAGCGCTTGGATTCACCTGTTGACAGGTTTGTCAAGTTCTCCTCCTGTTACTGGATTGTGAAGGCTTACACTCTTTTCCCTTAGGACCGAATTGAACAGCAATCGTACTCATCCAACTGATCAATCCTTTTCGATTTCGTGTTGTTATCACCCGCAATTGTTTATTGTTAAATTTAGTTTTCTTATGAAAACAAGCCACGAACAATCTGCTTCGTGAAAGGATCCGAAAGTGCTACTGTGTGTGATGGATGTTATACAGTTATTTATAAGCTCCTACGGTTGCTCTAAATCTACCATCCCCGGGCTGCATAGTCAGCCAAAGTGTCTTGTGCCAACTCAGCCATCGTGAACTTCTTGATTCCAAGGATACGTTCCTCTTTCGTGGTGTCATACTTGATCATGTATGTTGCATTCTTATTGGATCCCGGGACGCCTTTCTGCAGTCTGTTGGCCGGGATGGGCGGCGAGGACAGCGAATTGGCAGCGTCAACTAAGACCATCTCAGTACTAAACAATTGCTGCACGATGTACTCACTCCAATCTTGCCAAGTGAATTGACCTGCGGAGACGATGATTCGCTCACCCCCAGCGGCTTCCTTCTCGAGAGCCCGAACGTGGGCCTCACCAAGGTCACGTACATCGATCCAACCCGAGCTTTGTGCCAGGGCTGAAGGTGTACTCTCCGCCTTCACCACCACGTCGTACCATTGTTTAGCGGAGGTGTTCAATGAATCCGGACCTGATACCTCGTGGATGACAGGCTATGAGGACGTGTCAATGGGTATGCCGACCATATTGGCT